>CM076578.1:999506823-999976115 GCA_034641835.2 Pinus albicaulis
CATTATCAGTACCCACTTCCATTTCAGATTCTACGTTGTGGCAGAAGTAGCAGAGGAAGGATAGTAGCCTTCCGAATTGCATCTTTGGCATGGGATATTTCAAAGAGGAGGATGACCATATGACATATACTCTTCGGGAGAGATCATCAGCACTGTCACTATGGAGGATAGATCCATATTGGAACTCCCAGCTGTTGGTGGAGTATTCCAAGTATCTTCATAATTGTATGATATTGGATGACTAGTTGCATGAGGAGGGATATTCAGTCAGAGATGGGGTCATCTTTTATCATGGTAGGATCTTCTTTCCTAGAGCTTCCAAGCTCAAGGAGAAGTTGCTACAAGCAGCCCAGGAGGATTTCCTTTTCAGTCCCACTTGTTCTATGAGAGCATACCACACCATCATGGAGGGGTATTTTTGGATGGGCTTTGAGGAGGAGATATATCAGCATATGAGTAGATGCATGGACCAGATGTAGATGGAGGAGAGACATGACTCTTTGAGAGAGTTATCACAGCCACCTCTTTTCTCTTTGAAGATGAGAGGAGACTCACTTATGAGCCACTCCACTTGTATGAGCAGAACATATGGTAAGGGTGATGATTTTTTTCATGATTATTTATATGATGTATGTCCCTTAACCATACATGTGCAGGATGTTGCTCCAAGGAGGAGCATTCTTTCTTTAGAGCTTCATGGTCTAGTTGAGGCCATAAGCATGATTGATGGGCCTTCCCTAGGAGGACTTGGGGAAGACATGTATTATGGAGGACATGCTCATTGTACATCTTACATTATTTACTTCCTCCATACTTATGAGGAGATTGGAGCAGCATGCAAGTGGTTGAGAAGCCACTTATTTTATCAGTCTCTATTGCAGTTGAGGGTCAAGCTGTGATGGCTGCACTTGAGGGACCATAGTCCTTCTCATTTGTTGCATATGGCAGAAAGTATGATTCTCATTTTTGCTCCCTATGGCTCTACTGTTTCTGTCTTTATGAGGAGCATTCTTGGGAGAAAGACACATTGGGTGAATGTGTCCTTTGAGGGAGAAATTCCTCACACTATTTGCACTACATGTTGTAAGGGGAACATGAGATATGATATGGTTACCTTAACAACACATTTGTAACTTTATTTGTAACATGAGTATCATTTCCAACTTAGCAATTTCTCTTTAGTTCTAAGGGGCCCCAAAATTTTAAAAGGGTAGTCTTTGGAAGGTGTCAGAAAGGTTACAACACTAAAGTTATCTTGTATTTTGTATAGGAGATTGGATATTTGTAATTCAGCATTATTTATCAATATATGAGTAGACCTATGATTCTCCTATCATTTTATGTATAAAATCTCTCTTATACTACGTAGTCCCTTGAGCAGTTGCTCCGGCATTTTGCAGTCTTGGGGTTTTCCACCATTTTTAGCTACACTAGTGTGGGAGGTTTGTTTAGCCCACCTAGTTTGATTTTTTTCAGCTCTATTCTTGGATTTAGAATGTATATTTACTAATATATGGGATCCAGGAGTCCATTTCACTGTTTTATTACATTTTTTGTTGGAAATTATTTTTTGATGCATGATTTATGAGCAATCCTGAAAAAGGAACATTACAGTGGTATCAGAGCATGATATTTGGCTCAGCCTGAGAGATCCAGATATCAGAAGAAGGAGAGATGGAAAGAATCCAGAAAAATTCAGTATGTGATAGAAGAATGGAAGACAAGCTTACAAAGCTTCTTCCAAAATCTATGAAGAGCTTTCAAGGAGAGCTGAAGAAAATGAGATTGGAGATGAAATCTCCAAAGGAGGTTGATTCTAGAGCTGAATCTAGATTTTCACATGGTGAGTGTGAGAATGCAACCACACTCCATGATGCACAACACAGTCAAATGCCCAGAGCTATCCTGAGATGGATGGGAGGAGGAAGAATGCCTAAGAGAATGACTCTTAGTGATTTGTTGCAGGAGTATGAATCTCAAAATGAGAGGTTTAGAGATCATACTAATTTCGAAGAGTTTTTAAAGATCCAGATGGAGAAGAGCCAGCAGTAGGATGCAGATATATTTCTTATATCTACTTTTGCTGGATCACCTACATGTTTAGTTGGAGCTTGGGTGAAGGAGTTAAACTCCTATTTGCAGCTACACCATATTTCCGAAGATGAATCTATCAGATTTGCAGCACTTCATTTTAGAGGTAAGGCACATGCATGGTGGATTTTTGAATCTTATTCCTTAAATAATGCCAATACTTTCTCTTTTGCAAGATTCATAAAAACATTGATGGAGAGGTTTGGTGAAAAACTTCCTAAGACACATGAGCAAGGAAAACTTGAGAGAACAAAACCCTTGCATGTGATGGAGGAAAATCCATTTCAGAAAACCATGAGAAGAGTTGATGTCTTGCATTACACATTGCTGGAAGCAAAACCTCCATTTCATATTCTTGAACAAGAGGGCATGGGGATCACTTTTTCACAAAGGGATCCAATTGTTGAGATGTTACCTACACACATTTATGAAGAAGAGGGAAACAACATTGTCGCATCTAGATCACATCCAGTGCCTCATGCAGAGGAGGGAGGAGCACATGCTCCCACAAGAGGGATTATTTTATCTATGCAATAAGTTCCCCAGGATCTCATACATAGAGGTCCAAGCACAATTAGTGAGCAGCATGATTGTGCAGCATTGCAGCTGGAAGGAGAAGAAAGGGACGAAGAGCAGCATCAGTTTATGAGGAGCACACACCCTTCTCTATTTCAGAAGGCTAATGTAAGGAAGAGGCAGACTGATTTGCTCAGTGAGGGCAAGGGCAAGGTTTCCCAATCATATATGCAGTCTACTCTTGACATTGATGTCTCACTACATGGAGGCATTCCACCTGGGAGGCCACCTGATCTTCAATTCATGAGAGATATCTTGTCTTTGGGTTCACCACTCTTATGTTTTGGAGAGGTGAAGAGTTTGGAGGAATAATTTGGCATGGGGGATTTCAAAGTAGCAGGCAACAGCATGAGGAGAGCCTCACATGCCAGATCACTAGCGCTGTCACTGAGGAGGATTGATCCTTACTGGATATCTCAGCTTTTGGTGGAGTACTCCAAGGATCTTGGTGCATGCATGATTCTCGATGACCCAGATGGAGATGAAAGATACATGGTGGATGTTGTGGTCATCCATACCTATGGTAGGATCTTCTTGAATAGATCTTCTAGTCTCAAGGAGAAGCTGCTACATGCAGCACATGAGGACTTATCTTCTATGCACTTTGATGCATATTTCTAGTTTATGGAGGAGTTCACTTGGGAGGGAATCCAGCATGACATATATCATCATATGGAAAGATGCATAGCCCGGATGGTGATAGAGAGGATGTCACAGCCACTTTCCTACTCATTGGGAGTGAGGGAGAATTTCCAATTGAGCCATTTCAGCTCAAGACCTCAAGTATATAATGGAGGAGGTATCATTTCATGTTTTGTATTGTACTTCTTTCCCTTATTTGAGGAGCATGATATAACAAGATGAAACATTTCTTCTTGCATATTATATGATGATGTACTTGTAGCTACTTGTAGCATTGATATTGGCTATCCTTTTGATGAGCTGTGGGGGAAGCCATATGTCTCTTGGTGTGCACCAATGACACCATAATGTGACTTCATGTTTTCATCGTATGAGATGACTATGGCAGCAAACAAGTGGCTAGAAAATCACTTGTTATTTCTTATTTTTATGCAGGCCAATGATGCATTGCACTGGTTCCATGAGGGGGACCAAGATTCACTCTCCGGTTGTCATTTGGAAATTTGATTATATTGCATCTTGCTTCCATGTATTTTTGATATGTTTTGTTCAAGGGAAGCTTTGTACGTAGAGAAAATCCAATTTGATGGCATGACACCCATATGATAGAGCAGCAGAAGACTTGTTGGTATGGGGCATCATACAAGCTAATCATCATGATCTCACTTCATAGCTTGTATGAGGGAGGAATGAGGTAGCAACAAATTTTTTTTTGCTATGGTTGCACTTGGGAGAGTATGGGAAAAATTCTTCCCATACTTTTCATGATATTTCTGAAGAGAAGAAAGGTACATTCATGGTGCAAGGAAGCTATCCTTCAGTATTGAAGGATCATGAGAGACTTCCATGCCAGGAGATGATATTCTCACATAGAAGCATGATGGTGGATGGCTTTGGCATATGGAATTTTAAAGAGAGAATTCATGGAGCCTTATTCTTAAGGCCTACAGTGCTGACACATGGGAGTATGTTCTTTTTGATGGAGTGTTCCAAAGAGTATGTGTATCCCTTCTTCTTGCAGATTTTTGTGAGAGGACCCTCATGGGGGAGCTTATACATGGACCTAACTTTTAGCCTACTCACTATGTATGGTAGGAAATGCATTTCTATACTTTTTGATTACTCCATTGAGTATTTGTACTTTCCCACCATGTTTGAACAGTGCATTGCTCCTCAAAAGAGAAAGAGTATTTTTGGGTTTCATGGTCACTTTAGGGCCAATGTTTATGATGATAGTAGCCCATCTATACATGAATTTGGGAAAGTGTATCGTTATTTTATATATTTATAGCTGATATACATTGATGCTTACTTCCCCATGTTGGGAGAACAAACATATACCACTTGTAACTTGTTGCAGGACCACTTGCCATATTACATTCTCAAGAAGCAGTTGGGAGAACTGCGCTGTATCCACCAGAGAGACCATATGTATCATCCAAACTTGCACATAACCTCTAGCCATTTTCTGATTTAGATGCCATGTGGTGATGATGTGCCATTCATCTTGAATGGAATGGTTTGGGTTGGCATGACTCATGATTTTGGAGGAAGAGTCTTTTGAGACTCAATCTTCTTCTTGCCATTGGAGGGCAATCATTTTTCAGCCCAAGATAAAAATGCCCTCTACATTTATCATGAGTGGAGAGGAGGACAGCATGGGATAGGCCCTCTTGCCTATCATGTACATTTATTTAGCCCACCTACATTTCAAGAGCCACAGGTGGAAGAGACTTTTCATGAGTTACCATGTTGGAGGGTGACTCACTTCATTTGGATGATTGCATGGGTGAGGGAGGCACTCATTCACCATGTTGATAATCACTCCTACTTTTTGGAGACCATGTGACATCTAGCATGTTTCCATTCACACTTTCCACCTTTGATTGATGCAGAGACTTTCGTTTTTCACACTTGTAGGAAAGCATTGGATGACAGTTTATTTGTAGATGCCCTTGATGTAGTGATGCGGGCTATTGATGGAGGCCACATGAGGAGGAGGGGAGATATTTTTCTCTCCTTATGAATTTTCTTAAGGACAAGTAAGGATTTCTAAGGGGAGGACTGTAATGTTCCAAAATTTTAGCCTCCAAGCTAAATGGAACATTAGAGTTAGCAGTAGCTGTAACTGGTAAATAAATGGGTAGAAAAGCCGAATAAAATACTCCAATTGTGAAATGGGACACTGTTTCTAGCTTGATAAAACACCTCCATTTTTTAACAAAGATAAAATGAAGCTGCTTTGACCAAGTCAACAGTGCAATTTTAGTGGAGGAGGAATCCTAGGATGGATAACGCAATTTTGGAGGGAAATGTAACTTGGGTTAGAAGTGACCTAAGTGAGTGGGGAAAAGGGAAATAAAACTCACATATTATATAAGGAAGAGTATGGCAACATTATTCATCATGTTTTATATTATTATTCTTGTTTTCCAAGAATTGCTGCTGCTTTGCTGCTTAGCAAAGTTGCAATGTTGTTTAGCACTGGCTATTCCCGGGCGGGAATCCCACCTCTTTCCTTTGAGGAGCTCATTGGGAGAGTTTTTATTCATCATTCCACATCAGGTTTTTAGGCCAAGCTTCATCCATCTACATCAGCACATCTTTGCCAGAGATTGTGCAGTGTTGCTGGGTGCAACAGTGGAAGGGATTGGAATCCTGGCTTCTGAGCTAGTTTCTCATTGGAGGAAGGTTTCCTTCACTTGAGAAATATGTTTGGAGAGCTCTAGAGCTTATTTCAGATCTGTGGTATCAAACCACACATTTCTCATACCCTCCCAGCATTTTTTCTTCTAGGGAGTGCGTTATTTTAGAGAGCTTGAAAAAGGGACGAAAAGAAAACTCCACGAGTTATTTTCGTATAATAGTCCCTCATATCAAAAAAAGCATAAAATAATACCTAATATAACCTCCTAGCCATGTTCAACTAGGGTTTTATTTTTCGTAAACATAATATATCTCAAGCCGGGAAAGGGTTAAACTTATATTGAGTAGATGTCATTTCAATTCCTTTTACAAGCTTAAAAGGGCAAGTGCTCGGAAATATTTTCATATTTTGGGAGCCTAAAAAGATATGAAAGAGAAATTTAGGGGGGTTCCTTTTTTGTGTTTAACAAAGCTCGAAAAAGAGATAAATTTTTCTTTGAGTTCCTTTTTCATGTTTAACAAAGCTAAAAAAAGAGATAAAAGTGTACTTTGTGGTCAAAATTGCATTTCATGATCATACACGACGAACTCACTATAATCAGTTGTAAAATTTCTCAAAGAACCATCAAACGGATTAACAATACCTGTTTAAATAGTAAAAATGGGTAAAAACCATAGTCATTTCATTAAATATGCATAAATTAATCAAAAATACTATTAAAATAAGAAATTACCAAGTCATTTTTACCATTTCACATTTACCATTCAGATTTTAGTGCTTTGAGCCTATTTTACCATCGAACTTCAATAACTAATTGCAATAGATTCTGTGGACCATTTCTCATGTCATCCGAACCAGGTAAAATATCTTACCTTCCTCTTTCTATTCGTTGCATTCTTTTTCATTTCATGTATAAATGTTTTAGGGTTTTGGGGCTCCTAGGGTAAATATACAATTCCCTGGGACCAATGCACCCTTGGATGTCAAAAATTGCATTGCAAAGATGCTAGAAAGAGGCCCAGTTCCTCTACAATGCTTTTTATTCCACTCAGGAGTGAGTTGGGTGCAATTCAGAAACTTGCATCTTGTTTTCTACCCAAAATTTCTCTAGTTTTTTGCATGGAATGGATCCTAACTAAGCCTATGGTTTGATTTCAGACTTTGATCAGACCATAATGCCGATTAAATGGTGAGAAAGAGAACATGAAGAACATCATATGGTTCCCCTAAATGATCTTGGCACTATGAGATCCCTTATATATTGTAGGTTTCTCAAGTACTTCAAATTGTCATGGATGAGGCAACACATTGAACTATTGCAGTTCTTAATCCATTCATGGGACCCGACACTACAGGAATTTCACATTGGGGACAATGTGCTCACAATATTGGTTGATGAAATTTAATTTCTAATGGCTTTTCGAGATGTGGTGCCCCCATTTCCCTTGCGGGCTCCATCCATGGAGGTGACATAGTGAAGGACTACATTCGACAATTTTGTCGACTAGGAACTGAGTCTAGCAAAGATGGAAAGATAAATATCAAATATGTACATGATATGCCTTTGTGAATGCTCCTATTCACTATCACAAAGCTAGATAGCAGTGTGAAACTACATGTCGCGAAGATATCATACCTGCAGTATGTGCTTGAGTGTCTCGAGCCAATCGTGTTCAACTCCTTCAGATGAAAGAACAACTGACCAAAGTAAAAAGTGGAAAGACCAAAAAATTTAGCTATGGGTTGATTTTGATCACTTTTTTTTGGAGAAATTTCCATTCATGTAGCCATAGCATGTGACAATGGCATTAGCCAGTCATATAGATCCATGGATGCAGTGGTGGTTTGAGTTGATGGCTAGATATGGCGGTGAGTCATCGATATCATTTTCCACTGCATTCTTCAGTTGGCTCTGAAGACAGAATATCTTCATAAAGGAGCATCCATATGCAGAGATGGATTTTCGTGGAGATCCATATTTGATTTTACCAGCCAGCACTTAATCGGATGCTATAGATAAAATGTTGACCATGTTTTATATTTTTTGGGGTTTTTTTACATATTTTTGTGTTTTTTAATATTTCCAAGACTAAATTAAAGATGTTTTATGTATGCATATGTAGGTAGTGTTTTTCCAGTGGTTTTTGCATAATAGGTGGGAGAACCAGCAGAGAGGACTATAGAGAGAGAAGTCCTTCAGGATTTGGATTTAGCCAAGACTCTTGCTGAGCTGTAGCAGCATATGGAGGGATTAACTCTTGGGATACCAGATGTCCGGATTGAGGAGTTACCTACGAGGCTGCAGCACCATACCATTGGTGTGCCTAGCCATTGGATGAGGCTATTGCACATGATAGCCTAAGAAGTGACCTGCTATCATGAACATCACTAGGTTTACTTAGATTATGCTATGTCTGTATACATTTTGAGGTCAGATGACCAACATGTCTTGGACACAATTTTTGTAAAAAACTCGATAAAATTCTATTTTACTTTCAATGTTTTTCTATGATTATGTGTAATCCTATTCCATTGTATGATGTGAATTGAAAATATATCTTTGTATATGTTGCAAATGTCTATTTAACACATAATTCGCCAAAGAATCAACCAAAGTGTTAAATTTTCTGGAAATGTGTTGATATTGGATGTATTCAAAATTCCTTTCTAAAATGTGAACTCTAAGGAACATGCGATTAATTTTTGTATTTCAGACAGTCTAGATGTTAATAAGTTGTAGTACAACAAGTTGTGAGTCTAGCCTGATGATGATGCGGAAAATTCCAAGTGAAATAGCATCATAGAGTAGTTTTATCAACCCGCTATACTCAGCGATATTATTGATCGATCGACCAATACAAATCCCTTGTAAAATCACAAACTCACCACTTGGAGCAAAGATGGCCCATGCTGCAGAGGATAGATTCTGAGTACTACGACTAGCACCATCGGAATATCCAACAAATGGTTCCAAATATTTTGACATCTGCAAAAAAAAAATCAAAGAAGATGTGACTAACCACATGAAAAAATCTAAAAGACACATTGTTACACAAATTCAATAAAATCATATAATGTAGTGTTTACTACACAAAATCAGGCATAGTAATGTCTAAGATACAACCCATTTCGAGTCTGCGACAATGGAATCCCATCATAATCTACCAACTCGTAGGAACCCTTAGCTAGAATGCACTTGAAAATGTAGGGGCCATGCCATAATGGTTCAAATTTCCTTGTTCCTATCTTATCAGTTTCCTGATCATAAAGCAAGACCAGGTCTCCTTCTCAGAAGGTGTGAGGCTTCACATTGCGATCATATTGCACCTTGATTCATCTCTTATGTGTTTTTTTGGCCAATGCAGCTTCACGACGTCTTTCATATAGATAGATGAGATCTAAAAGACACGCCTCTTCGTCAAAAGTGTCAGGTAGCAGGCAAATCCCAAGTTTCAACGATGGTATTTCACATTATATTAGTAAGATAAATTCTAGATGTAAACCAGCTGAAAGGGAGTAAAGCTGGTTTCATTTCTCACCGAGGTTTAATATGCCCAGGTTTAATATGCCCACAAAGCCGATTACAGGATCAAATGTCAGTTCCGTTTATGAACCCCAATCATGCGTTGAGGAATATGCTTAAGAATCTTATTGATAGCTTCAACTTGTCCATTAGCTTGTGGATAATAAGGGGTAGAACTATCATGTGAAAATCCTAACTTGGCAGTCAACTCATCCATCATTTGGTTGCAAATATGTTTTTCATGATCTGTGACTATGGCTCGTGGTACACCAAACCATGTAACCACATGGTTAAAAAAGAACAATGTAGTTGTATGTCCAGTGTTGTTGAATGTAGGAATCGCCTTGGCCCACTTGGTAAAATAGGCGAAGGCAACAATAACATACCCATGCCCCCCAGTCGAGCAGGGGTTACATGTCATGAAGTTAGTGCCCTATTTTTAAAATGCTCCAGCAGCGATGACAGGATGCATTGGTGCTGGTGACAAGCAAGTTTTATGATCAAATATCTAGCAAGAATGAAAACTTATAACCGTGATAATGAAGTCACAGAATATGGTAGGACAGAAGTAACCAACATAGAGAATCTTCTGCGTAGTAGCATAGCCAGACAGATGTCCACCACATGCACCAGAGTGGCAATCATTTAAAACTTTTTCAACTTCCTCATGCATGAGGCACCTACGTAAAATCATATCGACACAATGATGATAAAGTGTATTGATGACGAATATATAATCTTTGGCTTGGTATCGAATACAGCGTTGTTGTGAGAGAGAGGTATTGGACCAAAATGTTTGGGTCTGGAGATAGATGATAAAATCTCCATACCACAGGTTAGATGACTAAATCAGAAAAAAAGACTCATCTAGAATTGATGGTTCCATAGAAGGCTTTGTGCTACTCGAAGGAAGGTCACAGATAAGCTCAACAAACACCAAAGACTTCTTTGACTAGGATTTGATGAATTCTAAATAAAATTCCTGCAAAATGATGATCCATTTTGAATATTTCCCCCCAGCAATTGACGTACAAAATTTATTTCATAGGGTTGCAATCCTAAATGACAATGATCTTTCAGAGCAGGATATAATGGTGAAATATTTGTATAGCTTGAATAGCTACCAAAGTGAGCTTCACAACATATTTGTACTTAACTTTCGTATCATTGATATTACGACTCAAATAATATATCTAATGTTAAATCCCATTTTCTTCTTGGACTAAAACCATAGTGATGGTTGTATCTGCAGCGGCAAGATATAGGAAATAATCACTCTGATAATTTGGGAGATAGATTAATGATTCTCGGATCCAGGTATCTTTAATAACACTAAAGGAAGCTTGCGCAACCTCATCCCAATGGAAGGGAACCCCCTTTTTCAAGAGTTGAGTAAATTATTTAGCCATTTCATCTTGGTTAGGAATGAACCTCCTTAGAAACTTAGCCTTCCCTTGGAGTCTCTATAACTGAAGAATATTGGAAGGAGCAGGAAAATCAAGAATGACCTGGAACTTCAATGGATCAAGCCAAATTCTATCTTTCGGCATGAATAATATAAGAAAACAACCAAAACCAAAACCAAACACACATTTTTGTGGATTGAGGCATATTTTATAGTGACGGCATCGTAAAAACATTGCTCTCAAATGTAGTAGGTGGTCAGCCTATTTCTGTGAATGTGCAGGTAAGTCATCTAGATACAGTTGAACTATGTGCTTGATGTCATGAAAAGTGTAATTCATTGCCCTCTATAATTTTTCCCCAACATTATTTAAACCAAAAGGGAGCTTTTTATAAGCGAATGTGCCCCAGGGATAGTTAAAAGTGGTTTTATATTGGTCCTCTCGGCAAATATTAATCTGATTGTAACTGGAGAATCCATCCATGAAAGAAAATATTTCACATCCGGCACATTCATCAATAATTTGGTCAATAAAGGGAGGGATATTTTTCTTTTGGAAAAGCATGATTAACATCTTGATAATCAACAAACACTCTAATTTTCCCTTATTTCTTCATGATAGGAACAATGTTAGAAACCTAATTGGTAAGCGAAACAGGGTAAATGAATCAAGCACACAAAAAAAGATTCAAACTATACCTTAATGGAAACAACTTTATTAGGCTGAACAGGACAAAGGTATTGTCATACCGACTTAACATCAGGATACATTTTAATCCCATGTTCAACAATTTTGGAGTTTATACCTAGCATCTCCTCATATGACCAAGAAAATAAATCTCAGAATTTATGAAAAGAGAGTGCGGTAAGTGTCAAGTTCAGATGGAGAACAAGACACACCGACATGAATGTTTTCTACAATACCAGGTTTGGTCGAAATATCAATGAAAATTGTTTCTTCGATATTTTATGGGTTTCTCTCGAAATCGATGGCGTGTATAGGAATAGATTCGTGAAGAAATATATGACTATATGGTGATATAGTTCAGTTGGATTATCTTCGTTGTAATCTGGAAGATGGAATCATTGATGTGATTATTCCCATGGTTCTTCTTCCGGCATCATGGATTCCATAATTCTCTCATCAGTTGAGAATACATGTGAAAAACTATCAAAATAAGTATCATAATCCAAAGAACGATCAACCCAAACAGTCGGCGAAAAAGGATTTGTATTGGACGCATAAGCCAAGAAAATTGATTGCTATGCTAGCTTAATTGGACTTAGCAGCATGATGTCTCCCAGCCTAACTACTTTAGAATAATTGGGAATATTCCTTAATTCAGATGAAGTGGAATATACCATATTGTAGGTCCCTACATTTGTGATTTCCACCAATGTCGCAGGCGACGATAACGAAGAGGTTCCCATAAGGGAAGGATCCTTAAGGAGTCCTACACCAATGTTCTGAAGAGAAGGTGGGGGTCCATGAACAAACATAACGCTTCCAGTTTCCTAGGAACAAGAGGTGAAGAAAGAGAGTTGATTAACGGTTGTGATACTTCCCTTATGGGGGAAGATGATCATATGAAAGTAAGTATATACTACTGCAGCCATAGCATAAACCCATGGTCTTCCAAGTAATATATTGTAGTCAAGGGGTCCATCAATGATTTTCCCCCTAGTTCAATTTCCAAGTTACTAATAATTCCACAAGGCTTATACGTACGACTATCAAAATATTTTGACGTCATAGGTGATTGTGACAAAGTCGGCAACCCAAGTGACTTCCAACAACTCATATACATGATACAAGTAGATGCGCCCTCATTAATGAGAATGTGATGAATGAGGCAATTCAGGACATGTATTTGAAGCAATAATGTTAGTTATGCTAGTAATTGTGGCACATAGCCCACGTGATTAAATAGTACAAGATTTGAATCCGTCAGATCGATTCCACCAATCGCAGAAGAAGAAAAAAAAAGCCTGCTTCTGGGAGGGACAATTCTGAAGAACCTCAAGCATTGACATAGAAAAAGGTGACTGAGCCAGATCTTCTACTACATAATAATTTTGAGGTGCACAAGCTCGAGGGTTGAATGTCGACTTATGAAATACTCCCTTCAACAGCTTTATTGTTAACTTTGGAATGATAGGTGGTGGAGCCGAGTCAGATGAGGTCGAAGTCGAAGTGGTAGGTTGATCTATAGCCTGACCATTTGACGATGACAACAGATTAATTTAATCTTTACTTCGAGTAGACACCAAAACAACAGTTTTGGGCTTAGTGGCAGATAGCATAAGCACTTGTGAACTAGGAGAAGGATTCATAGCAACCATGTGTTTCCAAGTTCAAAAAAGGATTTGTCAACACTGCATATGCAATAGAAGTCTTAAGAAGCTTTGGGACTTATGAGCAGTGAGGAAAATCTCACGTAAAATGCTCCTCATTACATATCAAGCAAGGGTAATGAGGTTTTCGAAAAGAACCGGATGAATCAGATGATTTTTCCTGCGGGGATGAATTTGATTTCTTCTTAGCTTTCCCCTTATTCCTATTTCCAGGTTGCTTGTCACTTTTTCCTTTGTCATATGACACAGCATGGATTTGAAAAGAAGACGCAGGATCAGATGCGATAGTGTTTTTATTTAAAACAACAAGTATAGAACCATATGGCCGACTTGCTGTCGAAGTGTTAGCAGAACCAGTCACACAATCACTGCCATGAATGTCTTGATTAGATGGAGTAGGAGGAACAGTAAAATTTGGTCGTGAAACATTTGGAATCTTTTCATAGAGCATGCCAGACTGAGTATAAATCAAATCCAGATACTGGGCACAAGAAATTACTTGCTCTTCAGTGACAGCACTGCCTTTGGCCACAACCTCAGTGATAGATGGTAACAAGGACTTAATAAACCACTCAGCTAAAATTTTATCAGGAACAAAATTTTTAACAATTCTACGACGATGACGCCACTCATGTATATGATCTGATATATGAGTATTAGTGGTATGTTTAAATTTGATCAAAAGTTACGTTCCATTTTCATATCTGATGGGTAACTAGATATGGGTTAAAACATTAGTGTCTAAAGCTGTAAAGTTATCAAAATAAGCTCATGGTAATTCATTGTACCACTTCGCAGCGAGGCTAGTAATCGTTCACTAGAAAATATGCAATCTAACAGAATCATCATTTAAGGAATTTGATGAACACCATAAATCATAAGTCATGACATGCGTAGATGGTTATTCTCTAGAATTTCCATTGAATTTGGAAATGTCTCAAGGTAATTTATGATGAATCACTGACCACGAAGGTAAATAATTAATGGGATCATTGGTAAGCCTATTTAAATCAAGTAACTCTAATGTTTCAATAAATGGAAACTGTAGATTAAGGTCAGGTTGAGCATAACCAAGATAAGATGGAATCACCTGGGAAATAGGTCATTGCATACCAACAAATGGATTTTTTTGTTGGTAACCCAGATAGGGGTAATATTGTTGAAAAATACCTAGATAATATTGATACTATGGGAATGGTTGTTGTGGCTTCCATGGAATCTGATAAAACGGTTTCCCACCAGGATAATTCGGACCCGTTTATGAATAAACAAGGCCATTAGAATCTTGTGACAAAGATAAACTAGCCTACGGTTGTGAAATTATTGATACAGATAGTTGTTAAATACCAACCTGGGAATATGAAGTCTGTAGACACGAAACTTGAGGGTTAGGGGTTGAAGTACTTTCTTGAGCAGACTAACCAATAGCCATAAAAGAAATAACAGGCGTAGTAGGCACAGATGTAACAGGTTGAACTGGTTGATATTGATACACAACCGTTTGCGACTAAATAGGAAAAGTAGGTTGCCATTGACAAACAGGAATTCCAACATATTATTAACCTAAAAATGATGAATTAATTCCGTATGGATCGAACATATGTGGCCCCCATCATATGGAGTATAAGGATATTGCACATACTGACTTTCATATGATGGGTATCCAGCAGATACTAGATAAGATGGATGGTAATTGGATGGACCAGCCTAATATTGAGCTGATGATGTCAATAAAGGATCAGGTTATTCAATACTCATAAGAGATGAACTAGATAGAATTCTAGATTATGACATGGGCGAATTCCATGGACTAGAGGAGACACCAAAGTAGGTTCCATTTAAAGCTTGGTAACCAAGTGGGACAGATGAACCACCACAAAGATGAGAATCGGGTGTCATCAAAAACATCGAAGATGAAGCAACAGTCTAGGATGTTTTCATAGCTATAACAGATGGTACAGTCTAGGATTTTGTCTCTTCCATGGCTAAATAACCCAAAAAATACTCTAATGAATGTATGGGAACTTGAGTGAAAAGGATCAACAAGAGAAGAGTAGGTAAAATGAGGAAAAAATAGATATAAATGAAGCCCCAAACCAAAATGAGTGGGAGTTGAAGGTTTTGTCTCTTCCAGAATTTCTTCCTCTATCGAAATCAAACCAGGTGGAAGTACTTCACCGTCAGGCCCAAGATAAGTTTTAGGTGGTAAAATCTACGGTAAAGAGGAAGACTTGACAGTTATGGATGACTGAGGATCAGATAGTTGCACTGGAATAACTTCTTTTTGTTCAATTTCGGGATTAAATTCCTGATCAAATTCCAGTTGAACAAGCTCGAGTTCTATATTTTCTGTTTCACTAGATTGAATTTCAGTGTCCTCAGGTAACTGTGAGGGTTTTGTCTCGATAATAGCAGATAAACCGGGATCAATCGAAATGACTCGAGACTCGATACTCAAAGGATCATATGTCTCTAATATATTATATTATGTAGCATCAAGGGTTCCAGAGGTACTATACTCAGTAGGACGAGTGCACCTTCATCTACTAGGTGTAGCTTATGGTGGTAATGGTGATTTATTCGTTGTCCTACGCGAATGACAGGGAAAGCGTTGATCTTCTTCCACGATTTTTGATTGACTTCATACAAAAAAAAATAAACAAAAAGAGGGTGATGTTAGGAAAAAATTTTACCATGCAACTATGAACTGCAACATATCGCCCTAGTAAACCAAGGACTTATGTACGTGCTGGAAAAATCCCTGAATGATGTGTTCGGTGTATCACAAGTAAAATATGGCAGAATCGGTTACCTATGGATGGTAAACAACCTAAATTTGTCCTCCCAAATATATGCGAAGGTACATGGAGGCCCAATCTGTATTAGCGTTGTCTAATGCAAACTGCACAGTAAGAGCATCCCCTTATACTTTCCATACTAGAACACCACCCAATATACCCGAAATTAGATGGACGAGCTTCAATATACTTATGTACATGGAATGAAGTATCACAATTGGAATATATTGCATACAATTAATGACAGCAGATATGTTTAACAATGTTGGAACACGTCTTCTAGCCTAGCATTCTAACTGTTATCGTTAATATTACAATGCCTCCTTAGATAAATTCAGATAAATTTTATGTTGATATTTCTTATCAGTTTGTCTTTTAGGTTCACCGCAAGATGTATTGAACATTCCTAGAATGCAATAAGAATGATAACCATGTGTTTCGAATTGATTTTCGATGATGAAAAACTAGCTACAAGGGATAGACAATCAGATTGTATTTAATCAACAATGAGGACATCTAGATGCAATTTCCCTAAATTATTCCTATGCATCACTCACAATCCCTATATGCAAATGCATGTTTTTCTTTTCAATTTATTTTAAGCTTAGATGACCGAAAAATAAACGAAAGCAAAAATAATCTCAAAACTTTCAAGAGAAACGAAGACTAAAATGACAATTCCTCTTTTCGAAAATAATGAATTGATCAAATGTAAAATTTATCTTTGGAACTGTTCGACAATGACAAATAAAACAAAAGAAACATTGGTCAAACAAATCCAAATTGAGGCAAGAAGAGTAGAGGAAATCTGGTCCCTAGAGGGAATCAGCCACTTAAAACTTTAGCAAGCAAGACACTGAAATGAATTTGAAAAAGAAAAAATATGATAGATTTTGGTTGGTCACAGGGTAAATTCACCCCTGAGTGGGAGACAGTGCGTTGTAGAGCAGTTTCCTTAAGCCAACAGTGTTATGCAGAGCACTATGTCAAGACCAACAGTGTGTTGGTGCTAGAGGACTCTCTAAAAAAACAATAAAACACACTAATTTTGCTAAAACACATTCAAATAAATGAAAATAAGCAATTAAAGTCTACTAGATGTTGATGGACAAGGAAAAAACCACCAAGGATGATCCATCGATCCCCAGTATGGTTGCCAATTTTTTTTACGAAAATCGAACCTATGGATAAGGATGCTTTCCATAAGTGTGGTGGTACACTTAGAACAATAGAAAAAATATATATTTGAACTTTTCCTTAAAATGAATAGATAAAGGGAAGAAAACCTACTTGTAATATGTTCGGTTTTCCTCACCTCCCTTCGTCGCTTCCCTTTCTCTCAATCTAACTGAACTTGCTTGATTGATACTTGCAATGGAAAATAGAAGACAGGAAAAAACATAAAGGCAATATGATCTATTCAAGTTAAACAAATTGAATCAATTAAATTCATAAATACACATATAACATCAATGACACATGCATTAGGAAAGGAAAAAATGTCTTTATTATGAAGTAGAAGGAAGAGTACAACAAGTTGATAAATTGTAATATTCCCAATTAGCCATGAGCTAGTTGGAATATTAAAATTTTCTTTTGCTTTATGTTTAATGAATAAGAGGACAATGGAGGTCCATAAGTCTCCTTAATAATGAATAAATCAATGTCAATGTGAAAAGAAGACATCGTGGCATCTTAATTGAGCACCCTTAGGTGTGAAAAGGGGCTGGAACATCTTGACTAGGTCAACTTTGACCAAATAAACAACGTTGTCATGGAGGAGTGGCAATCAATGAAGGAAAACACAGTTTTAGATGGAGACACTTTGCATGGAAGTAGGGTCATAAATGAATGGGCCTTAGGGTTTGGAAGCTCATATATTATAAAAGGAAGAGGATGGCATCCATATCCATTATGTATTGGTATTTGATATTTCTGAATATATGGTCTGTTTAGACATCTAGCTTTCTTTGGTTGTTTAGTGAAGATTGCAAGTATTTTTTAGCACTAGGTGTTCCTGATCGGGAATCCCACCTCTTTCATTGAGAAGCTCTTGAAAGGGTATTATACTTCACTTCCACTTTCAGGCTTAGGGCCAAGCTTCATCTTACATCTACAACACAGATCATGTTGGGGGTTGAGTTTTGTTGTAGGTTGTAGTAGTGGAGAACATATTTGGGTCACTTCAGTGCTTATTTTTAGTGGATAAGGGTTCCTTTCCATTGGGAGGACAGTAAGGAAGGCCCTTGAGCATATTTTTAGATCTTGGCATCATGCCACTTATTTACCTTCCCCTACAACACAGTTTCATTCCAGATCTACGTTATTTTGACGGAGGAGTTGCAGGGTGGTTTCAGCACACCATTTGGGAAGGAGGTTTTCTGGTGAAGGGATCTTCCATTCATCTAGGAGGTCTATTGGAGGAGGCTGCATTATATGTTATATCAGATCAGCGACAACTTAGGGTTTATTTTCTGAAGGTTTTATAGAGTCTTGATCTACATTTTCTATATCTTTTGAGGCATATAACAACCATATACCTTTGTATGTTCATTTTTTGTAGCAATGCACTTTATTACTGCGTTGTAGCAGTCTTCCAGAATTTGATATATAGTAGCAGCACCTCTTTTAATGGTTTTTTCCATTGGAGGCTTATTCTATCTTTTTGTACATCTTATGGCCCATTTAATATGAATATTTTTCTATTTTTATAATGATTATAAGGTCTCCATATTGTCCTCTTACTTTTATATGATGTTATACACTGTTATTCCAGCATTTTGCACTATATTCTTGTTTTTCCCATTTGGGAATATTACAGTGGTATTAAAGCATAATCTTGGCACAACCTGTGCATCATGAAAATCTAATATGACATATGAAGAAGGAGATCCTCTTACTGATACAAAGAATAGTTATCAAAGAAGAAGACACTGGAAGTGACGCAGGCATAGCCTGCACTCCCAGAATCTTCAACTGTCTATGCTTATAAACATACATGCTCTATTTTTCCCAACTCCTAATCTCAATCTCTTTCAAATTCACTCTTTATGCGGAAGCTTTCTTTCATATTTATGGTTATAAAACCCTTTCACAATAATCATTTCTCAAACATCAAATTGTTTATCAATCAATTTTCAAATGCTTCATAAAACCATAACAATGCCTTAATTCCCTCATTCATTTCATCACCAACATTCCTCATGTGTTTATACACCATCACAATTTCTTTCTACATGTGTTGGATTCAATCAAAAGTCAAATGCGCCCTTGAGTTTTCTTAACAACTTAACAAAGTTTATTCAAACTCAAATTGTATGGAATTATACATTCCATTGTCAAACCCAATTTGAAAATCAATCAACCAAATGCGCCCTTCATTTTTTTCACATTACATGCCACAGTCTTCATAATTCAATACCATCATCATAATGGAACTCCATTAACCCAATGCACTACAATTTCTCATGTTTCATGTTTACAAATTTCATTGCAATTTAATAACATTCTTTGGACTTAAAATTGCAATCTATATAAGCGCCTTACTCCAAGCTCAGGACCCCACAATCCAAACAAATGAATCCAATTTTCATACCTTTATATCTGCGTTTTTGACCGGGAATGAACTCCATTCCTCAGTGCAATTTAGCCTCTTTTCTTGTATGGAGATTCACAAAACAAAATCGATTTATGCAATCGATCTTTCACAGAGTCTGCTACTCTGCCAGCGCTTATAATCATAAACAACAATCTGCTCATGTGATTTAGCTTACCTCCACGGTGGTCAATCTGGCCCACGCAACTCTGCATCCGTTTTCCAACATTCCACTTGCAACTTATACATGGCATTTAATGTTTTCTTCAGCAAATTATTTAAATATCATTGCCCACAGGAGTTGCATCAACAGTCTTACCTTTACAAATACTCTGGCAAACTGTGTCTTCCACCTTCTGTCCACGCTGTCAATTCAGATTTATTTCATCGATCTTTTATCTATTCTGGATCGCACCTTCAATTGCTGGATCACACCTTCTGGCATGTCATTTCTGGATTATCAAAATGCTATTTGTTCTCCAGCAGAACTCTGATGATCGATTTCAAATGAACCGATACACTCTTCAGCGTCCAGAAAAATCGTTCCATTGCTAACTTCTCCACTGCGCTTTTGACATGTTATCCAATTCTCATCACGCAAAAAAACAACGTGTGAACGCATTGAACACAATCATTATTAATGGCAATGACTTATCGAAGGCATCATTCACAAATTCAGCTCTACATACAACAAACACCAATTTAACACTACAACAAATGCTTAATCGATCTTGATACACATCGATCTTTCCACAGCAACAATTTATCACACCTTCAACTACATTCAACGTGTTATATTATTCAGTCAACAATGCCCTTCATGATTCAATTGCTATTGAACCCAATTTCTTTGAATTCGACCCTAACCAGCATCTCTTAACACGGATTTTCCTTAATCCTGCAATTCTATGTATTTAACCAACCATTCTTTTAAATGTTACTTATGGGACATCGATTTACTTGCGCTATGTATATTATATTATCGGAGAGCCAAGTGTGAAATCGAACATCGATTCACTGAAATTTATAAACCCAAATATACAACAGCTTCCAATTAATTGCCACTCCAACATGCTTATATAAGAGTGTTCACAATAAACAGAGGAACCATCATCATTGTATACCATTCAACGCTTTTGATACAAGTGCGCATCACTAAAAAAATTTCAGAAATCAACACCCAATTTCTAAAAACCACACTTATCATATTAATAAACAAATACTTACAAACTTCCTTCGTGGCCAGATATTCAATATTCGTGGCCCTTACAATTTGCTGAAGGCTTACAGCCTTGTTGTTCAAGCCTACTCTCAATCTCACACTCTCTCACAATCTCAATGTATTTTCCTCTCAAAACCCCTTCCTATTTATACAATTTTAAAAAATGATCTAATTAAATTCTCAATCCCCTTAATATCTCAACAAATCCCTAAATCTCTCAACATCCCTAAAAGATATATTCTCATCCCTAAAACTTAGAAACTAATTCCAACTTAGGCTCCCTCATTAATTCTAAATAATCTAGAAACTAATTTCTCTCAAATATACAATTTCTCACAAATAATTAATTAATCACTCAAAATAATATTAATATTTACATGAAATTTTAATATTTCTTCAAAACATGAAACCCCCTAGCTTAGGTAAAATACAAGGTGTTTTTCGGAGCTAATGCTCCTGCATCAGGAAGTTTGACTATACGAATGATAAAGAAGACAAGGGTAAAACCCCTTTATCAGGAGGAGAAGTTGAAGAGAAGGAGTTTCCTAAGATTCTTCTCAAAGCTATGCAAGACATTGCTATAGAAATAAAGGAGATGAGAATGAATAGATACAAGGAATCCCCTAAAGGATTTCAACATGGTGAAGGCTCTGGCATTTCTCATCACTAGAGTGATCAACCAGTGCAGCAAAAAGAAGTTTCCCAACGCTCTACAATGCCTACAGTCTTAGCAGTGGGAAATGAAGGGTTTCAAGAACAAGAAAATCTTGAAGAATATTTCATGGAGTATGATTCTCAATCTCATATATTCAAGGATGACTTAAGTTTTCAATAATTTTCTCATATCAAGGACAATAGGAGACCCAGGCATCACAATAGAGGTGAAGGATTCATTCAGAATCATGATCTACACTGCATTATGGGCATATTTTTCTTACTCAAATTTGATGGGTCATCTAAATGCGCTACCAAATCATGGGTATAGAAGCTTTACATCTACTTCTAGTCGAGCAAATTTCCAGAGATGGAGGCCATTAAGATAGCAGCGCTGCACCTTGAAGGTGAAGCACATGATTGGTGGTTCCATGGCTTGTCTACATTGGGTCATGCCAATGTGACTGCATATTCAGAGTTCACAAGGAGGTTGGTGGAGAGGTTTGATAAAAGAGATCCTAAGGCACCATTCATGGGGTTAGCAAAGCTCAAACAATCAGGTAATCCAAAAACTTATATTTTTGATTTTTTAAAACTTTTAGTTATGGTTCCTGATTTATCTGCAACAAGAAGGGTCTACATGTTTTTTGATGGGTTAGAATAACATCTTCATGGGTTGGTTAAGTCTACCAAGCCCACTACCCTTCAAGATGCCATTGAAAGGGCTAGAGATTTACAATATGCCTTACCAAAATCAAAGGCAACACTTCAGAAAAAGCCCTCTTTTCCATCAAAGGGAAAAGATGAGAAGGCTCCTCTTTCAAAGGAGAGACAAAATAAAAAACCTCTTGATGATAATGTCCAAAGAGATTTGAGGAGAAGGACGCTTTTCTTCACATGCCAAGAATCATGGGCACCTGGACATAGATGTGTAGTAGGAAAGGCACACTACATAGAGGTCTTCTGAGATGATGAGGGGGAAGAAGAATATGAACCAAGAAGAGGTCATAGCCAAGGAAAAATTTAAGGATGGAAAATTATCTTGATGTTTAAAAACATTGGCGAATCTCACTAGTCCCTAATATGCAAACTATAAAATGTGTATTGATGTATTTGAAAATTTATTCAAATATATAATTATTTTATATATATGCTCTATATAATGTTGGCGATTTTTAAGGTAAAATAATTTTATATTGTAAAATTTGGGTGAAATATTTTTATAAAAAAATGGATATTGGCAAATCTTTTTTTGGAAAAACCATGGAAAATTATCCCACCTGCGAATATTAGCCCCTAAAATTTTCCATGGTCACAGCGTTGACACAAGAGGAGATGAACCAACACCATCAAGAGATGGGAATGGGGCATTTGCTCCAATTGGAGGGGCTCTTGCATCATTGAGAGGAGTACCTAAGTACTTGACCTTGAGGATTTGAAGTTCCATCTTAGATCAAAGGGTTTCTATTTTAATTGAAAATGGGGATACCCACAATTTTATTGATGCCCAACTAGTGCAAAGGAGGGAAATACCCACTGATGATTTTGAGGTATTTTCTGCTTTGGTCCCAGGAGATAGAACTATGTAATGCATGCATTATGTTCCATCCTTATCTGTCACCATGGGGACATATAAATTGACTTATCACTTCTTTGTGGTTGAAATACCAGACACCAATGTGATATTGGGTGTGTAGTGGCTGATTACATTGGGGAAAGACACCATAGATTGGGAGACTTTACAGATGGAATGGGTGGATAGAAAGAGTGGTAAAAATCGGATGATTAAGGGCATGCACACATATCCCTCACATACAACTTCCACACAAAAAAAAAGATGGATTTGCACCGTGGAAGCAAGGACCTAACAGTCCCATCTATTATGCACGTGAATTTGGCCCATGTGATATTATTGTTTTGTGGCAAACCACCTGGGAGGCCACTTGATCCAAATTTGGTGAGACATGTCTCACATCATGATGCACCATTCATATATCCAGGAGGAATGGGAGCATTAGGAGGCCATGATACAGTGCTGAGAGTCTTGGGTAGACTCAAGGAGGAGGGAGACATTCTCCCAACATCACCATTACCCACTCTCATTTCAGATTCTATGTTGTGGGAGGAGCAACATGGGAAGGATAGTAGCCTTCCAACATATACCTTTGGCATAGGAGATGTCAAGGATAAGGGCATCCATATGATAGATGTTCTTTGTGATAGATCATCACCGTTGTCACTATGAAGATTGATCCATATTGGAAATCTCAGTTGTTGGTGGATTATTCCAACGATCTTTTTACATGCATGATACTTGACGACCAACTACATGAAGAGGGCTATTCATTCCAAGATGAGGTCATTTATTATCATGGTATGATATTCTTATCTAGAGCCTCCAAGCTCAAGGAGAAGTTGTTACAAAGAGCTCATGAAGAATTTATCTTCGACCATACTTATTCCATGAGAGCCTACAACAACATCAAGGAGGGTTATACTTGGGAAGTTTTTGAAGAGGAAATATATCAGAATTTGAAAAGATGCATGGACCATGTGGAGGTGGGAGAGATACATAACTCTATGGTGGAGTTATCATAGCCACCCCTTTCCTCTTTTGGAATGAGAGGGGATCTATCTATGGACCACTCCATTTGTATGAGCATAAATTTTGGTGAGGAACATGCTTATGTAGATGATGTTTCATTTGATTATTATTTGCATTCCTTTACCATGTATATGTAGGCCATTACTCCAAGGAGGAGCATTATTCCATATAAAATTCATGGCCAACTTTGGGCCATAAACATTTCTGAATATGGCCACTCCCTTGGAGGTTATAGGGAGATGTTGTATCACTGTGAGTGCACTCTGTTGTACCTCAAGAAACAATTCCTTGCTGTGTAAAGGAATTTGTGCTCAAGACATTATTTGATTATGTCACAAACAAATGTATATCTGTCTCTGTCTTATAAACCTTTAAACGTTAATTATATAACCCTCAAATATCAAATCCATGCATGTTCTGCAATGCCATATTCTTCTTATGCTGAAGTGAATGAACGGAAGAAACAAGAAAGAAAAGGATTTGAATTTGATATGTTGTTTAAGACAAAATCTATCATTATAAAACCCTGAAGAAATACGTAATGATAAGTTAAAATAGAGGAGCGCCCATTAAGTTTTGTTTAACTCTTAAATACACATGTATAAAGAGACCCGCAACTCAAATTACTCTATTTTATTCACAGATATGTAAACATAATGTGAACTAGAAAACTTTCAGCATCGACAGAATGATAGAAACTTGCAAAACTCTTTCATTGATTCAATATTCTCCAGTACAAAATTTGGCTTCAAGGTTCAAAAACTCGGACCCTTGCTGCTCCTCCTATCTCTGCTTTTATATCAGCCATCTAAAATAACTTCCTAACTACTATGATCAGTTTTGAAACTAATTCTTGAAAGTGTTAGAATTATTTAAATTTACAAAAAAAAAATTTTAATATTATATATATAATATATAATATAAAACCCAAAAATAGGAGCGCAAGTAAAAAGGACAAATGGTACACTTTGGGTCCCCCATACATATTAACGACAAAGCCACCCATGGTTTTTGAAAACCAATAACCGCCTGCGGGAGCACTGATAGCGGTTTCTGAGAAAGGGCTAAGTGATGCCTTAATGCATCATAGTCGTAGATTTCATAAATAGTGGTTTCAATTAAACCATTTTGCGGGGGCATGATCTCTCATAAGATCCGTTTGATTTGTGCTACCGCAAGACCATTGGATCTGAGCCAAATGATCCAGGTCATCGATTTAACTTCAACATTATATGCGTACTACTATTTTGGCTAGAGGTTCCTACGCACCCTATGTTTCTGGATTCATGAAATTCATGTCCATTGGAGGATTCCCATATTTTGTGGAGGATATGAAGGTTTTTCAGCGTAAAAGGTTCAATGAACACTACGGAGTGCTTGCATTTTTCAGTGCCACCACGCTGTCTTCAATGTCAGACCAATCTTCATCTTCATCGTCCTCATCCTCTTCTAGGAAATTGACATTTTCTTCACCTGCTTCTTGAACTTGCCCTATAGTTTTGGAGCATCTTTGGAAACAGTTGATAGAAACAAGGGTTTGAAGTCGTTCCCTAGCAACGATTAGTGGATTCTTCTCAATCAAGTCTGAGTCTCGGTAAGAATTTTTGAGAAAGACAGAATCTCTGTCTCCCTTCAGAGAAACATAGAACATCTCTGGGTGCCTAATAAGCATTTCCCATATATGACATTCAAATTCTAAGAAATCCTTACCTGTTTCTGAAACTGGGAAAATTCTTCAGAACTCAGAGAACCATCACTGTTTGCATCTACTGGCTGCATCAGCTCCTGGGTATATTCTTTATTAGCTCCAAGCTCCTCCATCATTTCTTTGAGCTCCTCCATACTAATCAAGCCATCTTCGTTTTTATCAAATAACTTGAAAATTAGACTCTTCATGTCATTGTGTATAGTAGATCCTTTAGAAGACTTCCTAGGAAGACCTTGAAAATGGAAAGCTGCAAGATCAGCAGCAGTTGTCATGATTGCCTTAAGTTGCTTAACCTGCTCTGGATCTGTTAACCCACCTTTGTACAAACCATGAGAAGTATCCCCACCAACAGCCTTAGCATCCATTTCATCTATGCGACTTTGGATCTCCATGTAAGGGGATTCAAAATTACTGTGATTAAGATCAATTGTTAAGTGCAGGCTCTCATATCCATTTTGTTTTGGCTTATCAATGTAGTCTTTCACTCTTTCCGGCACTTCTTTCCACAAGGATCGAATAACATCACAGGCCTTGTAGCATGCCTTCCTTGCTATCTCTAGTCCATCCTTCCCTGGCCTAGGTTTCAAGACAATCCGCAAGCCTAGTATATCATATACTTCCTCTAGTTTACGGCCATCTTTTAGAAGTTTCTTCATAGTGCTAAAATGGATTTTGTATCGTCCCTATATAGAGATCTTATCCACCATCTTTTCTAATTCGTAATATTTCTGTAGAGCTTCAAATATATGGCATATATATTCATTTAAAATGGCTTCACCCCATGTTCCATGGTTTCTTAACCATGTATGTACAAATGAATATGAATTTGGAAATAAAGACTGGAAAGTAAGGTCTTCAAGCTCTAATGACAAGCTGCCAATGCCTATTGCATGGGCGAGAGGTGCGTATATTTGCATGACATCAAGAGCCAGTGTTTGTTGAAAATATTTTGGGAGATGCTTTAAATGCCTTATCATATCCAATCGAGCAACAATTTCTACAATCACAACTCTGATTTCATGGTAAGATAAACAAAACTTTCTCAGTGCATATGCATTTTCATCATCCAGAATGTCTACTCTTGTTGGTATTTTGTTCACTCGTAAGCAATCATGCAATAAATGAGTAACTCCATGACCAAGTTGAAGGTTTATTTCATGCCTGCTAATAGCACCAAGCTCGAGTAGTTCTCTCAAAAGACAAACAACTATGACTTCTGCTTCAACCCCTGCAATGTAATTAAATCACCCAATAACAGATTTCTTAGGCACAGTGTTTCAAATGCCTTTAAAACATTTTTTTTATCTCCTTGAACTTGTTCCACTTCGATAATTGTTCCTCAGCAACCTTAAATTGCCCAGAGCTTCTCCCGGATTTTTGCTGAGTGATATTGTGCTACAACATCTAGCTCCAATTGGGGACAGTACTTTGGTAGCAAAGTGCTGAGAACTTGTAGATCAGTAGCCTTTATTGGGCATGGAGTCAAGTCAGACTGAATTTTCTCTCAATCCAAAATCTCTGAAAATTTCAAAACTTCTCTGAACCCTCCTTCTTCTAGGATCTTTATTTTGAACTGAAAATTTTAAACTAGAAATAATGCAACTGGGAATGCTCAACTCCTGAGCTTATTTATGTACAACTCCTATATATATAAGCATGTTTGAACTTAATCAAGTGAATTCATCCTTCCAATGGAACCAATCCAGCATCGGCTTGTTAGATTTAATACCTTCGTACTGCTGAAATTTAAAAATCAAAATAGGAATGTACCATGAAAAAATTTTATATACAAAACTTAGTACATACCCCTGCATAAAAGCTTGTTGCTGGTCAAAAAAATTTTCCATATATTCAACAACTGGATCATAGAACTCATGAAAGAAAGTTTCGGCCACCTTCTTTTTTTGAACATTTTGCTGATGTAGGGTTCTTTGCACATGGCGGCTTCTTTCATTGTTTGACTTTTCAATTAGAAATTGTGTGTGAGGAACTTGACTGCCATTTTCTGTAGGCAGGCATTTAGGCTAAAAATAAAAACCAAGGTTTTCTCTCCATAATGCCGATGTTCTTCATATAACATCAATTCTTGATGAAAATTTTCCTCCTCTTGCAAACATGTCTGAGAAACTGCGCTATTTTCCTCACTACTCGCAAAATTATTGCAAAGATCTTCCATGCTTTCATAGTGTAGTTCAACTGTTGCAACTAAGTTTTGACTAGAATCTTCGAAATGATTAGTTTGTTGTCTTTCAATGATATAGGAATATTTTGACACTTTTTGAAAGTCTTTATTCATCTCTGAACTTACATTCTCTTGTAAGGAAATTCCAATGTTTTCTTCAAAAACTCTCTTATCTTTGACAAAACTTGGTCTTTCTTCATCGCAGGAAAAATTTCTACAAGACCACACATTATCTTCAATTTCTTGGGCATAGAGAAACATCAGCTTCAGAGTGCTAGGCTTTCTCTCCTTGAGATAAAAAACCAAGACAATAGAAAGAGCCTTCAAGTAATAGACCATAGCTGCTACTTCTGGAGGTCGAATTTCTTCTAGCATGTTGAAATAAATTTTTTGAAACCTCCTATTAAACTCAGAAATTGATTCATTGCTTTGCCTTTGGATAGAGTATAATTCCAAGAGGTGCTTTTCATATGACTTATTCTCGCCCCAATATATAAGAAATAAATCTTGAAAATATTTCCAGGAATTAATTGAATTTTCTTCCAAACTCTGAAACCATTGCTGAGCATCTTGCTTTAAAGAATGAAAAAACATCCTTAAAGCTACGTCTTCATAAATAATTTGGAATTTGTCAAGAAAGTACTCAAATTCCAAGATATGTAATTTAGCTTAAATTTCCTTCTCCTTACCGGAGAAACTTTGCAAGGACTTGAATCCATTTGAAGGATATTGATGGAGAATAGCGGGTAGCTTCAGGGGTTTAAAGATTTCTCTATTTTTGAACTGAAAAACATTCAATTTCTTATGAGGAAAAATACTATCATCCAAAGATGATGAATCATCACCTTTATGCCCAGGCTGTGACTGATTATCTTCCGGGATTGTAATACAACAATCATCCCTCCTTTCATGTTTAGGAGATACACTTGTGTCAAGATTTATAATACAAGCAGAAGAAAAATTATCTTTTTCCAATAATGAATTTACATTTTGGGCCTTGTAGTCTTCTGAGAAAACAAAGCAGGAAACAATCCTTTTAATATAAAAGGGAAAATAGACCACTAAACTGACAGTAAAAAATAGAACCTCCTTTAAAAAACGGACATTCTGATACAGGATTTTTCCATGATACTTTCTCATCTTCTTGCTAGAAAAATTCTTCATCTAATGAAACCTTCATCAGTGGAGTCGCCAGGTGAATAATAAACAACCAAACTTCAAATCTGAATCTTGTTCACCATAAAAAATAAGGGATTATGAAACCTTCTGCTGCAAGGTATGTGACCTCGCATTTGGCTTTGTGAAAATGAGAATTCTGTAAAAAGTAAACACAGCCGAGTACTTCCTCCTCGCTGAAAAATCAGAGGAAATAGAAAGAAAACCCAGGGAAATGAACTTCGCTTCTACGATCCTCGGCAACAACGCCAATTAATGTTGTACCTCAAGAAACAATTCCTTGTTGTGTAAAGGAATTTGTGCTCAAAACATTATTTGATTATGTCACAAACAAATGTATATCTGTCTCTGTCTTATAAACCTTTAAAAATTAATTATATAACCCTCAAATATCAAATCCATGCATGTTCTGCAATGCCATATTCTTCTTATGCTGAAGTGAATGAACGGAAGAAACAAGAAAGAAAAGGATTTCAATTTGATATGTTGTTTAAGACAAAATCTATCATTATAAAACCCTGAAGAAATACGTAATGATAAGTTAAAATAGAGGAGCACCCATTAAGGTTTGTTTAACTCTTAAATACACATGTATAAAGAGACCCGCAGCTCAAATTACTCTATTTTATTCACAGATATGTAAA
Organism: Pinus albicaulis; assembly: GCA_034641835.2. Taxonomy (NCBI): domain Eukaryota; kingdom Viridiplantae; phylum Streptophyta; class Pinopsida; order Pinales; family Pinaceae; genus Pinus; species Pinus albicaulis. Next base: position 999,536,647 of record CM076578.1, read on the forward strand.
CATAATGTGAACTAGAAAACTTTCAGCATATACAGAATGATAGAAACTTGCAAAACTCTTTCATTGATTCAGTATTCTCCAGTACAAAATTTGGCTTCAAGGTTCAAAAACTCGGACCCTTGCTGCTCCTCCTATCTCTGCTTTTATATCAGCCATCTAAAATAACTTCCTAACTGCTATGATCAGTTTTGAAACTGATTCTTGAAAGTGTTAGAATTATTTAAATTTACAAAATATTTGTTTTAATATTATTTATATAATATATGATATAAAACCCAAAAATAGGAGAACAAGTAAAAAGGACAAATGGTACACTTTGGGTCCCCCATACATATTAACAACAAAGTCACCCATGGTTTTTGAAAACCAATAACCGCCTACGGGAGCACTGATAGCGTTTTCTGAGAAAGGGCTAAGTGATGTCGTAATGCAACATAGCCGTAGATTTCATAAATAGTGGTTTCAATTAAACCATTTTGCGGGGCGTGTGATCTCTCATAAGATCCGTTTGATTTGTGCTGCTGCATGACCATTGGATCCGAGCCAAATGATCTAGGTCGTCGATTTAACTTCAACATTATATGCATACTGCTATTTTGGCTAGAGGTTCCTGCACACCCTATGTTTCTGGATTCATGACATTCATTTCCATTGGAGGATTCCCATATTTTATGGAGGATATGAAGTATTTTCAGCGTAAAAGGTTCAATGAACACTACGGAGTGCTTGCATTTGTCATTGCCACCACGTTGTCTTCAATGTCAGACCAATCTTCATCTTCATCGTCTTCATCCTCTTCTAGGAAATTGACATTTTCTTCACCTACTTCCTGAACTTGCCCTATAGTTCTGGAGCATCTTTGGAAACAGCTGATAGAAACAAGGGTCTGAAGTCGTTCCCTAGCAACTATTAGTGGATTCTTCTCAATCAAATCTGAGTCTCGGTAAGCATTTCTGAGAAAGACAGAATCTCTGTCTCCCTTCAGAGAAACATAGAACATCTCTAGGTGCCTAATAAGCATTGCCCATCTATGACATTCAAATTCTAAGAAATCCTTACCTGTTTTTGAAACTGGGAAAATTCTTCAGAACTCAAAGAACCATCACTGTTTGCATCTACTGGCTGCATCAGCTCCTGGGTATCTTCTTTATTAGCTCCAAGCTCCTCCATCATTTCTTTGAGCTCCTCCATACTAATCAAGCCATCTTCATTTTTATCAAATAACTTGAAAATTTGACTCTTCATGTCATTGTGTATAGTATATCCTTTAGAAGACTTCCTAGGAAGACCTTTAAAATGGAAAGCTGCAAGATCAGCAGCAGCTGTCATGATTGCCTTAAGTTGCTTAACCTGCTCTGGATCTGTTAGCCCACCTTTGTATAAACCATGAGAAGTATCCCCACCAACAGCCTTAGCATCCATTTCAGCTGTGCGAATTTGGATCTCCATGTAAGGGGATTCAAAATTACCGTGATTAAGATCAATTGTTAAGTGTAGGCTCTCATCTCCATTTTGTTTTGGCTTAGCAATGTAGTCTTTCACTCTTTCCGGCACTTATTTCTACAATGATCGAATAACATCACAGGCCCTGTATCATGCCTTCCTTGCTATCTCTTGTCCATCCTTCCCTGGCCTGGGTTTCAAGACAATCCACAAGCCTAGTATATCATATACTTCCTCTGGTTTACGGCCATCTTTCAGAAGTTTCTTCATAGTGCTAAAATGTCTTTTGTATTGTCCCTGTATAGAGATCTTATCCACCATCTTTTCCAATTTGTAATCTTTCTGTAGAGCTTCAAATAGATGGCATCTATATTCATTTAAAATGGCTTCACCCCATGTTCTATGGTTTCTTAACCATGTATGTACAAATGAATATGAATTTGGAAATAAAGACTAGAAAGCAAGGTCTTCAAGCTCTAATGACAAGCTGCCAATGCCTATTGCACGGGCGAGAGGTGCGTATATTTTCATGACATCAAGAGCCAGTGTTTGTTGAAAATATTTTTGGAGATGCTTTAAATGCCTTATCATATCCAATCGAGCAGCAATTTCTACAATCACAGCTCTGATTTCATGGTAATATAAACAAAACTTTCTCAGTGCATAGGCATTGTCATTGTCCAGAATGTCTACTCTTGTTGGTATTTTGTTCACTCGCAAGCAATCATGCAATAAATGAGTAACTCCACGACCAAGTTGAAGGTTTATTTCATGCCTGCTAATAGCACCAAGATCGAGTAGTTCTCTCAAAAGACAAACAACTATGACTTCTGCTTCAACCCCTGCAATGTAATTAAATCACCCAATAACAGATTTCTTAGGCACAGTGTTTCAAATGCCTTTAAAATTTTTTGTTTATCTCCTTGAACTTGTTCCACTTCGATAATTGTTCCTCAGCAACCTTAAATTTCCAAGAGCTTCTCCCGACTTTTTGCTGAGTGATATTGTGCTACAACACACTCCAAAGGCACCAAACATTTCTTACCTTTTCAGCCATTGTGAGAAAACTTGGACAATAAGTAAGTGGTGGGGAAACCACTTACCATACCATTATCTAATGTATTTAGGAAACATACTGCGCTGGTTCCACATGTGGGACTATGACCCACCTCCATTTTTTCATATTTCTGTTTATATGTACTTGATTTTGATCTCGTACATTAATGATGTACATATTCTTTTTATGGGAATGATTGGAGGGAGGATGGGAGGATTGTATGTGCCCTATGGGAGAGAGATTCTCCATGTTCATTATGCTACATGTTTCAGGGAGAACATTGGGAAGACCATGTTTTTTTTATTGGATCTATTTCTTCCTTGTGGGATGGATCATTTGCATCTCATAAGAACTTTGGAGGAGAATTTCATGTAGGGATGGATTGGGAGACAATTAGCTTATGAGGGAATATTAACACATGATGGTGTCACCAATGGTGGAGGAGAAGAGTTGCAGCACTCACCTTATCAATTTCTTGAGGACAAGCAAACTTTGGGAAGGGAGGACTGTAATATTCCCAATTAGCCATGAGCTAGTTGGAATATTAAATTTTGCTTTTTATTTCTGTTTAAAGAATAAGAGGACAATGGAGGTCCACAAGTCTCCTTAATAATGAATTAATCAATGCCAATGTGAAAAGAATACATCTTGGCAGCTTAATTGAGCACACTTAGGTGTGAAAAGGGGTTGGAACATCTTGACTAGGTCAACTTTGACTAAATCAACATCATTGTCATGGAGGAGTAGCAATCAATGAGGGAAAACACATTTTTAGATGGAGACACCTTGCATGGAAGTAAGGTCATAAATGAATGGGGCTTAGGGTTTGGAATATCATATCTCATAAAAGGAAGAGGATGGCAACCATATTAATTTTCTATTGGTATTTGATATTTCTGAATATATGGTCTTCTTAGAAATATAGCTTTCTTTAGCTGTTTAGCGAATATTGAAAGTGATGTTTAGCACTGGGTGTTCCTGATTGTGAGTCCCACCTCTTTCATTGAGAAGCTCTTGAAAGAGTATTGTACTTCACTTCCACTTTCAGGCTTAGGGCCAAGCTTCATCTTTCATCTGCAGCATAGATCCTGTTGAGGGTCGAGTTGTGTTGCAGGTTGCAACAGTGGCGAACATCTTTAGGTCACTTCAATGCTTATTTTTAGTGGATAAGGGCTTATTACCATTGGGAAGATAGTAAGGAAGGCCCTTGAGAATATTTTTAGATCATGGCATCAGGCCACTTATTTATTTTTCCCTACAGCGTAGTTTCATTCTGTATCTGCATTATTTTGAGGGAGGATTTTCAGGGTGGTTTCAGCACACCATTTGGGAAGGAGATTTTCTAGTGAAGGGATCTTCCATTCATCTAGGAGGTCTATTGGAGGAGGCTGCATTATTTGTTATATCATTTCAACCACAACTTTCCAGATCTATTATTGCAGTGAATTTTCATCCCTAGGGCTTTGATTCAGATCTTGTACATTGGTGTATTATTGAAAACCCTTTAGGGGTTCTTTTCTAAAGGTTTTATAGAGCCTTTATCTACATTTGTTGTATATTTTGAGGCATATAACAGCCATAGATCTTTGTATGTTCATATGTTGTAGCATTACACTTTATGACTACGTTGTAGTAGTCTTCCGACATTTTGATATATAGTAGCAGCACCTCCTTTGAGGGTTTTGTCCATTGGAGGTGTATTCTATCTTGTTGTACATCTTATGGCCCATTTATTATGCATATTTTACTGCTATTATAATTATTATAAGGTCTCCATATTTTCCTCTTTCTTTTATATGATGTTATACACTGCTATTTCAGCATTTTGCACTATATTCCTGCTTTTCCCATTTGGGAATATTACATAAATTCCATGAGACTCATCTATATTTACTCCCATCCTCATCACACCCAACATCATCAATCCAGAAGCATAATATTACATGCACAATACCTCCAAGAGTTGTGATCTCACCAGCATAACTCTACTTAACACAAATTCTTGCTCTCTTGTGCACTATGATCAATGCTCTATTTATAAGTAGATAAAGGTTGTTTGATATAAATGAATCATCGAATGGATTTTCCAAAAATGGGTGAAGAGATTTCCTTGTTCATGGGAATAGTAGGATAAAAGGTTTAATGGCTCCATGGTGTCCATATTCGAAGAAATCAGATGAGGTGAAAGCTAGAACAACTTCTAGAAGCCACTAGAGGTTGGAAATATTCCCAGAATCCAATGAACAATTCACTCCCAGTCGACCAACGCACTCTAAATTGGACGTAGATCCTCTATAACGTAGCCTTGCATGGGAGTAGATGCTTTGCAAAGAAGTTACTACAGTCTAGGGGTGTGTTGATGGCTCAATGGGGCACTTCAACTGGCATGTAAGTAGTGAAACTTTCATGAAGGAAACCCACCAATGGAATGACTTGTTTAGGACATGTAGCAACTAATTTAGAGTATTATAGACACTAATGGATATAGATATGTGTTTTGGGATGATGCCAAAATTGGTCTGTAATAGCTTTCTTTGTAGGAGTTGATTCACTTTCAATTGAAATTTTTCTTGATGCAAAAAATTGATTTGAGAATTAGCAATGGCAAAAATATTCTTCAATTCTTCTATTTCCTCATCTTTCTCTCTGATGATCTATTCAGCTGATCTAACATCCACCTACTCTGCTACCTCAAACTCCAATGGCATTGTTTCATTATGCTAATGGAAAAGAGGCTACTCCTATATTCCACTATCTTCCACATTGGTGTCAAGTGTAACACTTTTGGCAAAATTAGGCACAAATACTTGTCTCTTCCCCTTCTCATATGCGTGATTAAAATAAACAACCCTAGGAGAATCTAAAATTTGACTTGGCATGCTAGAAGTGTCAACATCCTTTGGCTGTGTTGATGATGTACTAGGAAAGATAGAAGGGCCAATGGTAGGTGATGGTAATAATCTCTGTTACACAAAAAAATTTCACCGTCCCTGCAATCCCTCGCCCCACATATTGAGTGCCATTCCCGTGACTTGGGAGCAATGTCATACTTTGCAAACACCTTCTTTGCATCCTTCTGCATAAGGACATCATTTCTCCTGTTGGACATTTCCTCAAAAAAGCACACAAAACCTATGTTTTGGCCTTGGCGCGGGTAGCTAGTTCACCCCTCGTGCTGATGTGGAATATTTGCACTAGAGCCCATGCCACCTGGTGCTCTGTCTCAATGCAGTGCCCACTCTGATTTGTTTTAGGAATGTTTTTTAAAAATTAGAGGCAGAAGTTTCCTTCTAACCACCTTAGGGATGAGTCACTGGAAGTGGTTAAGTTAATCAACCACGGACCTCCCTCTTTAGGAAGTGGTTTTCACCTCCCATGGAACACTCCTTGAAGATAGTTCTCCCTTCCATAATTATAGGGATCCTAACCTCTCCCTCTCCCTTTATAAAAGTAGGCCTTCTCCCTTTATGAAAGCTAGATGAACTTGGAGAAGAATACTATAGCTAAGTAATTGCTATTGAGAAGGTAGAACCAAGGACAACTCCGTAGAGAGAGTCTCGTCTGAATTCCCGACGAGCCTTTGTGAGACGCGCTCCGCTTGAACCCTATTGGAGGAGATCGTGACATCGAAGCTTGGTTTTACTCTTCCTTTCATTTATTAATATACTCAACTATGGTCTTGGTTCCATCATTGTGTTATGTTGTTTATTTAACGCAATTGCTTTAGTCCTCTTCGACTAACTAATATTTACGAATGTGAATTAGTATGTTGTATATTGTCGTTGTTTCTTGTGTGTGTGCAGGTGTCCGAGCATGAAAGCGAGTGGATTGTGATTTTTCAAACCAGGAGCGAGAGGCAACCACTCTTTTTAATGACAGCAATAGCATAGGACCTTTGGTAAGTCATCTATCAAATCTGTGTCCATTCGTTAACTAGGAATCAATATTATAGCTTGTTTTTTTTGTTGCTAGACCCACCCTAGGGCTAGTGGGATCCCCTCTGTCCGTAGAGGGGATTTACCTCACCAACAAATTGGTGACTCTACTGGGGATTAGTGCGAGTTTTTATTTCATCCATTTGGTTTTCTTTTCGGTCTTTTCTTGCTTATTTTTCCTTTTCTGATTATTATGCTAAGTCTAAGACCCGTGTTCAGCCCTAGAGGATCAGATCTGACCTTTGTCTTTCAAAATTTTTCCCTTTTTCCTAAGTGAACTGGCTTGGCACGCTTTATGTTCAGACAGTCACGTCAATTGGCACTAGTTTCTAGTGTTGTGCCTGCGCCATCCCTTGTTTGGCACTGATTACAGCCAAATAGTCGCGTCGACCCCTGTAGGTTTTAGGGTTTGGTCTGTTTTGAAGATTTTTGGTCAATACCTTTGCTTCTTGGTTATTTTTAGATATGTCATGAGTGCTCTGGGATTGTTTTTTATTGTGATCAGCTTTCTTCCTTCAGTTTTTTGTCTGTTTCCTATCAGCATCGCAGCCATAGGGTTTTTAAGTGCTTTGGTATGTTGAGCCTCCTATAGGAGTTTGAGTCTTTTGTTTCACAGTCAACTTCATTCTTTGTTTGGTTGCATTCAGCTCCCTTGATCTGTTTGAGTGATCGCATTGGTTGAATGATTCTTGCCTCTTTGTGTCAATTTTGTTTCTTGTCACTCCAAGCATTGATCACACTGCTTTCATGGCTCTGTTTTGAAAGCTTTCTTCAATTTGAGAGATTGCAACCTTGGTTTGAGTTTTGTTATGTTTGTTTTGGGTTGATTGAAATTATTTCGCTTCAACTCTCACATTAACGTTCTAAAACTAGTGTTTTGGTTTTTTTTTCATGTCATTTAGTGCACTGTTTGCTCTATTACATTGAAAAAATAAAATAAAAATTGTTTGAATTCCTGTTTGCATTGTGAAATTGAAAATCTTTCACATATCTAGCATTGGACAATTCTGGGAAAGATTTCTCATTTTCATTAGCCTGCATCGGATACTGTAGTGGATGCTTCTGCATGTTCTTATTATTTGTTGTCTCTTAAAAAATCCTAAATTTCTTGTAGATGGATTTTCATAGAACGAAATGATATCTTTTGGCATGTAGCTTGCATTTAGATATTTTTGAGATCCAACATTTGACAGGACCTTGGAATTGAAACGTAAATACAAGATCAACTTAAAATTTACTCAATTAACCTAAGGAAACATTGAAACCTAATGAAACATCTAGTGGTATAAGTTAGAGACGTGTTTCGGCATCTTTAAACCTAGCAGTTGTCGCTCGCCATCTGGCTTCAGACAGCACTAGTACAAACTTGTGCTCCCCCTACCGTCAAGTATATAAAGGGAGACCCCTCTAGGTTGCAATACTTTAATCCCTAGGAAGCTGAGTTTTCCACCTTATAACCGTGATACACCGAACACAACATTCGGGGAGACTACCAGCACGTACGTCAAGTCCTTGGTCCATTCCTCTTTCATTTTATTACCAAGGTGTATATGGCAGTTCACGGAAACCTGGTACACCCTTTTACCTACACTACCTGAGCAGTCATTTTTTATCTTTACTGATTCCATAAATTTGAAAAGATCATCGAGCACTTGTCTTTTCATGCTTGTTTCAACCTGAAAGTGATAGAGTCACCTTTTACCTGTTTCTCGACTCTTAAAAGATGAAACGACAGAGCTTTTTTTTAGAGTTTAAAAATTAACTGTCCACAAAATATTCCTGGTTAAAGTTAGCTTCCTTAGAGTTTTTTTAATGTTGTTTCTGATGAAAACCTTTCAATATTTTACCAACCAAGGAATCCCCTCCAAAGGGAATCCTGGCCCTTTTCCTGCTTTTGGGAATGTTGGTGCTCCTTATATGGCAATGTTATCTCTTCCACGATTAACTGTTGGTTTGCCCGTGTGGTTGTTTTCAACCTCGGTGGTCCCGAATGTCCCAATATTTGTTTGACCATCCCCTCCACCTGAACGAAATCATGTTGGTTCTAAAGTGGACCTCTCCTCTTCTTCACCTATTTCTTCGTCCTCCTCTTCTACTTTTCCTAGTGAAAGTCTAGATTCTAGTAACCAGGTGGCTACGAAGAAGAATAAGAAGTCAGATAAGAGAGAGGAAAACTCTGCGGCTATTGAACCTAAGAAACAATCCATTGATAAACTATCCAACCTTCCACGGAAAGTCAAATTCCCTTGCATTTTGTGAAAAGGTGACCACCTTATTCGAGACTACCCTGGCATTCCCAAGGTACTCGAAGTATGGTCCAACAGTTTTCCACCGTTGCCTTTGGCTTCCGGAAGTCATATTGGTAGCACATCTTTGTCTAATACTGATAAGACTCATAAGAAACAGGGTAAGATTACCAATCCCTGTAATTTTTGTGAAGGGCATCATCCCATTCACCTTTGTCCGTATATGGATGAAGCCATGAGACTAATGGAAAACTCTACTATTTCTGCACCCTGCCTTCCAGCTGGTTACCAGAAACTTTCTTTGATTCCTCCGTTGGTTGATTCCATGATCAGTCAAGAGTCATCCTTGGTCGATCTCGCTCCCCCAAAAATTCAAATTCATAAATCTGTTCCTGACCAACCATTGGATGTGGATTTGGTCGACTTGATCCCACCTATGGTTCATCATGTCTTTTCCGTCGAGAGTGGATCTCATTCCCCTCACGTTCCTCTTGTTTCTTCAGATTCCTCGAATTTGGAGAAAGATCATCCCATCCCTATAGTTCAAGAAGTTGCTCCTCCTTATCCCATGATGGAGATCCAAGAGGATGCTCCTCTTGCTCCGGTAACACCGGGGGAATACCATCTCAGTTCAATGGTACCCCCTCCAAGTTGTTTGATCGCTTCCTTCGATTGGAGTCGATTTGCAGGATACTGCCTGTTGGAATATTGTCATTGATGGAAAAGGATATGGCAAAGAAAATGGCAAAGGCATGGGCAACGAAGAAGAACAACAAAGTTGTAGAAAAAAACGATCAGCAGAGAAGAACAAAAGAAGCAGAGACAGAGTGGGAGAAAAGAGATCAAAGGCACAACAGAGTTTTGGTAAACAACAAAACGCATTCAAGAAGGATGGGAGAAATGTAAGGATGAATGAATTGTCATGGGCTGCAGCTAAGTATTGCAGAGGATAAATTTTTGTTATGGGCGAAGTCTTTTTGCAGAAGGAATGAAGACATTCGTAGTTCCAAACTACGGAGGAGCAGAGTTTATTTAAAGATAGTAATTTTGAGCTTTCAAAGCCTTCAACAACCAAGTATGAAGGAAATTGATTAAAACAGCGGAAAGACTTAAATTTTCTGAAAAGGGAGGACAAGTGGTCCCCACCACTTTAGCGCAAATCACAAGATCGCAAGTTTTGAAGTTTAAATGTCTTGTTGATATGGATTATTTGCGATATGCGATCATCGCGCCATCGCAATATCGCAATATCGCAATATCGCATATTTGTTATTTCTGCCATTGCAATTTCTGTTGTTTGCGATATGCGATCATCGCGCCATCGCAAGATCGCAGTATCGCACATTCAAGTGTTCCGTCATATGTTTGATCGCCAATTTGCAATGCGATCCCATCGCAAATCGCAAATGTCAACTTTGCGCACTTTTGTTTGATCGCGCCATCGCATATCGCACATCACAAATGGCCAAATGCGATGTGGGCCCAGGGTCAAAGAATGAAATTTGAATAAAAGAAATGTTATGGGGACAGTGTAAAGTTTTAAAATAACCATTGGGGTTATAGTTATAATATTATATGGCAGAGATAAAAGATTGAATATTATTGAAGGGCCCGAATGGGATGATTCGTGCATGGAAGAACGGAGGTTAGGGTTTTCAAATTGGATTGGCACGTTTATTAATACAAAAACGATTGAGATGTATGGTTGTTCTGCTTGCGGAACTCACCACATCAACAAGACACTTGCATATGGAAAAGCGTTGGATATTGTTTATAAAATCCAAAGGGTTAAACTTTGGGTTAAAGGCTAGGCGCACATAGATAATTTGAATCTCCTTGTTTGAATAAAATAAATTAAAAAGAAATCGAAGAGCCCCGGGGATAAACTAAAGGAATACCATTAGCGGTGGAGTGGTTTTTGGCTCATGGTATTGATAAAGGCTAAATCTATATAAGGAGAAGGAAATTATTGCGCAAGGTGTGCAAGCGTCTGGGTCTTAATGAATACTTCACTTTGAAGCATTTCTGAATGGAACGGGTAACAGTTTGATGATAGATCTGAATCTATGATGCACCTATGAAGAAAATGATGAAGAAGGATCTCTAGATCTGAAATGTATATGTATTTTCTAAATCTGTTTATGGAGTGATTAGATCTGTAATCTGGCGAACATCTGTCTGAAGTGAAGGGTAAAATCTGAGATATATATATATATATATCTGTTCTGAGGAATTGTGCTGCCCCATAATATTTGAAGATCTATATGCTTTTTTGCAGCAGAGGAAGTACGTATATATGCAGGTTTAATTCAGCGAAAGCGCGTATGTAATGTGAAACCAGTTCTGAAGTATGTGAATATGTATACGCGAGTTATATGCATGGAAGCACATATATACGCAGGATCAGTGAAAGGAAAGCGCGTATTAAAACTAGGGCTTGATGAAGTTTGTGGTATGAAATGTCTGATATGTTCTGCTATTTTACTGATATCTGTCAATGATGATCTGGGTTGTTCGAATATTGACTATGCTGCTATAGAGCAAGTTGTTGGTTTGAAGAAAGTTCCTTGAGCTTAATTGAATGGGTTGGATCCAATATGAAAATTGATGAAACATGGTCCACAGAGGTGTTGAGGGTTGTAGCCTTCAGTCAGGGGGTCGTAGCTCCCTTCCAGGAGAGGCTGGTAAACGAGCGCAGGTGGGTGCCTGCGTGTTGGTATGAGTCTGCGGTAGTACATAAGTTGTAAGATGTTTTCTTTATAATAAAATATTGAAGGCTGAGCAACGGCAGCGGTGGTTTTCTCCCGACTTGGGTTTCCACCTAAAATCCTGGTGTTCATGTGTGATGCTTATGTGTGATGATCTATTCTGTTATTAATGCACATACTTACTGCTAACTAAACATCAGATGAATGAATGTTGCAAAGAACTAAGTTAAGAATTATCTGCATAACTAGATCTCTGTTCATACGCAAGTTTTATGAAGTATATCCGCGTGTATACGCTAGTTGGGTTCAGCAAATCAGTGTATGGGTTTTGAAGTAAGAAAAAAGTAAAAATATGTGAGTATGACCTAAATATTGATTCACCCCCCCTCTCAGTATTTTTCCCAACACCGCCTTCCCTCTTATGTGCCTTTTGAGATAACAGTACAGACCTTTGATCTGGTCGTACCCAGCACCATTATAGATGAAGGCACGTCTATTAGTATTCTATCTTCCACTACTTGGAAAGATTTTGGTTCTCCACCGCTTATGCCTGTTACACAGAATCTGTTGGCTTTTAACAGAGGAACTAGTCAACCGTTAGGAATCCTTACGAAGTTGCCTGTTACTTTGGGAAGGAAAACCATCTATATAGATGTGATGGTTGTTCCAGGCCCCTTGGATTTCAATTTACTCTTGGGGTGTGACTATACTTATGTCATGGGGGCGATTGTCTCTTCCCTCTTTCGTGTGATCTATTTTCCACACAAAGGTCAAATCGTGACCATTGATCAACTTTCATTCTTTGGCACTGACCTGACATCTGGTCCACCATCATCCCTTCCAGGTATTTATCCATCGATTGTATCTTCCATGCCACAAGTTCATTATGTGGCTACCTGTCCCATGCCCTCATTCAGTGATAGTGCCATTGTGCATCGTGTGCTCGTGGCATTGGGTCTTAATTTCAAAGATGTTGTTCTCCCATCCTGTGTGGAACTCTTGGATGCCATGACTTCTTATTCGACATGATAAGTTGTCTTTGGAGCATAGTTTGTTTTTCTTGTATCAAGATCCTTAAAAAATGAAACAAGCTCTCTAGAGCACAATTCATTTCCTTGTGTCAAACTCCCTAAAAAATGAAACAAGATGTCATGAGCATAGTTATTTTAATGTGTCAACCTTGTTAAAACAATGAAACATGTTCCCCTTCAATTCGAGTCTTTGCTCAGATCTCGTAAAATACCAGTCGATTCTTTCATTGATCTCGTCATTTGAACCTTCACTCCATTTTCCGTTCATATGTACTGAAGCTTGGGGAGCATGTACCTCAAATTGAGTCACCATGCTGGGGGCATGCTTACTTTTTCAAGCATAGTTTGTTTCCCTTTCAAGCTTGTGTAAAAATGAAACCAGTTTCAAGCATAGTTTATCTTTGTTTCAAGCTTGTGTAAAAATGAAACCATTCCCATTTTACCTCTTGTGATTTCCATTTTATCAGCCTTTTTTGCCAGATGAACCTTGGTTTTCTCATTCCACCGTCACTATCTGCTTAGCCGATCATATGGCTTCACTTGGTTTTTTTACCCATTCCTAAGGAACCGCTGCGATGAGTGGTCTTGTTAAGCAGCCTCTTAACATTTACTTGTTCTGAGTAGTTCCACCATTACCAGAACCAGTAGCTACCCTTAATACCACTCGTTCTTCCAGGAGGAGTCAGCTTTCAGCTCTTTTCTGACTCTTAAAAATTGAAAATATTGTCGAGACTCTTGTTTTTTTGAACTCGTTAAAAGGTTGCGAAACGATATCTACTCAGTATACGTTTACCCCTTTTTCGATCTGGGATAGATTATTTACAAAAAATGAATACCTTACCCTATCGTGACTAAGAGGTTCTCTCGTATGTTGTTTTCTACCTTTTCAGATCTGAGGGACTATTTACGAAAAGGGCCTTTCTGGAGTTTTCTTTTCTGCTTTCTTTTCAAACTCTCTAAACATGAAAAGATGTCGAGTTCTCCCTTTGTCAGACTCGTTAAAAACTATGACATCAGACTCCATCATTATGACGTTACTTTTGTTCCTCCTTCATAGGGCTCGTAAAATGTACTAGGTTGGATTTATCTGAAGGACAAACTTACATCGCAAGAATATGCTATCCCCTTCAAGCTTGTTTACAAAAACAATTGGGGTGTTTGCCAGAAATGGTGGGGGGAAATGGAACCAGAATTTAGTCGGTAGTATGTCACTCTTGAACATGGCACTTGTTTTCATTCGTGTCAGGTTGGGGACATCTCACTTCGTTATTTGTTTGCCTCCATGGGCTTGGGTAATCTATTTTTACTACTCATCTACTCTTTTCCATGTCACCATGACCTCAGATCCCTTGATGTCAAATACTGCCAAATCTAGTGTCGTGCCGCTGATATGTTCAAGAGAAGTTTTGGCTCTACAATTTTCAACATCCCTCTGATTCTCTGTTCGTCCTGATTCACAAATCATCATATTCCTCTGTCTCATGTCGATGATCTGGGAAATATCATGGCCCTCCTTCGACTAGGTCATGTCCTGTCGACTTTGGCTCATTTTCCAGGAAGCTGATCTAGAGACTCCCCTCAGGTACCTTGGAGCCTGCATGCCTTAATGGCAGGTTCTTTGCATCTGATGCAAGGTTCACATCATCGGCCTTTGAATCAGATGATTTTGTGGGTGTTCGATACCAAAACATTGTTCACATTCTGTGGATTGTACCTTTTTTACCTTGAGATTCGTTATCATTATTGATGGTTTCTCTCGCATCTGTTAACAAATCCCATTATTGGCTGGTAATCAGACGATGTTCCTACATGTTCGACTTCAACTCATCTATTTTCATGCTCGAATTTGTACTTTTGTTCAGGTCGAGATGGAGTATAAGACCCTAGGTTTTGTCTAATAAAATCCAGGTTGCAGGTTCTTTGTGGATTACTATGACTTATTACATGACTCTTCTGATTGGATGGATGTGACCATACCAGAGTCTATTTGTTGATCCTTATTGCTAGATGGTTGTGTCCATTCCTTGGATCTCACTTTTTATATAATATATTATGGATGGTTGTGCCCATGCCACATATCATGTATAAGAGATATCAATTGTATTTGTACTCGTTGGTTTTTTTACAGCAGTGTTTGGGTCGAACGCGTTGTCATAAAGCATTTCGCCCCTCCCTCTCTCTCGGACCTCATGCTTTAGGGGGCATCTGTTACACAACATTTTTTCACCGTCCCTGCAATCCCTTGCCCCACATATTGGAGGTAAATTCCCGTGACTTGTGAGCATTTTCATACTTTGAAAACACATTCTTTTCATCCTTCTGCATAAGGACATCATTTCTCCTGTTGGACATTTCCTCAAAAAAGCACACAAAACCTATGTTTTGGGCTTGGCATGGGTAGCTATTTCACCCCTCGTACCAATGTGAAAGATTTTCACTAGAGCCTGCGCCACCTAGCACTCTGTCTTAGTGCAATGGCTGAGCCGAGTTTTTTTAGGAATGTTTTTTAAAAATTAGAGGTGAAAGTTTCCTTCTAACCACCTCAGGGACGAGTCACTGGAAGTGGTTACAGGCTGCGGGTTCTTTGTGGATTACGAGGAATTATTACATGACTCTTCTGATTGGATGGTTGCAACCATACCAGAGTCTATTTGTTGATCCTTATTGCTGGATGGTTGCGTCCATTCCTCAGATCTCACTTTTTATATACTCTGATATGGATGGTTGTGCCCATGCCACATATCATGTATCAGAGATATCAATTGTATTTGTACTCATAGGTTTTCTGATAGTAGTGTTTGGGTCGAACGTGTTCTCATAAAGCATTTCACCCCTCCCTCTCTCCTGGACCTCATGCTTTAGGGGGCATCTGTTACACAACATTTTGTCACTGTCCCTGCAATCCCTCACCCCGCATATTGGAGGGCCCTTCTCATGACTTATGAGTAGTGTCATACTTTGCAAACACCTTTTTTGCATCCTTCTGCATAAGGAAATCATTTCTCCTGTTGGAAACTTCCTCAAAAAGGCACACAAAACCTATGTTTTGGCCTTGGCGCGGGTAGCCAGTTCACCTCTCACACCGATGTGGAAAATTTGCACTAGAGCCCATGCCACCTGGCACTCTGTCTCAATGTAGTGCCCACACTGAGTTGTTTTAGGAATTTTTTTAAAAATTAGAGGTGGAAGTTTCCTTCTAACCACCTCAGGGATGAGTCACTGGAAGTGGTTATGTTGATCAGCCATGGACCTCCCTCTTTAGGCAGTGGTTTCCACCTCCCATGGACCACTCCTTGAAGATAGGTCTCCCTTCCATAATTATAGGGATCCTAACCTCTCCCTCTCCCTCTATAAAAACATGCCTTCTCCATTTATGAAAGCTAGCTGAACTTGGAGAAGAATAATATAGCTGAGTAATTGCTATTGAGAAGGTAGAACCAAGGAGAACTCCGTAGAGAGAGTCCCGTCTGAATTCCTGACGAGCCTTTGTGAGATGCACTCCACTTGAACCCTATTGGAGGAGATCGCAACGTCTAAGCTTGGTTGTACTCTTCCTTTTATTTATTAATATATTCGACTATGGTGTTGGTTCCATCATTGCATTATCTTTTTTATTTAACACAATTGATTTAGTCCCCTTCGAATAAGTAATAGTTATGAATGTGAATTAGTATGTTGTATATTGTCGTTGTTTCTTGTGTGTTTGCAAGTGTCCAAGCGTGAAAGCGAGCAGGTTGTGATCTATCAAACCAAGAGCGAGAGGCAGCCACTCTTTTCGACTACAACAACATCATAAGACCTCAGATAAGTCATCTATCGAATCCCCATCCATTCGTTAACTAGGAATCAATATTATAGCTTGTTTTTTTTGTTGCTAGACCCACCCTAGGGCTAGTGGGATCGCCTCTTTCTGCAAAGGGGATTTACCTCACCAAAAATCTCTCCAAGAAATTTTCCCAAGTCATGTTGATGGAGGACAGGTGATGCAACATAATGAGTTTGATCAGACCATGATGAAAAATACTAGTGTGATGATCTTGTCTTCTACTCTGAACCTTCTCAGTCATATTAATCAAACTCCTGTACAAATAATACGATAAATCAAGCATTTTGATAGAGGTGAAATTCATCAATAGCTTGATATGATACCTATAAAGCTTGGAGAATATTCCTTCACATGTGAAGTACTTCATTATGAACATCATCAAAGGAGAGTAATTGTTTCTGAGGTGTCTGAAAAGGAAAAGGTAGTCTGTCTCCTCTCTAGCATGAGGCTTCATAAATTGTTTGTAGTTTTCAATGTCTAACTCCATGCCTTTGAACCACTGCTCTCCATGACAAGAGATACCTATTGCTGAAGAATTTAGGTCTGCTGATAGGCTCATGGTTAAAAATGTGAAGCTGGGTTACACTTTTTTCCCTTTTTTGAGAAAAAAGTATCATTTTTTTCTGTTCTTCAACTTTCTGCAAGCCAAAACAATTTTTCTGTTTAGAATTTCATTTTACGATAAAAATAAAAGTTGTCAGAAACTTTATTAGCTTTCTATTACTTATTTTTTGGAATTTTTTTATACATATTTGATATGTCAACTAAAATTTCTTTGAGTGTGTGTTATTTAACAATCAAAGGATTCATAAAAATTCATGTTCAAACGCGTTGGTGTATTCTTTGAAAACTTTGTGTTTTTGAGAAACAAAATGTGTTACAACAATCTAGACAGAGTCTACTTCGGATTCGTTATATTTATGAAACCAACTGATGCATATCATAATGCTAGAATTTTTTGAGTTGTTCCAATATGAAAAAATTTCATATTTTGAATATGTTTTGGCTCGCACAAAATTTCTCAACATATAAGTTATATAAAAAAAAAAAAAAATCTAAAAAATACCCATTACAGACGACGGACCAATGTAATGCACCATAACTTTTTCAATTTTTTTTACAGTGTATTTTGGAAGATACAAAATATTGATTTCACTGAATCATATTGTCCTTCAGAAATTGTTTGCACACATTTTATTACAAAATTAATTAAAATTAGTAAATATTTATGAAATTCCATAAAATTTATATTTCTTGAAAGTAGACTGAATTTTGCAAATGCTTGTCTTGGTTCCAATAGTTAATTCATAAATTTTCATGGAGTTTAATCAGTCCAAAGTTGAAGAAATGTGTTTAGAGCCGAGCTGTTGTGTAATAGCAGACCAGTTAGTTCGGCCGAACTTTTAAAAAAGTTCCGCCTAATTGTTTTTTGTCCTGATGACCCATCAATTCTAACTATACAAAATTTCGACCAATTTTTTTACAAAATTTTGGCCAAACTTTTAATTGACTTTACGTCAGCTAAAAAATTCAATGAAGCCCCTCCAAAAAAACAATTTTGCGTCTATATAAATAGGCATAAACATATTCATTATTTTAGCATCATCTCCATACCTCCAATAGTGACCTTTACCGTGCTGAAGCTTGTAGCAAATAGGCTAGTCAATTGAAAATTATACACCTCTTCCATGAGCCTTTCAAAAAATATCAAACATTGAGCCCTCTCAAAGCATCTTTTGGCCAATGGCGAGGCATTGATTTCATGCATTGTGAAGGCTTCTAGCCTGAGATGATGCCCTCCCTTGAAGATATTATTGTCACTTTCCATTTCATTTTTCACTGGAATGATGAAAACCCTAGAGTGTTAATGACATGGATGAATGCATGGAAATCTGGAAAAACAAAGTGTAGTAAAGTGTGAGTTTAGAGGATGAGATGAAGGATCATGAAGCTGAGAGAAATTCTATAAAAAAATTCAGTGGGTTGATTTGTGTGTTAGCTCCAATTTGTGGGTGGAATGAGGGAAAATGAGTGTGAGGAAGGTGGAAAAATGATGAAAACACAGGAAATTCCCAATGTTTGAATGTGAGAACAGCTATTGTAGAAGTGGTGTAGATTTAGAAGGTGAAATGAGGGCCATGGAGCTGAGCAAAAATTCTAAGAAAAATTCATTCTATAGAGTAGCATATTAGATCCATATTGAAAGTGGAATGAGGAAAAATGTATGTATGGAGGGTGGCTCAAGAAATTTAAATTTTTTCACTATGAAATAGCTAGAATCGAGGGTTTGCATGAATTTGACATGTTAGTAATAGTGTGGATGATAGAAATTTGGGGATAAGTTGTATGAGATGTATGAATTAGGATTTAGGTACTAGGGTTAGTGTTTAGGAAGGTGGGGTAGTTTAGGGTTTGTCAAATTAATTTTTTTATATACCATGGATAAGTGACAGTGTGGAGAAAAACACAATGAGCATGAAAATGTTTTAAACCTTAAAAATTTAACCAAAATATGGCATAATATATCACATTTACATGTTATGAGGATTTCACAAGGTAATGGAGTGATCCAAATATTTGGGTGAGGCCCCCAAGATCTAAAAAAATAAAATGGATTGGACAAGAGAAAAAAGAGAGAAGAACACAGCAAATAAAATCACAAAGAAACTTTTTACTAAACTGGAGAATAACTGTAGAAGCCACATTGTGGTGGACAATCTGTCCTTTTACAAAATGCAACTTGTTACTTATAGCCTTTTGTTTTGTTACAATACAACAGGTAAATTCCATGGGTGGGTAAATACCATGGATGGATCTCACTTACAATACCATGGGTGAATGAATACCATTGGTGGATGTCATTTACAATACCATGGGTAAATTCCATGGGTGGATAAATACCATGGGTCGATGTCAATACCATGGGTAAATTCCATGGGTGGATGCCATTTTCCATTTGGATCATGGAGCTAAGTAGTGAGTTGGTTTGGAGGTTTTTGGAGCCCAACACCTAAATCTTCTTCTCCTCCAGAAGCGTAACAGACATCTACATAAGCGTAACACTCATGGCAAAAAAATAACAACAGAGGCTCAGAAGCATAACAAAGGGTTTCACAACACCTGCATAGTGCTCAGAAGCATAACAAATGATTGTGTAGCAGTTTCCAGAAGTGTAACACGCTTACCCAAAAATGTAACAAAACACACAAAAGAATAACAATGGTGGAAAAAGCGTAACAAGGGAGGCAGAGCAGGGCGGAAAATGAATTTTAAGGTGATTTTGTAATTTGAATTTGGACTTTTACCACCTTTGGAGGGAAATTGAGGTAGAGAGGTACTCTTCCACACATCAAAGGGTAACAATGAATGAAAATGACTTTGATTTTTCCCTTTTATAAGCTTGAGATGACCTTTTTACCCTTTTAAAACCCTGAAATGAGCTTTTTTTCTCCTTTTAATGAGACATTAAGATAGAGTTGACCTTTTTTCCTTTTTAACATTTGGAAATTACCTTTTTTGTCTTTGAATGAGATAATAATTCAAAATTGACCTCTTTGAACCTTTGACACTTGAAATGAATTTTTTTCTCCTCTTAATGAGATAGTAAGACATAATTGAGTTGCTTTGAATTTTTTTCTACACTTGAACCATTTGAAACAAGACAAGTTTTCTTCATTTCTTTTCATAAACATGCTAACTCCCTCTTTAGTGCTTATGGGTGAGATGAAGGATTAGAGCCTTTTTTAAGGTGACAAAATGAAAATTTTTCAAAGGCAAAGATGACCCTAGATAGTGACTTATATGAGGTGGATTGACATACCCTAAAACTTTTAAACGATGATGATGGAGGAGATGACCTTGAAAATGATGGTGACAATGAATGAGATGGAGCAGCACACTTGACCTAGACCTCTTCAATGACCAAAATTATTTTCTAAAAAATTGTTTGAAAAAGTAAACAAATTTGAACTATGACTTTAGGAAAACAACTGAAAGAGTTAATTTTTATCATTGACATACTGACACTAACAACCAACATGAGGATAGAAAAAAAATTATTACTTTTATGGGTGACCTTCAACATTAAATCTATAACACATGATGGATCGATTGGTATCTTTGCATTGTAGCTAAAAATTGGTATGTTTGGAAGACAAGTTGGAACATATGGAAGGACACATTCATGAAGCTTTTCATCCTCCTCCATACCCAGAAGATGGACTAAAGATCCCAGTTTCAAGCAACTTTTTAGATTAGGGATGAATTTTAGATGTATTTTGGTTCTTGGGATCTTCTGGTATTTTTGGGTTATTTGTATGTGGTCCCTTAGTTTACTTTTGTTGTTGTAAATGTGTTTTTTCTATTATATTATGGCCAACAAGTCCAATAGGAATGAGGCCAGAAGACCTTTTCTTCCCAGATTCTCATGATTTACCTTTGACATGAATTAATATAAAATATATGCTTACAAAAAATATATATTGTTATGTGTAGTAAAAAAGAATCTACCCCACAATACAACACAATATATCGTTTTGCACTTTTTCTCTTTTGTTAAATCGTTATATGAATGAACGTGTTATGATATTGTCCATCCAGTGAAGTACACATTATTTATCCAGTGAAGTATACGTTATTTATCCACCCCACAATACAACGTAATATATTGTTTTACACTTTTTCTCTTTGTTTATCCCCTATACGGAACAGATGTGTTATGATATTGTCCATCCAATGAAATTCCCATGATAATCATGATATCAATTTAAATAGTATGGAGGGCCATTTTCTAAAGATCGATTTGAGAAATGCTTATGTCTGATATTTTTCTTTTGCAAAAATACATTGCCTTAAGTGGTTGCAGTAGCTAAGGCTACAGACTGTTTCCATTCTTGAGGGTTTTAACCATAAAACACTAGCATATTTATCTTTGATCTTGTTGTTTGAGTGACTTCTTAAGGTGTTTTAACTTCTTATAAATACCTTGTTTTGTTGAACACTCATGGCCTAGAATAGTTAATATACTTACAACATGCAACTTGACCAAGTACCACTATGTCGAGTAAGATGTGAGAAGATAAGGATGAAAAAGTAAGTAAAACCTATGCAGAAACCTACATTAAGCCTTAAATACATCTTAGCCCATTTTTTAAGATTAAGGCTACAATTACAACCCTAGAAGATATTTCAAGAGATATATCCCTTGGGAACAAGAGTTTAGGTTCCCTATGTCAATATACTTTGGGTCGGTAAGTGAGGAGTTATAATAAAACATATACATGCATCATCCTCCTCGTAAGACATTCCTTTTGAACTATAAAGTAGAGAGATGTTATTGGTTTTATACCTAGATAAGTAGAGACTAGTTGGATACCTTTATGCTCATTCGTAGGAGTATTATGTTGTTGCTAGTAAATTATTATGTGATTGTGCTTGATATGAACCTTGATCGTTGTGCTTACATAGTTTTTGTCTACCTTACGGAAAATATATTTCATTTTGTGCATTTAGTGGGTGGAAATACCTGTTACTTTGAAACCTTAGTGTTGTTTATTTATTTGGTCTCTTTTATTGTCTTCAGAAAACAACTTACATTGCTCACCACCATACTTAGATAAAGGGATCATAGGAACTTATTATTCTTGGTGGATTGAGAGAGACATGAGGTCATTAGGCATGAGAGGTGGATTGATATGTCTAATAATAGTGACCATAAGTGGAGTGTGTTGAAGATGGTTTGAGAAATTGAGGGGGACTAGTTGATTAAAATATGTTATAGGGAATGGAGTTCCCTCCTTTTTATAATGAACTTAGGTGATTGGAATAGATTTTGTGTTTCCTTAAGTGTTTCACTTTACTTGTTTATGTAAGTGATCAAATTAGGTTGTGTGTTTCCCAAAATTATTCACATTTATTCAATGTCTTAATAAAAAGTTGTATCTCTAACTACTATAACTAGTGTGTGTTAGTGTCCAATAGTCACAGTGATCAAAATTGACTCTTTTCGTTGTATTTAGAGTCTTATGGTCAAATTGTTATATTTTCAAATTAAATTTGACTTATATCTTGGTTGTAAAATGGTCAAGTCATTGTCTAAGTGTTATTTATACTCTCATGTCATGGTCATCAAGGTCAAATCATAATCAGTTTCATGAGTCATTTAGTTACCATAGGTCATTTTTCCTTCAATAAGTGTCATTATTTAAAGTCTGAAAAGGAGGAGTCATGGTGTAATATGGTTGATCATGAGGGTGTCATTAGTGTCATCATTTTTCCATTTGGATTCATGTCATCATCATCCAAAAATAGTAAAGTGTCATGAGAGTTAGCACTTAGGGAATAAATCACATCATTAAGTCATTTGGTTATAGTACATGATATCACTCCACTAACAAGCCAAAATTGATTTTTTGAGCTATAAAGGGACATAAAAGTGTTTTAAAACTTCATTCCATCCTTCCACAAGTTTTAAGAGCCTCTCTCCATCAATTTAAAGAGCTACCATAGCCACCAAAGCTTCAAATTTTTCCCATTACTTCTCTTCCATCAATTTGTTGCGTTTTTTGGAGGGTGTTGTTGCGCTTTTGGTTTGGAGTACAAAGGAAGAAGAAAGGGTCCTATCATCATCTCAGTGATTCAATATTTCTTTAAACAATTAATTATAACTTTGAAACTCCTATGTGCAACCATTTCATAAAAAATTGGTCAAATTCTATCTCTAGGGTTTGCTACGTTTTAGTTGTTGTGTTTTCCCTTTTAGTAGTCTATTGCCTTTTTGAGAGGGATTATCCTTGTTTTTGGGTTCACACATCCTTCATCATCCTCGTTAAGCATTCCCCACCCTTCCCCTCACTTAAATTCTTCAATTTCATAATTTCCCTCATAAAACCCAACTTGTTGCTATGTTTTGGTACAAGTCTATGTTTTCCCTTTTTCCCCGCATTTCTCACTCATTTTGAGAAATTTAACTTGCACTATGTCCCTAACATCTACCTATACCTCACATAATTTTTCATATTTTTTCATAACCCCCATCCCCTCTATTCCCTTCCCTCAAGTTGTTGTGTTTTTAGCCCTATTTTGCAGCTCAAATCCCTTACCCTCTCTTGTTTGAAACTAGGGTTTCGTAATCAAAAGTGAAACCAAAAGCATGGTGAAGACCAATGAAAAGAAGAGGTATAAGGGGGTATACATATAAATATATGATCCAACTCATATGAACACTACAAGGAAAAGACCCTCTAGCGGAGGTTATAAAGGAGGTTTTTAGTGTTATGAAATTGGCCAAAATTGTCAAAAAAACATTTGCTACAACATTCATTTTTGGTAACAGAGGTTTTGGCAGAGCTTTTAATGAAATTTAAACACAACTAAAAAACCTGGGTGGCCAGAGGTTGTTACAGATTTTTTTTTCATCGGTGCACTACTAAGGTGTCAACGCATCGGTGCGTGTCATATAGACGGTCGGCCCAGGGCGGTCGAAGGTGCATGCACCAGGCCGTAAAGGTCTAAAATCGTACCGGGCGCACTGTAGGTGATATAATTCACGGGGCCGTTCTAATTGGTTTTGGGATTTTTGTAGTGCCCATATGTCGTATCAATGCACCAGTATGTAGTCTTATAGAAACACACCAGTGCATAGTATCAGACAAATGCACCGATTTTTCTAATTTGTATTGGTATTTGTACGGTGCCCATAGGTCGTACAAACACACCAATGCGTAGTCTCACATAAACGCACCAGTGCGCAGTATCTCACAAATGCACCGATATTTATAATTGGTATTGGTATTTGTGCAGTACCCATAGGTCATAAAAATTCACTGGTGTGTTGTATCATACAAACGCACTGGTGTACAGTAACTGACATGCACCGGTGTACAGTAACTGCACGCACCGGTGTTCATTTTGTATTTTTTAGAAACATAGACCTGTGAAAGTGAAGTTATTGTGATTTTTTAAAATTCATTATTCATCAAAATTCGACACATCTTATAACAATTTTCATTTAAATTAATTTTTTATTAATTCATTTGAATGTGATGTTTGGATTTATTTGTTATACCATATCATAATTATTGTGATTTTTTTAAATTCATTATTCATCAAAAGATGACACATATCTTATAACAATATTCATATCAATTAAATTTTTATTAGTGCATTTGAATGTGATGTTTGGACTAATTAGTTATATTATATCATCAGATTTCATATGTCTTCATTATAATATTTAATCATCTATAAATTTAATCATTGGTGTTATATTTCACAGCAACAATGGAGAACGCAATAGAATAAATTAAAACATATTTTATTATATATATATGAATAAGACAGTCATTATCATACAAAATGGGACAGTTATTGGTATCACTTTGTCTTTCAAATGGGACACTATGTCCATTACATTAAACAAATGTCTGATTCATAGACAAATATTTCAAAAAATACAATGCCTTGCTTTGATATCCAACATAATGATCATCATTGTTCGCTTGAACTGCTATCACTGCTCGAGCTACTCCATGACTTGGGTTATTTTCAAGAATTTTTTATTCACGGTGTTAATTGTTTTCTTCTTCTTCACCTTCCATCTACAAACATAAAAATAAATTGTAATGAGTGTATATACATTGGGGAGAATAATTAAAATTGCAATATTAAATAATATATACATCAATGTAAATCGAAAATAAATGACGTACCATAGAACCACAGTGACTCATGAACTATACACATTCTTTCAAAACCATGTAGTATGTCATATTTCAATATTTCATCTGTTGGCACAGTTCCATACTTTTTTTCCTGCAAGTTTTATACCCCACAACAAATCATATAATTAATATAAAATATTTTTTGTTCTATTAATTATAGACGGAGTTAAGTAAAACAAGATCAATAGATGCTTACAAATTCCACAATTAATTTCTGATATGCCAACATATACTCACAACCCATATTTAACCCAATGTCAATCAATTTGTCTGATGGTTCTTCTTTGTATGTTAGCACTTGTTTAAAGACATCAAATGATGATTTTTGTAAAACAACTTAAAATATACAAAAATGAAATCTAGTTAAGTTGTTATAAGGAAGTAAAAATTGCTCACAAACTTAGATATCAACCCTTTTCTTCCTTGTCATCTTGTTTTATGTGTTGAATGGGTTCCATTTTATTTTATTTTCTGCAAGAAAATACTTGAAAATTAATATTTAATGCTAAATTGTTTATTTATTGTACTTAATGACCAAAAAACTCAATGATTACATTTTACATTTGAAGCACCTTGTTGTTGAGATGGCTCCTCCTGCAATGCAATTTTGTCCATTTCTTTGACCATCTCCCTGTACACCTTTTTGGACATTCCTACTGGAATATTTTTAATATCAGCTCGTTCATCTTTTGATATTTTCATAATATTCCTGAAAAATGTAACATTACAATAAAATATTTGATTTTTATATTGATATATGAAAAGTAAATATAACAAAAGTGATATTTATAAATAATTATAGAAAAAAAAAATTAAAGGAATATTACTTTTTCATTCCTTCTTCTTTTTTCCATACATTTTTGTTATTAAAAGTCTGACATGTCTCATTGACCAATTCTCTGGAAACTCTTCCTATATTTTAGATAAAATTTGGTTCTTGGAACCATTAGATTGATTTTTTTATTGTAATTGGAAAGAACATCTATACATTCACTCCACTAGATCCCTCAAACTTTTGTATAAGCTTTTCCCCCTCGTGTTAACCTCCAGCACCACTCCAGATGAGCTAAGGAGCAATTCATTTTCATTTGCATGTTCTATTTTTTTTCTTTTCTTAGAACAACATTCCTTTTCTGTGTTGTTCGTCCTCGTAGAACATTAAACATATGTGAATTAATATATTGTTTGAAACATGTTATCTAATAATTTTAAGTAGATTATTAATGAAAATTAAAAAAAGAAAATCATACTGGATTGATAGTATTTTTTCATTCACTTGATTCATCTTTTTGTAGTTTTTCCATCAAGCTTTTACGCTCTTATGGTCCTAGATCAGAAATAATCTTATCGAGCTTCTTCATTTTGTGGCTTTGCATGATACACAATAAACAATACATATTATTTAAACTTACATATAGTTCAAAAATAATATTTTTTGTAAAGAATTTACAAAGAACTTGCCTTTTTTTCTTTTCTTGATGTGTTACCAGTATTTTTGTTACTTGATCTCCTATCAGCCATTTCTTTATCAATATTAAACTTGTACCATATCCTTCATTAATATATTTTATAAATAAAACATCAACTTGTCAGGTAAAAAATATATATATATATATCAAGAAACAAATGCGCTTTTTATGGTGTACGCACTAACGTCGGTGCATCGTGGTCTTATAAACGCATCGCCCAAATAGTATAAAACACCGTATGATGCTCTATGTC
Source organism: Pinus albicaulis (assembly GCA_034641835.2). Classification (NCBI taxonomy): domain Eukaryota; kingdom Viridiplantae; phylum Streptophyta; class Pinopsida; order Pinales; family Pinaceae; genus Pinus; species Pinus albicaulis. The sequence continues at coordinate 999,563,335 of CM076578.1, forward strand.
AACAAGGAGCACTGGTGTGTTACATGTTAACCACCACACTAATTAACATGGACAAAATAATAAAAAATTTCTAGTGTTAGTTTTTGTAGCATATGATGTCGTGGAGGGAGCGGTGCGACCTATTCTTATAAACACTCTACGCAAACAAGGCGCCACCGTATGGTGCTCTCTGTCAACTAGGAGACCCCATGCATTATATGTTACATTGTGCACCGATTAACAAAAAATAAAAATAAAAATTATTTCTGCCAAATAGTACATGAGCGGTGTGCTATAATGAAATAGTGCATCGGTGTCCTATGTTAAAAATAGCGCACAGATTAAAAAAAATGTTTTTAAATTTTTTATCAAATAGTACATGCATGGTGCACTAGGATAAGCTAATGCACCTGTGTGCTAGGTTACGCAGGGTGCACCGATTAAAAAAAAATTGTTTTTTTAAATTCACACAAGGGCCAACATGGATTGGGATTCGACTATGCAATTCATCCAATGGGTTGGATGTCATAGGCCTATATATATAGCAATACAAATGCTATAAATCTAAAATGAAAATTCATAATTCTGAAATCACAAAAAAAAGAAAGTGTTAGCCACCTATAAAAATTTGTCATATCAAATGGTGGCTAGATCTTTTTTAGCCTTCAAAAAACAATTTCATGACCAAATTGTGAGTTCTTGAAGTCTTATGATGAAATTTACTCTTTGATTTAATCTTCACTGCTGTTTCACTTTTAATCCTAAAGAACCTTGCTATTTACCAAAGAAAACTTCTTAAGAAACCCATTTTCCATCATTTCAATCCCCCTTTTACTCAAAAAATTCCACCATTTTCATCCTTATTTCCTCCATAAAATCCTTCTAAAAACCCTTCATTTAACCTTAAAAACATCCTAATCCTCTTTAAAACCTTATATACCACCTTATTTGGTTTTAAATACCTTTTCTTTCACCTATTGGAACCCCAATTTTTGCTTAAAAAACACTATTTTTGGGCCTAAAACAGTCTTTTTACATTATAAAGCATTCAAGCCCCCAAGGGCTTATGGAATTTAAGCCCCTTCCTCCATGCGTCCTTAGCCCCGCAATCGAGCGCTTAGAACCTAAAAACCATTGCGAAAAAACCTTTTTTCCTTTGTTTATTTCATTACCCCAATGTTTCAATTTTAAATTAATCTGGACCGTCAATCTATATGGATCAATGTCCATCGAGTTATTCTCTCTCCACCCATTTCACCTTACCTTTTTCTCCCGTTCAAAACCCTCCGCCCCATCTTTAAATCTCCACCGTCTGATCGCAGAATCCAACGATCGGGACGCAACGCGATGAACCCAAACTTTCATTAAACCCATCCACTACACGACGAAGCCACTGATGCAATCGTTGGTCCCACCATACTTTCTCTGCATAGCTTGCCCTCCATCGCGTTCAACCTGGACCATTGAATCTCGAGCCTCTAATCCGAAGGTTGACGCGCAATATCGCACGACTTTCAACCCCCTTCCCTCACTATGCTACTTTCGCGTGAAATGGGTGGTATTCGGAGGGACGCGTGTCAGATGATGTATGGAATCACATTTTTTCGACCAAAATCATAAACCGCCCAAACACTGCGCGAAAACCATTAATGATTTTCCAAAACCGATGCCCTCCTCAAACGTCATTTTCACTTTTAATCTCAGCCATCGATCTCTGAGATCGAACGACTCTCATTGTATCGTGACCCCAATTCGTTTTCCTTCATCTATCCTCCCAAGCGACTTCATCGAAAGATCTTCACCATTGATTGACCTAATCCAATAGCTCCTATTCGCTGCCACGCCCAAACCTCCTTTTACACCTGGTTAGTTGTTTTTTTTCCAGGATTTCTCCCTCCACCGCTACATTTCATCTATCCTCAAGCACTCCATCACCTCCATTAAACCTCTGAATGTAGTTAAACCATCATCCATAGGCTTTCTTAAAAATTTGTTGTGTTTTTTGTATGATTTAATGGTTTTTTCTCTGTGTATTTCCACAGTCACAGTTAGGTGACATTTTTGGCCCAAAATGACGATTCGGTGGCTTAAAATCAATGAAGAAAAGGAGCTGTGGGTTCTGAAATCCAAGTTTAAATCAATTGGATCACGATCCAGGGTTTAACAGAGACCCTCCAATAGCAGAAAGCCACCTGTATAAACCAAAAACAATAAAGGGTATCACCAATGAAGAATCAATGTTAAAAGGTGATTAAAGCCAAAGCAAGAAGACCCGAAGACGAAGATTAAGGCTAATTAAACCTAAACATAGATCAAAAAAAGATTAAAGTTTTTTTAAGGTTAAACAGAGAAAAATATCAGTAAAGAGGCCTCCACTGCCACATCAGAGGCCAAAATATCCTCTTCAGCTACCAAAGTGACACCTACCAGCTTTCATAAATTGAAGAAGGCATAGTTATTTCCTAGTCAGTGATATTTTGTTAAAAACAAGCCAGAGTTATAGCCAACCTACCTAAAGAGTTTTAAAGTCAACAATATCTTCCAAGTAGCTTAATACTTAATGAAAACCAATTAAATAAAGAGAAATATCATAAAATCTTCTCTATTAAGCCTCTCAAAGACAGAGAAGCATTAACTTGTATTAGTTCAACTAGATATCTTATTCTTCATCCGACCTCCTCTTTGTTCTATAAATACTTTTGAAGAAAATGGGATTTTGTTGGTTATTGGACTTTGATGTAATAGTTGTTGTATCGAATCATTATAGAATGTAAATAATTTCTGAAGCTCTGAAGCTCTATTAAGTTATTGAAGAAGTTAGGCTGAGAAGAGAAGTTGTTGCTATGATGAAGCATTGGACATGTAGTTTGTAACTGAATTGACAATCAATATACAAATTGATTCTTGGGATCCTGGTCTATATCATTGCTGAAGTACCTCTTGTTGTTATTTTTTTCCTTTCATGTATGCCATTTTGTTCACTTTTCTCTGATAAATAATAGCAAGCATAGAGCTAGGATTTACTTCTAAAGTACCCTAATCTCACTGATAAGCTTTATCTAAATGTTTTATGTTAATTGTGATATTTGGGAATGACTTAAATTAAGTATAAACATTATTAAGGAATGTTGGTCAGTCCATGTCTTGATGTGAAAAACTTGAAAGGAAGTTCTTAAATGGTATTCTCATTACATGCTAAGTAGAGTTAAACTAGAAAAGTTTATGGTTTTCCCTGTCTTCTAGTTCTTTCTCCAAAGGTTGTTTAAAATTTTCCCTAAGAGTATGCCAAAATCATGGTAGTTTCAAAGTACTTACCTGATCCTAAGATGCACTTTTTTCTCTTATCTGTTTTCATCCCTTTTGAAAGTAGTCTAGTGTGATTACTAGATTGTTGTCTGATAAGTTAGCTTTAATACAAGCTTGTCCAAAGAAGTCTATGGTTAGCCCTGTCCTTCGGTTGGTTTCAAATAGTTGCTTAAAAAGGATTTTCTTGTATGGAATGTTGATAAATCCTTGTTGAAATTATTGGCTTTTTCCACTTTCTCAACACTTTTAATGTTCCACTCCATCATCTAATCTAAAGGATATTTTGATATATATTACTTGCCCCTTGGACCACTCTTGAAATTGTTGTACAATTAAACCCTTTTGTGACTCCATTACCCAATGGATTAAAGCTACTTCACACTAATCCTATCTGTTGAGCACTTCTCAATACACTTGCATCTTCACCCTTTGAAACTCTTTAATTTTGTGATATTCCACTTAATTCAAGATCATACCCGACCAACCAAACAAACAAAATCCCTTGTTCTTAATAACTAGCCTAATATCATACTAAAACCTTAAAAGATAAGTAAATATTTGCACTTATAGAGAGATCCCTCTCTGGATTCAGCAGGGCTAGATCCTAGAATCCCAAAGTGATTTTTGATGTAGACTCTGCAGCATTTATTCTTGCCACTCTACTAAATTACAGGGACCTAACATTTCTGGAGACCATACAGGGGATATCTGAGTAAAATCCTTAAAAAAAACACTCATAATTCAGTGCAGTATAAGTAGTTTTTTTTCAAGCACTACCAAGCATGTTGGTAATCATGATAGGATTTATTTGAATCAGTGAAAAACTAAGTAACCTTTAGAATTCTCATAGAGCCATATCAAACCTTGAAGGAATCAGCTACCTAAGCCATAAGAGTAAACTCTGTTTGTCTCATCACCTTATCTAAGTGTTGAAACATATTTAGGACACTCTCTTAACCTATAGAACTAAAAAAACTTAGAAAAGCCAAAAAACATTTTAGATCGGTACTTGGTGGTGGACCATAACACATTTTACCTCCAAAATAGCTAAAAATTTCCAATTGGTGACTCCACTGAACATCAGTAGGCCTGCTGATTTTCCTTGGTTCTCCAAAGACTCCACTGGGAAACCCTTTATCATAATATCATTTAAACTCAGTATAGAAGACTTTGAGGATTAAAGTTTTCTTACTAAAAGATCAGTTAGCCTATTAAATATTGTCATATTTGGTTAAAATTTTCTAATTGTTGGGTTTGAAAACATAGCATAGTGGCTTCAAAAATAATTCATACTAGGAGAGATCCTGACCCAAATCCTCCTGAGATAGTTGATAATCCTGAAATTATACTTAGGAAGTATCCTAAAACTTCAACTATTGTTAGGTCACTCCATAGAGCTAATTCTGCTCCTGAAAACCTTACATCTCTACAACATTTACAAGTTGACTTAAGAAAACCATTCAGAACTACGTCACTTGATGATATATATCAGATAGATTTTGAGTCTCCAACTTCATCCCAAGATAGAGGTGAACATCCTGGTAGCAGAGAAACTACTCCACCTTATTTTCATTTCCTTCATAATTTTGGTTTCTCTCATCCTAGATCTGCTAAAAAATCTCTTTCCGGTCCATCCACTTCTGTTATCCATACACCCACTTTTCAAACTACACCATTCCATCAACCCCCTCCTATCTTACATCCCCCATCTGTAAACCCCCCAATTTTTCCACAACCTCCTATTATGGCAACATGGTATGCTCCCCTACTCCTTCCTTTACCTTTAGTCAATCTGCCACAAGATTACCAGTCCAAGATATCATTATATGATGCCAGTGGTGCTACTACTACTTCACAAGATGTGGACAATATGAATGACTATTTTGACAGAAATGAGATTGATGATGAAACTGTCAAACTAGGATTGTTTGCTTAAAGCTTAGGGGGAGAAGCAAGAAAATGTTTTAAAAGCTTAACCCCTAACAGTATTAATGATCTCCAAGAATTTCATCAGTTATTCTTAAACAAATGGGAAATTAGAAAAAACCCTCCCCAAATACTTTCAGACTACAACAACCTCAAAATAAACGCTGGGGAAAGTGTTCAAAATTATTGCACTAGATTCAATAGTGCTTATAATGCACTGCCCCCAAACTTTAAACCTCCACAAGGTTCAGCCTTGGCCAAATTTCCTGAAGGATTTGATCCTGAAATGGCATATCAGCTAAGAGAAAGAGCCCCCTTGACTTTAGAATACATGCAGAAGGGAGCTATTTTTGTGGACGTAAATCTGATTGAGAAAAGAGCTAGGATGAGGAATGAAAAGAAAGTATAATTTAGGGAGGAATCTTCACCCTCCACATCTAGCTCAAAAATGGAAAGGATGATGGAAGAGATGATGAAAAAGATGAGCATAATTGAGAAAGCACAAGCTAGAGAAAACCAATCAGCTCTCCAAAATAGAAACCAATCTCAAAATCAAAATCACAACTTTAGAAGAAATCAACCTCAGAACAGACAAAGAGAGGATGATCAACAGATCAGACCTCCTTTCCAAGAAAACTATGTAAGTGAGGTTGAAGAAACAATTGATCAAACAGAGGAAGATGACATAAACATGTTGGGAGTAGGTAGTGACCACTTTGATGTTCCTATTAATAGAAAACAAGGTCTATACACACCCTATGATGATAAAAGAATAGAGGATGAACATTATTATCAAGAGCTGGAAAATGTCATCATAGAGACCCAAAAAGAATATGAACTTAGGAGTAAAAAAAATCAGGAAACTCCCAAGAATAAAACCTCTAACAATTCAGCAAAGAACAACCCTATGAGAAAACCCAAACACATTCAACAAAAGGAAAAAATAGTGGCGGTAAATTCTAATCAAAACAAAGAGAAAGGCACTCAAATTAATGAAAAATAGAGTGCAGTTCTTAGCAGCGTTAGCACCTCAGCTAGTGCTCCTATTAAAACAATTTTGACCAATGTAAATAGAGGAAATCAACAAACTAATTTTGTGGATAAAGTAGTGATTAACAAGGTTGAAACAAAAATTGTAAAAAATTAGCTGCCTTTTAGTTTGGAACAATAAATTGACAAGATTAAAATCTCTGTTCCCCTCACTGAATTAGTCACCCAAGATGTCTATAGATCAAAAATTTTGAAAGCCTTCAACATAGCAGAAAATAATGACACTGTTAACCTCAATTATGACCAACCAGAGCTCTTATTTGGTCCTAAGATTGAGGGAATATAACAAGAAGGACCAGTTCCTCCATTTTATGTTAGTTTGAAAATTCATGACAAAATTTTACACGATGCTATGCATGATTCAAGGGCCTCTCATAACTTAATGCCCAAAGCAATAATAGAGAGTCTAGGCCTTGAAATCACCATACCATGCAAATATCTATACTCCTTTGACTCCAGTAGAGTGAAATGTTTAGGTTTGATCAAATACCTCTATGTAAACTTAGCACAAATTCCATCCAAGTGTTTAGGAATGGATATTGCAGTGGCTGATGTACCCCCCAAGTATGGTATGCTTTTATCAAGATCATGGGGAGTTAAGTTACAAGGAAAAATGAAAATGGATATGAAATATGCTACTATCCTTGTTTCTAATCAAAATAGAAGACTTTATAGGGAATCTCACATGCAATACATGGTCAGTAGCCAAGAGAGACCTGAAAACACTCCTCTTTATTCTATGCATACATGCCTTGACTCATTTATTCTCTTCAGTCATGAAACATTTAATAAGCAAGAAACCTTAACTAAATTAGTGGCCATCCCTCACTATAACATGGTGGCAAACACAGAAAAGGAGGAAGAAAAGACAAAAGCATCAAGAGAGTTTTCCAAAACAAAAATTTACAGCAAACAAATCACAAGTCCAGAGCTACAAAACAGTCATCCATTGTCAACCTTGAGAGTCAAGAGAAGAGTCCTCAACACAATGAAGAACATGTGGAATTAAATCAATTTCAACATAGTTCTGACTTACAAAAGCAATCTAAAAGCACAAAATACAAAGAGGATAGTAGTCAAACTAGTAAATCAAAAACTAGTCCGCTTTGGATCATGAACTTTGATGGGTCTTGCACTAGAAATGATGCAGGAGCAGGCATATGGATACACAACACTGAAAACAATCATGCTAAAGGGCATTCCTATAGATTAAGTTTTCAATGTACAAACAACATAGTCGAGTACGAAGCCCTCCTTTTAGGTCTACACTTATTGAAGAAATTAGGGGCCAAAAGGACAAAAGTTCATGGGGATTGAGAGTTAATTATTAGGCAAGTGAATGAGAAATATAGTGCCAAACACCCCAAACTTACAGCCTATAAAAATGATGTCATGGACTTATTAAAAACACTTGATGAATTCCAACTTATATTTGTCCCAAGAAACCAAAATTTCCTTGCCAATGGTTTAGCCTTTGTTGCTAGAACTTGTCTAACACCTTATGAAACCAATCAATGTACCACCAAAGTCAAATTTAGACCAGTTTTCCTAGAAAATGAAAAATGTTGGCAAGTTTTTTATGGAGATAAACAAATAGAAGACTTCCTGCTGTCCAGAAATGAATTTGAGCTACCAAGTTCGGATTCAGATTATGAAATTGACTGTCCTATTGAAGAAAATCTAGTTGATGAAGAAATAAAGTCTCCAGAGATTGCTGAGATGAATTTTTTATCTAATAAAATTGAACATACAACAAAAATTAATGCAAATTTAGAAAAAGAAGACTTAGAAATGTTGTAATCTAACACTCAAAGCTTGCCAAAGGGACTGGTCCCATTAGAAGAATTGTTTGATTTCAATGATGTTGCCAAAAAATCAAAATTGGAACCTATTGAAACTAAATTAGATGACTGTAACATAGGCAGTGAACAAAAACAAAAAATGATTAAACTGTCTAAAACCTTACCAGATCACATAAAACTGAAATACATTGAGCTATTTAAGGAATTTTCTGATGTATTTTCATGGATTTGTGAGGATCTAAAATCCTATGATACGAATATAATTCAGCATAAGATACCCCTTAAGGAAAACCAGAAACCTTTTAAACAAAAATTGCGCAGAATTAACCCTATTCAATTACCTCCGGTAGAAAAATAAATTAAGAAAATGTATGAAGTTGGAATTATTGTCCCTATTAGATATTCAGAGTGGGTGTCTAATCTTGTGTCAGTTGGGTAGAAAACAAGAGAGATTAGACTTTGTGTTGATTTTAGGAACTTAAACAAAGCCTCATTAAAGGAAAACTACCCTTTACCTAATATGGATAACATTTTACAAAAGGTAGTTGGTTCTAAAAGGATTTCTTTGTTAGATGGCTTCTCAGGTTATAATCAGATATTAGTACATTCTGATAATCAACTCAAAACAGTCTTTACTACACCTTGGGGTACTTTCATGTATGTGAAAATTCCCTTTGGTTTAATGAATGCTAGTGCTACATTTCAGAGAGCCATGGATATTTCATTCTCAGAAGAATTAGGCCTCTTCACCATTATTTACCTTGATGATATCACTATTTTTTCAAAAACAGATGAAGAACACCTAGAACACTTGAGAAAAGTCTTTTAGAAATGTAGAAAATATGGGTTATCTTTAAATCCAAAGAAAACAATGTTTGGTCTCCAAGAAGGAAAACTACTTCGACACATCATATCATAAGAGGAGATAAAGATAGACCCAAAGAGGATTGATGGTATATTGCAAATCAACCATCCTAGAAACATCAAGGAACTTCGATTTTTCATTGGGAAGATTAATTTCTTGAGAAGGTTCATACCCAATCTAGCTGAACTCCTTAGAAATATAACAAATATGATCAAAAAGGAAGAAGGAGTTAAATGGACCTTAGAAGAAAAGAAATCATTTGAACTGGTAAAACAAGCATTAACCAAAACACCAGTTCTCATTTGTCCTGATTTTACAAAGGATTTTCATTTTTTCATTTGTATCAGAACACACAGTGGTTGTTGTCCTATTACAGAAAAACTTGAAGGGACAAGAGCAGCCAATTGCATTCTTTAGTAAGGCATTAAGAGATGCATCTCTGAAGTAAAATATCATGGAAAAACAATCCTTTTCCTTAATCAAAGCCTTGAAATACTTCAAAGTTTACATTTTACATTCCCACATAATTGTATTTGTGCCAAATTCAGTTGTGAAAGACATTTTAACCCAAGATCCAGATGGAAAAAGAGGAAAGTGGATTGTTGTGATACTTGAATATGATTTAGAAATCAATCCCACTAAGCTCATAAAATGCCAAGGACTAGCAAGATTAATGGCTGAGTCTAATTTTGAAGCTCTTGATATAAACATGATAGATGGATTAGATGAACAAGAGGAGTTGCCAACTCCCTTTATTGAAAATAATTTTATGTTTTCATCTTGGTATGCTGATATTTTGTATGTTTTTCTCAATTTAAATACACCTCCTGGTTTATCCAAAATGAAGGCAAGATTTTTAAAGTTGAAAGCGGTTAATTACTGCATTTTAGATAAATGTATATATTGGAAAAATGCGAGTGGATTATTTCTTAAATGTTTTCCTGAGAATGATGCAGATAAGATCAAGAATGAATTACATGAAGGAGAATGTGGAGGCCACCTCTATTGGAAGATAACTGCCAATAAAATCCTTAGAGCTGGTTACTATTGGCCCACCCTCTTTCAAGATATCCACAAAATGATTATTTCCTGTCATAAATGCCAACTCTTTGAAGGCAAGAGAAAACTGCTTCCCTTACCCTTTCATCCAATCACTGTTGAAGCTCCATTCCAACAATTGGGTTTAGACTTCATTGGCGAAATCCATCCTCCCTCATCTGTCCAACATAGATGGATCCTCACTGCAACAAAATACTTTACAAAATGGATATAAGCCATCCCTTCTAGGCAAGCCAATGACTCTGTCATCATAAAATTCCTTGAAAATCATATCCTATCCAGATTTGGCTGTCCTAGAAAGATTATCAATGACAATGTTGCTGCATTTGGATCCAAAAATATGGTTGAATTCTGTCATAAATATCAGATTACATTGGGCCATTCTACTGCTTATTACCCTCAAGGTAATGGGTTGGCAGAATCCTCAAACAAGAGTTTGGTGAATATAATCAAAAAATTGTTGTAAGACAATAAGAAATCATGGCACACAAAGCTAGTACATGCATTATGGGCTGACAGATTAACAATTAAGAAATCAATTGGAATGTCTCCCTACCAGCTATTTTATGGAGTAGATGCAATTTTTCCAACCAGTCTAGGAGTGCCAGTCATGAAGCTGATCTAAGAAGTACAATCTGAGGATAATGATATGACAAGAAGAATCAATCAGACTATACATCTTTAGCAAACCAGGGAGGAAGTCTACAATAGAGCCCTACAAAAGCAAGAAAACATCAAGAAGTTGTTTGATAAGAGGACAAAGGATTTCAGCATTGGTGATAAAGTTTTAAAGTGGGATTCCATGAGAGAAGATAAGGGAAAACATGGAAAAGTTGATAACTTTTGGCTAGGCCCTTACCTCATTCATTCTACTGCCGGTAACAATGCTTATTTCTTGCGGGAATTGAATGGAATTGAACACTTTGGAGGTCCTTTCAATGGTAGGATGCTCAAGCATTACTTTTTTCAAGAATCATGAGTTTCATTATAAATTATAAATTATAAATTACTTTCCATTATAAATTATTTTTACTTTCCATTATAAATTATCATTGTCTCAACACTGCATTCAAAGTTAGAAAAATTAAAATACAAAAACAATAGAAAATAAAAGAGGGCGGGTTGTAAAACAATAAAGGTATATCCCCATACCAAAAAAGAGATACAAAATCTGAAAGTGTGCAAGCTCAAAAGCCACTCCTAAAAACACACTTCTAGTTAGTCATACAGCCTAATCATGACTAATTAGCTTTTCAATTTACTGCTGATAGGTTAGTGAATGAGATAATCCAAACATCTTAATCTTGGCTTATCAATAAGGCAGATTAGGATAGAGAAACAAGGGTTCTAAAAAGTTCAAAACTTGAACCAAAAAGAAAGAGAAAACAGCTCAAACAAGACCAAAACCAGAGCTGAAGAAATAATTAAGGATGTTTTAATTTTCAAATCTTAAGCCTTCACAATTTTTGTTTTACTTTTCTACAAATAAAAGTCTATGTGTAGCTTGTTTTTATGCCATAGATCTGCAGCAAGTCAAACTTCTTAATCCTGGTTTGGCTGCTTTTAAATTTCCTGTTTTAGAAAATAGAGAATAAAGATCTGTCAGACAGTCTAATCCTGACAGATAGTAGTTAGGTAGAGAAATTTATGAGTTCAATTGCTTAATCTGAACTCATGGAGGAATAAGAGTAGAAATAGATTAGTTTTATGTTTTTAATAAAAGAATAAAATGATTGATGAAAAGAATTTTCCAATCCAAATGCACTCTGAAGAAGAAAAAATGTTAGAATCATAGAAGTGGGTAGGTAGAGATGTTGTTTTGATAGAATTCCAGTGTTTTAGATTGTGGAAAAGATTATCAAATCATAAAAAGGTTAGCCAAAGGAAAGAAAGGTTGCTGCCCAATGGATAAGGAATTGGTTTACTGAAAATCCAGAGATCAATATCTGAATTTCTTGACACCTTCAAGAAGATGCCATCCCCATGTGGAGCCACTGTTAACCACCTATAAAAATTTGTCATATCAAATGGTGGCTATATCTTTTTTAGCCTTCAAGAAACAATTTCATGACCAAATTGTGAGTTTTTGAAGTCTTATGATGACATTTACTCTTTGAGTTAATCTTCACTGTTGTTTCAATTTTAATCCTAAAGAACCTTGCTATTTACCAAAGAAAACTGCTTAAGCCCATTTTCCATCATTTCAATCCCCCTTTCACTCAAAAAATTCCACCATTTTCATTATTATTTCCTCCATAAAATCCTTCTAAAAACCCTTCATTTAACCTTAAAAACATTTTAATCCTCTTTAAAACCTTATATCCCACCTTATTTGGTTTTAAATACCTTTTCTTTCACCTATCAGAACCCCAATTTTGGCTTAAAAAACACTATTTTTGGGCCTAAAATAGTGTTTTTACATTATAAAGGATTTAAGCCCCCAAGGGCTTATGGCATTTAACCCACTTCCTCCATGTGTCCTTAGCCCCACAATCAGGCGCTTAAAACCTAAAATCCATGCGCAAAAAACCCTTTATTCCTTTGTTTTTTTCATTACCCCGATGTTTCAATTTTAAATTAATATGGACCATCGATCTGTATGGATCAACAGCCATTAGATTATTCGCTCTCTGCCCATTTCACCTTACCTTTTTCTCCCGTTCAAAGCCCTTCACCCCATCTTTAAATCTCCACCGTCCGATCGCAAAATCCAACGATTGGGACGCAACGCAATGAACCCAACCTTTCATTAAACCCATCCACTACATGACGAATCCACTGACGCAATCGTCAGTCCCACCATACTTCCTCCGTGCATCTTTCCCTCCATCGCGTTCAACCCAGACCGTTGGATATCGAGCCTTTAATCCGACGGCTGACGCACAATATCACGCGACTTTCAACCCCCCTACCTCACCGTGCTAATTTCACGCGAAATGGGCGGTATTCGGAGGGACTCGTGTCAGGTAATGTATGCAATCGTGTTTTTTTGACCAAAATCATAAACTACCCAAACGCTACACGAAAACCATTAATGGTTTTCCAAAACCACTGCCCTCCTCAAACATCATTTTCACTTTTAATCTCAGCTGTCGATCTCTAAGATCGAACAACTCTCATTGTATCGCGACCCCAATTCATTTTCCTTCATCTATCCTCCCAAGCGACTTCTTCGGAAGATCTTCACCGTTGATTGACCTAATCCAACAGCTCCTGTTCGCTACCGTGCCCAAACCTCCATTCGCACCTGGTTAGCTGTTTTTTTTCTAAGATTTCTCCCTCCACCACTGCATTTCATCTATCCTTAAGTGCTCCATCACCTCCATTAAACCTCTGAACGCAGTTAAACCATCATCTGCAAGTTTTCGTAACAATTTGTTGTGTTTTTTGCAGGATTTAATGGTGGTTGCTCTGTGTATTTCCACAGTCACAGTTAGGTGACATTTTCGGCCCAGAATGACGATTTTGTGGACTAAAATCAACGAAGAAAAGGAGATGCGAGTTCTGAAATCAAAGTTTAAATCAATTGGATCATGATCTAGGGTTTAACAGAGACCCTCCAATAGCAGAAAGCCACCTGTATAAACAAAAAACAATAAAGGGTATCATAAATGAAGAATCAATGTTAAAAGGTGATTAAAGCCAAATCAAGAAGACCCGAAGACGAAGATCAAGGCTAATTAAGCCTAAACACAGATCAAAAGAAGATTAAAGTGTTTTTAAGGTTAAACACAGAAAAATATCAGTAAAGAGGCCTCCACTGCCACATTAGAGGCCAAAATATCCTCTTCAGCTACCAAAGTGCCACCTACAAGCTTTCATAAATTGAAGAAGGCATAGTTATTTCCTAGTCAATGATATTTTTTTAAAAACAAGCCAGAATTATGGCTAGCCTACCTAAAGTGTTTTAAAGTCAAAAAAATATGCCAAGTGGCTTAATACTTAATGAAAACCAATTAAATATAGATAAATATTAGAAAATATTCTCTATTGAGCCTCTCAAAGACAGAGAAGCATTAACTTGTATTAGTTGAACTAGAGATCTTATTCTTCATCCCACCTCCTCTTTCTTCTATAAATAATTCTGAAGAAGATGAGATGTTGTTGTTTGTTGGAATTTGATGTAATAGTTCCTGTATCGAATCATTATTAAATGTAAATAAGTTATGAAGCTCTAAAGCTCTGTTAAGTTATTGAAGAAGTTAGGCTAAGAAGATAATTTGTTGCTGTGATGAAGCATCGGACATGTAGTTTGTAACTGGATTGACAATCAATATACAAGTTGTTTCTTGGGATCCTGGTCTATATCATTGGTGAAGTACCTCTTACTGTTTATTTTTTCCTTTCATGTATACCATTTTTTTCACTTTTCTCTGATAAAGAACAGCAAGCATAGAGCTAGGATTTACTTCTAAAGTACCCTACTCTCACTGATAAGCTTTATCTAAATGTTTTCTGCTAATTGTGATATTTGGAAATGACTTAAATTAAGTATAAACATTATCAAGGAATGTTGGTTAGTCCATGTCTTGATGTGAAAAACTTGAAAGGAAGCTCTTAAATGATATTTTCATTACATGCTAAGTAGAGTTAAACTAGAAAATTTTATGGTTTTCCCTATCTTCTAGTTCTTTCTCCAAAGGTTGTTTGAAAATTTCCCTAAGAGTATGCCAAAAGCAGGGTAGTTTCAAAGTACTTACCTAATATTAAGCTGCACTTTTTTCTCTTATTTGTTTTCATCCCTTCTGAAAGTAGTCTAATGTGATTACTGGATTGTTGTCTAATAAGTTAGCTTTAATACAAGCTTGTCCAAAGAAATATATGGTTAGCCCTATCCTTTGGTTGGTTTCAAACAGTTGCTTAAAAAGGATTTTCTTGTATGGAAAGTTGATAAATCCTTGTTGAAATTATTGGCTTTTTCCAATTTCTCAACACTTTTAATGTTCCACTCCATCATTTAATCTAAAGGATCTTTTGATATATATGACTTGCCCATTGGACCACTCTTGAATTTTTTTTACAATTAAACCCTTTTTTGACTCCATTGCCCAATGGATTAAAGTTGCTTCACACTAATCCTATCTGCTGAGCACTTCTCAATAAACTTGCATATTCACCCTTTGAAACTCTTTCATTTTGTGATATTCCATCCAATTAAATATCATACCTAACCAACCAAACAAACAAAAACCCTTGTTCTTAATAACTAGCCTAATATCATACTAAAACCTTAAAAGATAAATAAATCTTTGCACTTATAGAGAGATCCCTCTCTAGATTCAAGAGGGCTAGATCCTAGAATCCCAAAGTGGTTTTTCATGTAGTCTCTGTAGCATTTAGTCTTTCCACTCTACTAAATTACAAGGACCTAACATTTCTGGCAACCATACTGGGGATATCTGAGTAAAATCCTTAAAAGAAAAAACTCAGCATTTAGTGTAGTATAAGTATCTTTCTTTAAGCACTACCAATCATGTTGGTAATCATGATAGGATTTATATGAATTAGTGAAAAACTAAGTAACCCTTAGGATTCTCATAGAGCCTTATCAAACCTTGAAGGAATCAGCTACCTAAGCCATAAGAGTAAAATTTGTTTGTCTCATCACCTTAGCTAAGTGTTGAAATAGATTTAGGACACTCTCTTAACCTATAGGACTAAAAAAACTTATAAAACCCAAAAAATATTTTAGATTGGTACTTGGTGGTGGACCATAACACATTTTACCTCCAAAAGAGCTAAAAATTTCCACCTGGTGACTCCACTGAACATCAATAGGCCTACTGATTTTCCTTGGTTCTCCAAAGACTCCATTGGGAAACCCTTTATCATAATATCATTTAAAATCAGTATAGAATACTTTGAGGATTAAATTTTTCTTACTAAAAGATCAGTTAGCCTATTAAATATTGTCATATTTCGTTAGACGTTTCTAATTTTTGGGTCTAAAAACATAGCATAATGGCTTCAAAAAGAATTCATACTAGGAGCCCTCCTGACCCAAATCCTCCTGAGATAGTTGATAATCCTGAAAGTATACTTAGGGAGTCTCCTAAAACTTCAACTATTGTTAGGTCACTCCATAGAGCTAATTTTGTTCCTGAAAACCTTACAGCCCTACAAAATTCACAAGTTTACTTAAGAAACCCATTCAGAAATAGGTCACTTGATGATATAGATCAGATAGATTTTGAGTCTCCAACTTCATCCCAAGATAGAGGTGAACATCCTAGTAGCAGAGAAACTACTCCACCTTATTTGCATTTCCTTCATAATTTTGGTTTCTCTCATCCTAGATCTGCTCAACAATCTCTTTTTGGTCCATCCACTTCTGTTATCCATACACCCACTATTCAAACTACACCATTCCATCAACCCCCTCCTATCTTACATCCCCCATATGTAAACCCCCCACTTTTTCCACAACCTTCTATTATGGCAACATGGTATGCTCCCCTAGTCCTTCCTTTACCTTTATTCAACCTTCCACAGGACTATCAGTCCAAGATACCATTATATGATGCCAGTGGTGCTACTACTGCTTCACAACATGTGGACAAGATGAATGACTATTTTGACAGAAATGAGATTGATGATGAAACTGTCAAACTCAGATTGTTTGCTCAAAGCTTAGGGGGAGAAGCAAGAAAATGGTTTAAAAGCTTAACCCCTAACAGTATTAATGATCTCCAATAATTTCATCAATTATTATTAAACAAATGGGAAGTTAGAAAAAACCCTCCCCAAATACTTTCAGACTACAACAACCTCAAAATAAACATTGGGGAAAGTGTTCAAAATTATTGCACTAGATTCAATAGTTTTTATAATGCACTGCCCCCAGACTTTAAACCTCCACAAGGTTCAACCTTGGCCAAATTTCCTGAAGGATTTGATCCTGAAATGGCATATCAGCTAAGAGAAAGAGACCCCTTCACTTTAGAAGAAATGCAAAAGGGATCTATTGTTGTGGAGGTAAATCTGATTGAGAAAAGAGCTAGGATGAGGAATGAAAAGAAAGTATCATTCAGGGAGGAATCTGCACCCTCCACATCTAGCTCAAAAATGGAAAGGATGATGCAAGAGATGATGAAAAAGATGAGCATACTTGAGAAAGCACAAGCTAGAGAAAACCAATCAGCTCCCCAAAACAGAAACCAATCTCAAAATCAAAATCAGAACTTTAGAAGAAATCAACCTCAGAACAGACAAAGAGAGGATGATCAACATATCAGACCTCCTTTCCAAGAAAACTATGTAAGTGAGGTTTAAGAAACAATTGAAAAAACAGAAGAAGATTACATAAACATGTTGGGAGTAGGTAGTGACCACTTTGATGTTCCTATTAATAGAAAACAAGGTCTATACACACCCTATGATGATAAAAGAATAGAGGATGAACATTATTATCAAGAGCTGGAAAATGTCATCATAGAGACCCCAAAAGAATATGACCTTAGGAGTAAAGAAAATCAAGAAACTCCCAAGAATAAAACCTCTGACAATTCTGCAAAGAACAGCCCTGTGAGAAAACCCAAACACATTAAAAAAAAGGACAAAAATAGTGGTTGTAAATTCTACTCAAAACAAAGAGAAAGGCACTCAAATAATGAAAAACAAAGTGCAGATCTTAGCAGCGTTAGCACCTCAGCTAGTGCTCCTATTAAAACAATTTTGACCAATGTAAATAGAGGAAATCAGCAAACTAATTTTGTTGATAAAGTAGTGATTAACAAGGCTGAAACAAACATTGTAAAAAATCAGCTGCCTTTTAGTTTGGAACAGGAAATTGCCAAGATTAAAATCTCTGTTCCCCTCACTGAATTAGTCACCCAAGATGTCTATAGATCACAAATTTTGAAAGCCTTCAACATAGCAGAAAATAATGACACTGTTAACCTCAATGATGACCAACCAGAGCTCTTATTTGGTCCTAAGATTGAGGGAAGATACCAATAAGGACTAGTTCCTCCATTTTATGTTAGTTTGAAAATTCATGAAAAAATTTTACACAATGCTATGCATGATTCAGGGGCCTCTCATAGCTTAATGCCCAAAGAAATAATGGAGAGTCTAGGCCTTGTAATCACCAGACCATACAAAGATCTATACTCCTTTGACTCCAGTAGAGTGAAATGTTTAGGTTTGATCAAAGACCTCTGTGTAAACTTAGCACAAATTCCAGCCAAGTGTTTAGTAATGGATATTGTAGTGGCTGATGTACCCCCCAAGTATGGTATGATTTTATCAAAATCATGGGGAGCTAAGTTACAAGGAACAATGAAAATGGATATGACATATGCTACTATCCCTGTTTTTAATCAAACTAGAAGACTTTATAGGGAATCTCACATGCAATACATGGTCAGTAGCCAAGAGAGACCTAAAAACTCTCCTCTTTAGTCTGTGCATAAAGGCCTTGACTCATTTATTATCCTCAATCATGAAACATTTAATGAGCAAGAAACCTTAATTGACTTAGTGGCCATCCCCCACTATAACATAGTGGCAAACACCGAAAAGGAGGAAGACAAGACAAAAGAATCAAGACAATTTTCCAAAACAAAAATTTACAGCAAACAAATCATAGGTCCAGAACTACAAAATAGTCATCCATTGGTTTTAAACCTTGAGAGTCAAGAGAAGAGTCCTCAACACAATGAAGAAAATGAGGAATTAAATCAATTCAACATAGTGTTGACTTAAAAAAGAAATCTAAAAGCACAAAAGACAAAGAGGATAGTAGTCAAATTAGTAAATCTGAAACTAGTCCTCTTTGGATCATGAACTTTGATGGGTCTTGCATTAGAAATGATGCAGGAGCAGGCATATGGATACACAACACTAAAAACAATCATGCTAATGGGCATTCCTCTAGATTAATTTTTCAATGTACAAACAACATAGGCGAGTACGAATCCCTCCTTTTAGGCCTACACTTATTGAAGAAATTAGGGGCCAAAAGGATAAAAGTTCATGGGGATTGAGAGTTAATTATTAGGCAAGTGAATGGAGAATATACTACCAAACACCCCAAACTTAGAGCCTATAAAAATGATGTCATGGACTTATTAAAAGCATTTGATGAATTCTAACTTATCTTTGTCCCAAAAAACCAAAATGTCCATGCCAATGGTTTAGCCTTTCCTGCTAGAACTTGTCTAACACCTTATGAAACCAAGAAATGTACCACCGAAGTCAAATTTAGACCAGCTTTCCTAGACAATGAAAATACTGGAAATTTTTTGATGGAGATAAACAAATAGAAGACTTCCTGCAATCCAGAAATGAATTTGAGCAACCATGTTTGGATTCAGATTATGAAAATGGTTGTCCTATTGAAGAAAATCTACTTGATGAAGAAATAAAGCCTCCAGAGATGGATGAGATGAATTTTTTATCTATAAACTTGAACATACAACAAAAATTAGTGCAACTTTAGAAAAAGAAGACTTAGAAATGCTGCAATCTAACACCCAAAGCTTGCCAAAGGGACTAGTCCCATTAGAAGAATTGTTTTATTTCAATGATGTTGCCAAAAAACCAAAACTGGAACCTGTTGAAACTGAAGTAGAAGAGTGTAACATAGGCAGTGAACAAAAGCCAAAAATGATTAAACTGTCTAAAACTTTACCAACTCACATAAAATTGAAATACATTAAGCTCTTTAAGGAATTTTTTGATCTATTTGCATGGAGTTATGAGGATCTAAAATCCTATGATACGAAGATAATTCAGCATAAGATACCCCTTAAGGAAAACCAGAAACCTCTTAAACAAAAATTGCGCAGAATTAACCCTATTCAATTTCCTTTGGTAGAAAAATAAATTAAGAAAATGTATGAAGCTGGAATTATTGTCCCTATTAGATATTCAGAGTGGGTGTCTAATATTGTGTTAGTTAGGAAGAAATTAGGAAATATTAGGCTTTGTTTTGATTTTAGGAACTTAGACAAAGCCTCATTAAAGGACAACTACCCTTTACCTAAGATGGATCACAATTTACAAAAGGTAGTTGGTTATAAAAAGATTTCTTTGTTAGATGGCTTCTCAGGTTACAATCAGATATTAGTACATCCTGATGATCAACTCAAAACAGTCTTTACTACACCTTGGGTTACTTTCATGTATGTGAAAATGCCCTTTGGTTTCATGAATGCTGGTGCTACATTTCAGAGATCCATGGATATTTCATTCTCAGAAGAATTAGGCCTCTTCATAATTATTTACCTTTATGATATCACTTTTTTTTCCAAAACAGATGAAGAACACCTAGAACACTTGAGAAAAGTCTTTGAGAAATGAAAAAAAACTGGGTTATCTTTAAATCCAAAGAAAACAATGTTTGGTCTCCAAGAAGGTAAACTACTTGGACACATCATATCATAAGAGGGGATAAAGATAGAACCAAAGAGGATTGATGGTATATTGCAAATCAACCATCCTATAAACATCAACGAACTTCAATCTTTCATTAGGAAGATTAATTTCTTGAGAAGGTTCATACCCAATCTAGCTGAAATCCTTAGAAATATAACAAATATGCTCAAGAAGGAAGAATGAGTTAAATGGACCTTAGAAGCAAAGAAACCATTTGAATTGGTAAAACAAGCATTAACCAAAACACCAGTTCTCATTAGTCCTGATTTTACAAAGGATTTTTTCATTTTTTCATTTGCATCAGAACACACACTGGTTGTTGTCCTATTACAGAAAAACTTGAAGGGACAAGAGCAGCCAATTGCATTCTTTATTAAGGCATTAATATATGCACCTATGAAGTACAATATCATGGAAAAACAAGCCTTTTCCTTAGTCAAAGCCTTGAAATACTTCATAGTTTACATTTTACATTCCCACATAATTGCATTTGTGCCAAATTCAGTTGTGAAAGACATTTTAACCCAGGATCCAGATGGCAAAAGGGGAAAGTGGATTGTTGTGATACTTAAATATGATTTAGAAATCAAGCCCACTAAGCTCATAAAAGGCCAAGGACTAGCAAGATTAATGTCTGAGTCTAATTTTGAAGCTCTTGATATAAACATGATAGATGGATTAGATGAACAAGAGGAGTTTCCAACCCCATTTATTGAAGATAATTTTATGTTTTCATCTTGGTATGCTGATATTTTGTATGTTTTGCTCAATTTAAATACACCTCCTGGTTTTTCCAAAACGAAGGCAAGATTTTTAAAGTTGAAAGTTGTTAATTACTGCATTTTAGATAAATGTATATATTGGAAAAATGTGAGTGGATTATTGCTTAAATGTTTGCCTGAGAATGATGCAGATAAGATCAAGAATGAATTACATGAAGGAGAATGTGGAGGCCACCTCTATTGGAATAAAACTGCCAATAAAATCATTAGAGATGGTTACTATTGGCCCACCCTCTTTCAAGATATCCACAAAATGATTATTTCCTGTCATAAATGCCAAATCTTTGAAGGCAAGAGTAAACTTCTTCCCTTACCCTTTCATCCAATCATTGTTGAAGCTCCGTTCCAATAGTGGGGTTTAGACTTCATTGGCGAAATCCATCCTCCCTCATTTTCCCAACATAGATGGATCCTCACTGCAACAAAATACTTTACAAAATGGATAGAAGCCATCCCTTCTAGGCAAGCCAATGACTCTGTCATCATAAAATTCCTTGAAAATCATATCCTATCCAGATTTGGCTGTCCTAGAAAGATTATCACTGAAAATTCTATTGCATTTGGATCCAAAAAGATGGTTGAATTCTGTCATAAATATCATATTACATTGGGCCATTCTACTGCTTATTACCCTCAAGGTAATGGGTTGGCAGAATCCTCAAACAATATTTTGGTGAATATAATCAAAAAATTGCTGGAAGACAATAAGAAATCATGGCACACAAAGCTATTACATGCATTATGGGCTGACATATTAACACTTAAGAAATCAATTGGAATTTCTCCCTACCAGCTAGTTTATGGAGCAAATGCAATTTTTCCAACCAGTCTAGGAGTGCAAGTCATGAAGCTGATCCAAGAAGTATAGTCTGAGAATAATGATATGACAAGAAGAATCAATCAGACTATACATCTTCAACAAACCAGGGAGGAAGTCTACAACAGAGCCCTACACAAGAAATAAAACATCTTGAAGCTATTTTATAAGAGGACAAAGGCCAATGATTTCAGCATTGGTGATAAAGTTTTAAAGTGGGATTATAGGAGAGAAGATAAGGGAAAACATGGAAAATTTGATAAATTATTGCTAGGCTCTTATCTCATTCATTCTACTGCTGGTAACAATGCTTATTTCTTGCAGGAATTGAATGCAACTGAACTCTTTGAAGGTCCTGTCAATGGTAGGATTCTCAAGCATTACTTCTGTCAAGAATCATGAGTTTCAAAGCTTTTTACATTCCATTATAAATTATCATTGTGTGAACATTGAATTCAAAGTTAGACAAATAAAAACACAAAAAAAATAGAAAAGAAAAAAGGGCAGATTGTAAAACAAGAAAGGTATAGCCGCATACCAAAAAAGAGAGAAAAAATATGAAAGTGTGCAAGCTCAAAAGCCACTCCTAAAAACACACTTCTAGTTAGTCATACAACCTAATCATGACTAATTAGCTTTTCAATTTACTGCTGATAGG
Organism: Pinus albicaulis; assembly: GCA_034641835.2. Taxonomy (NCBI): domain Eukaryota; kingdom Viridiplantae; phylum Streptophyta; class Pinopsida; order Pinales; family Pinaceae; genus Pinus; species Pinus albicaulis. The sequence continues at coordinate 999,585,959 of CM076578.1, forward strand.
TTAGTGAATGAGATTAGCTAAACAACTTAATCTTGGCTTATCGGTAAGGTAGATTAGGATAGAGAAACAAGGGTTCTAAAAAGTTCAAAACTGGAACCAAAAAGAAAGAGGAAACAGCTCAAACAAGACCAAAACTAAAGCTGAAGAAATAAAAATTGATGTTTTAATTTTCAGATCTTAAGCCTTCATAGTTTTTGTTTTACTTTGCTGCAAATAAAATTCTATGTGTAGTTTGTTTTTATGCCATATATCTGCAGCAAGTCAAACTGCTTAATCCTGGCTTGGCTGCTTTTAAATTTCCTGTTTTAGAAAATAGAGAATAAATATCTGTCAGATAGTCTAATCCTGACAGATAGTAGTTAGGTAGAGAAAATTATGAGTTCAATTGCTTAATATGAACTCATGGAGGAATAAGAGTAGAAATAGATTAGTTTTATGTTTTCAATAAAAGAATAAAATGATTGATGAAAATATTTTTCCAATTCAAATGCACTTTGAAGAAGAAAAAATGTTAGAATCATAGAAGTGGGTAGGTAGAGATGTTGTTTTGATAGAATTCCATTGTTTCATATTGTGGAAAAGATTATCAAATCATAAAAAGGTCAGCCAAAGGAAATAAAGGTTGATGCCCAATGGATAAGGCACTGGTTTACTAAAAAGCCAGAGATCAATATCTGAAGTTCTTGACACCTTCAAGAAGATGCCATCCCCATGTGGAGCCACTATTAGCCACCTATAAAAATTTGTCATATCAAATGGTGGCTAGATCTTTTTTAGCCTTGAAGAAACAAATTCATGACCAAATTGTGAGTTCTTGAAGTCTTATGATGACATTTACTCTTTGAGTTAATCTTCACTGCTGTTTCACTTTTATTCCTAAAGAACCTTGTTGTTTACCAAAGAAAATTGCTTAAGAAGCCCATTTTCCATCATTTCAATCCCCCTTTCACTCAAAAAATTCCACCATTTTCATCCTTATTTCCTCCATAAAATCCTTCTAAAAACCCTTCATTTAACCTTAAAAACATCCTAATCCTCTTTAAAACCTTATATCCCACCTTATTTGGTTTTAAATACCTTTTCTTTCACCTATCGGAACCCCAATTTTGGCTAAAAAAACTCTATTTTTGGGCCTAAAACAATCTTTTTATATTATAAAGAATTTAAGCCCCCAAGGGCTTATGGCCTTTAAGCCCTTTCCTCCATGCGTCCTTAGCCCCACAATCGGGGGCTTAGAACCTAAAAACCCATGCGAAAAAAACCTTTTTTCCTTTGTTTTTTTCATTACCCCAACATTTCAATTTTAAATTAATCTAGACCGTCAATATGTATGGATCAATGGCCATCGAGTTATTCGCTCTCCACCCATTTCACCTTACCTTTTTCTCCCATTCAAAACCCTCCACCCCATATTTAAATCTCCACCGTCTGATCGCAGAATCCAACGATCGGGACGCAACACGATGAACCCAACCTTTCATTAAACCCATCCACTACACGACGAAGCCACTGATGCAATCGTCGGTCCCACCATACTTCCTCCGTGCAGATTTCCCTCCATCACGTCCAACTCGGACCATTGGATCTCGAGCCTCTAATCCTACGGCTGACGCACAATATCGCATGACTTTTAACCCCCTTCCCTCACCGTGCTACTTTCGCGTGAAATGGGCGATATTCGGAGGGACGCGTGTCAGGTAATGTATGGAATCACGTTTTTTCAACCAAAATCATAAACCGCCCGAACGCTGCGTGAAAACCATTAATGGTTTTCCAAAACCGCTGCCCTCCTCAAACGTCATTTTCACTTTTAATCTCAGTCGTCGATCTCTGAGATCGAATGACTGTCATTGTATCACAACCCCAATTCGTTTTCCTTCATCTATCGTCTCAAGTGACTTCATCAGAATATCTCCACCATTGATTGACCTAATCCAACATCTCCTATTTTTTTCCATGCCCAAACCTCCATTTGCACCTAGTTAGCTGCTTTTTTCCAGGATTTCTCCCACTGCTGCTGCATTTAATCTATCCTCAAGTGCTCCATCACCTCCATTAAATCTCTGAACGTAGTTAAGCCATCATCTGCAGGTTTTCTTAACAATTTGTTGTGTTTTTTGCAGGATTTAATGGTGGTTGCTCTGTGTATTTCCACAGTCACAGTAGGTGACATTTTCGGCCCAGACCGATGATTCTGTGGCTTAAAATAAATAAAGAAAAGGAGTTGCGAGTTGTGAAATCTAAGTTTAAATCAATTGGATCATGATCCAGGTTTTAACAGAGACCCTCCAATAGCAGAAAGCCACATGTATAAACAAAAAACAATAAAGGGTATCAGCAATGAAGAATCAATGTTAAAAGGTGATTAAATCCAAAGCAAGAAGACTCGAAGATGAAGATCAAGGCTAATTAAGCCTAAACACAGATCAAAAGCAGATTAAATTTTTTTTAAGGTTAAACAGAGAAAAATATCAGTAAAGAGGCCTCCACTGCCACATCAGAGGCCAAAATATCCTCTTCAGCTACGAAAGTGCCACCTACAAGCTTTCATAAATTGAAGAAGGCATATTTATTTCCTAGTCAATGATATTTTGTTAAAAACAAGCCAGAGTTATGGCCAGCCTACATAAAGAGTTTTAAAGTCAAAAAAATCTGCCAAGTAGCTTAATACTTAATGAAAACCAATTAAATACAGATAAATATCAAAAAATCTTCTCTATTGAGCCTCTCAAAGAGAGAGAAGCATTAACTTGTATTAATTGAACTAGAGATATTATTCTTCATCCCACCTCCTCTTTCTTCTATAAATACTTCTGAAGAAGATGAGATGTTGTTGATTGCTGGAATTTGACGTAATAGCAGTTGTATCGAATCATTTTTTAATGTAAATAAGCTCTGAAGCTCTGAAGCTTTGTTAAGTTATTGAAGAAGTTAGGCTGAGAGGAGAAGTTGTTGTTGTGATGAAGCATTGGACATGTAGTTTGTAACTGGATTGACAATCAATATACAAGCTGATTCTTAGGATCCTAGTCTATATCATTGATGAAGTACCTCTTACTGTTATTGTTTTCCTTTAATGTATGCCATTTTTTTCACTTTTCTTTGATAATGAACAGCAAGCATAGAGCTAGGATTTAATTTTAAAGTACACTACTCTCACTAATAAGCTTTATCTAAATGTTTTCTTCTAATTGTGATATTTGGGAATAACTTAAATTAAGTATAAACATTGTCAAGGATTGTTGGTTAGTCCATGTCTTGATGTGCAAAACTTGAAAGGAATTTCTTAAATGATATTTTCATTACATGCTAAGTAGATTTAAACTAGAAAAGTTTATGGTTTGCCCTGTCTTCTATTTCTTTCTGCAAAGGTTGTTTGAAAGTTTCCCTAAGAGTATGCTAAAGCAGACCATGATTGCAATACATCTGACCTGATCTTAAGCTGCACTTTGTTTTCTTATCTATTTTCATCCCTTCTGAAAGTATTCTAGTGATATTATTGGATTTTTGTCTGATAAGTTAGCTTTAATACAAGCTTGTCCAAAGAAGTCTATGGTTAGCCCTATCCTTTGGTTGGTTTCAAACAGTTGCTTAAAAAGGCTTTTCTTGTATGGAAAGTTGATAAATCCTTGTTGAAATTATTGGCTTTTTCCACTTTCTCAACACTTTTAATGTTCCACTCCATCATTTAAATCTAAAGGATATTTTGATATAGATGACTTGCCCCTTGGACCACTCTTGAAATTGTTGTATAATTAAACCCTTTTGTTACTCCATTGCCCAATGGATTAAAGTTGCTTCACACTAATCCTATCTGCTGAACACTTCTCAATATACTTGCATCTTCATCCTTTGAAACTCTTTCATTTTGTGATATTCCATCCAATTAAAGATCGTACCCGACCAACCAACCAAACAAAAACCCTTGTTCCTGATAACTAGCCTAATATCATACTAAAAGCCTTAAAGATAAATCAATCATTGCACTTATAGAGAGACCCCTCTCTAGATTCAGGAGGGCTAGATCCTAGAATCCCAAAGTGGTTTTTGATGTAGTCTCTGCAAGATATTGTCTGCCACTACTTCAAATTACAAGGTCCTAATGTAGAAGAAGTAAGGGAAAAACAAAAAAAGAATGAGGATTTAGGGTAAAAATGGATTTTTTTTCTTTCCGAAATGAACAACAAATTGAAATTTTGTACTTTTACGTAAAAAATACATCAGAGTAGAAAATGTAAAAGAAACCATAAAATTTAATCACGAGATCATTTGAAATTCTATGCTATAGGGTTTGCACCAGAGGTTTGGAATTTCGATTTTCTGAATACTTATGTTCGAACGTATTTCATTGCTCCACAATGCTCTCGTGCTCTTTTGCTCCAGGTATGTCTCCTGCAAATATCTGGCTGAATTTTTTTGCAAAAATAGTGAAATAATGAAAAGTGTTTAGTATTTAAAGAATTGTTTTATGAAATTATATTTTCAAAAATATTTGTCAGTCACTTATTCACCTCTATCAGCTTTCTTTTCACTTTAAAAATAAAGCTGTGTTTTTTTATTTGCGTATTTTTTTCACCGATGCATCAACACACTGCACCGATGCATCAGTTAATAACATGACACCGATGTGGAGTAACTAAAAATTCCCTGGTGCGGTTATCTGTACATAAGCACCGATAACAATAAGTCCATTTTTAAGGCACCATAATTACTTTTAGGTGTGCGCGCTAAAATTTATTGTTGATTTTGCTCAAATGCAGGGAGAAAATATCATAATTATATCGAATGGACAATTCTTCAAAATCTAGCTCGTTCCATAATATTTCTCAAATTCCATCGCGGATTTCTCCCTATCCATCTCGAGATGTAATATTTATTTCATATTTTATTTATATTTTTATTATCTAATTGAATTTATGTTTTATACATATGTAAATCAGCTTAATAAAATTTATAATATACAAATTTTCAGGTTCATGCATATTTAGAATCGAGTTCAGATGCACAAAATAATCAAACAGCTCCAAAACTTCAGAAGCCCTTATCAGGAGCAGCATACTGCAAGGCGCATTTGGTAGATGAAATGGACAGTCGCTTCACCCTGCCAATTGTAACAATATTGCATCTTCTAGCAACAATCCGAAGACAATGATTGTAATAATAAGCGTCTGGTATATTAATGTAATTATTTCAATGTCAAACAAATTAATCATGCATTTTCAACGTTCTTACTAATTGATATCATAGATTTTGTACTAATCATGTTCAAATATATTTTTTGAAATTATTATGATTCTAGTGATTATGAGCGACCTACCTACCATTTTCCGTTGCACCACACGACAATGTTAAATTGAGAGAAGGTTGAATTAAGAGAAAAAATCAGAGAGGAACAATACCAAGAATGGTTGAATCAACCACTGATTCAATTCCCGCTACGTCCAGATTCACAAATTAGGAATGGCTAGAGAAATAGTAGTTCTTCACAAGCTGGAAATGGATGAAATCAAATAGAGGTTGGTATGGATGATTACTTAATGGATACTACTGCCATGGAGACAATGTTGTTAGATGCATTCCAAAATTATGATCAGCTAGAGGATGACGCTCATATCGCTGACACCTTTTTCGAAAGCCTTAAATTTGCTTCCACCACCCCTCTCTTTGGACCTGGTGGTCAGTCAAAGTCTACCCAGTTGGGGACAACAATTTTATTGTACAACTTGAAAGTAAATTTTGGCTTGTCTAATGCATGTTTCTCAGAAATTTTGAGGTAAGTTACCATAAAGTCCTCCCTTATCTAAATTTGAGAAATATAATCAGTACACAATGAACATTACAAATGGTCAATTTTATGAACGTTAATAATTATATCGACATTAATGTACATTTATTAATATCTTCCATGATCACCAACTACAGGTTATTCAAAGATAAGGTTCTTCTGATTGATAATTTCTTGCCTGGTAGCTACGAAGAGGCAAAGAAATTTTTGAAAATGTTGGGTGTTGAGTGCATATCATATCATGCATGTCCAAATGATTGTATTCTATATAGAGGATAATATACAGAAAAAGAGATATGTCCGAAATGTGAGCATGACAGGTATGATAAATCAAAAAACAAGGGTAAATCACGTGGTACTCCTTTTAAGAAATTAAGGCACATGCCTATAATCCCAAGGATTCAAAGGCTCTTTCACTGTAAAGAATTAGTTATGTTGCAAGGATGGCATGCCTCACACAGAAGTGAGTTGGGAGTTATGTGAATCCCAACTGATTCAATATCCATGAAGCATATAGAGGATACATGGCCTGAAAAATTCAAGGATGAAGTACGAAGTCTACGACTCAGCATAGCCATGGATGGCGTCAACCCATATTCTCTCCAGAACACCAACTATTATGTTTGGCCTGTAGTAGTGATAAATAACAATAACCCCCCATGGTTTTCCATGAATAATGAACATCTTATGTTGGCTCTCATAGTCCCTGGTAGAATACAAGTTAAGAATATGGATGTCTTCTTACAACCACTAGTAAATGAATTGAAGGAATTATGGGATGGGATAAATGTATACGATGTATCAAGACCCATAACAGCAGAGAGGAGTTTTATGTTGTATGGCATATGTGCTTACATGACACATGATTATCCAGGCTTAGGATTTTGATCTGGTAAATTACATGTTTCTTGATTTGTTTATATACATAAAAATATTTGTTCACATACTAGTTATTTAATTCATTGTAATTGTTCTGATATTCATGATATTCTTTAATGTTCCATGCATATAAATTTTATACAATAATCTCGTAGGTCTTGTAACAAAAGGGTATTTTGGATGTAAATTTTGTGGACCTTCTCTGAAAGCTAGATGGTCCAAGGACCCACAAAAGCCAGTGTATGATTGCTCCAAGGTACTCCTCCTAGAAGAACACCCTTACAGAAGAGAAACATCCACTTTCAATCGTAAATGAGAGAGAACCCAAAGGCCTCCAATAATGACACCAATTGAATGGCTTAGAGCATATGAGAGAGAGAAGGAGAAGGAGTTCAAAGAAATTTTTGATTCAAAAATAGAGAGCCTATGTTTGATGATCCAGAATTCTTCGACACCTATATTGAGAAATTTCCCATTGGGATGAAAAGGAAATCTATCTTTTATAACCTCCCATTTTGGGATCATCTTAAGATTACCCACTTATTAGATCCCATGCATATATTTAAAAATGTTTCATCTTCTTTATGGAGGCACATATTATCGACACGAAGTGATACATTGGCTATTAGGAAAGATATTATTACTTCAAAAACTAAAAAGAAACATTGGCTAAGACGATTAGAAAGTACAAGATCATAGGGAGGCAGTGGTCCCTCTAATTCATGGTATTTCAAAGAAGGTGATGTCCCATTGATTTTAAAAAAATATGATATTTCTTTAGCAAAGGAAGTTATAATGGGTGTGAGGGTTCCATCTTCATATGGGTCTTCACTATGGCACTGCTTCACCGTGGATGACCATTTGTCGAGGTTGAAATCGCATGACCATTTGAATCTTGTAAGAGTACGTGCAATTTCAAAACCATGATTTTATTATTTGTTATATTAATAAATTTTATCCCATGCGGGGATCATTAAACATAACTAATATTTTATATTATTTCACATGTTTATAGCTTGTAGTGTCATAATACTTTGTTTGTGTGTGGGTGTGTGAAACATGAATTCCCTCAAGACCTAGGACTGCCATATCTAAATTATCTGCATTTGTATGTTGGATCACGTCAAAGGAATTCATGTGGCTAGCATTTCACGGTGGCGTTAAGAGATAGTTGAGATTCTTTGTATGTTTGAGAATGAACTGTCGACGAGTTTCATGGACTTGCAGGTTCATATTCTAATCCACCTAGTAGATGAGGTGGAATTAGTTGGGGTGGTTTTGTTGGAAAAATACTAAGAGGGGGGGATGAATCAGTATTTAGTGCAGATAATCAAACTTTTTCTTTTTCCTTTCTAAAAACCCATACGCTACTTTACTGAAGGAAAGTAGTGTATATACGTGGATATCATTTACAGAACTCGCGTATGTCCAGAGATCTAGTTATGTGCTTGAATCTTAACTCAGATCATTGCATTATTCATTCATCAGATATTTCAGAAATAGTAAACAGGAGCAGACATAACAGAATAATCATCACACATATGCAACACACATGAACACCAGGATTTTTAGGTGGAAACCCAATTCGGGAGAAAACCACCGCTGCCGTTGTTTCAGCCTTCAAAATTTATTATTAAGAAAGCTTCTTACAATCATGTACTGGTGCAGACTTAAACCAGCACACAGGCACCCACCTGCAGAAGGCTACAACCTTCTATCGTTTACCAACCTCTCCTGGAAGGGAGCTACAACCCCCTACACTAGTTTACCAGCCTCTCCTGGAAGGGAGCTACTACCCCCTGATATGAGTACCAGCTTCTACTAGCAGAAAGCTTCCACTTTCATACTGAAGGTTTCAACCCTGGAATCTTCTGAATACGTTTCATCAATTTTCAAACTGGATCAAACAACTCCAACACAACCCTTTACTTGTCAATAAACAACCTTTGCCCAAAGCATCAAACAGAACAGTGAAACCACTATCGCCAGAATACCAGATGTAACCCAGACTTCAGAATAGATATGCAGAAACACATTCAACCTTCAGCTACCATTAGATTAGAAATCATACGCACTTTTATTTAATCATACCCGCGTATATACGCGCTTTCCAAACGATGAACCCGTGTATACTTCAGTACATTTTCCAAATAAAACCCTAGCTGCGCATATGCGCTTTTCTTTCCACAGACCCGCGTATACACGCGCTTTTCATGAAACGAACCTGCGTATAGATCTATAAAAGATAAATTTTGCAGTACAGACCAGATCTATAAACTTACCTAGATTTCTTCAATCTATTCAACAGGATTGTGCCAGGTCTTCTTCACTTCTTTTCAGATCATCCTTGACATTCACCATTTCTAGATCTAGAGATCTTGAGCCTTCATCATGTTCATAGGAGCATCCTAGATTAAGATCTATCAATTAGAAATAGGGTTTACCCAAACATATATACTTCAGAGTGAAGTATTCATCAAAGCCCAGACTCATGCACACCCCATGCACAATGATTTTCTTCTCCTTATATAGGTTTACCCTTTTTCAATACCATGAGCCAAAACCACATCTCATCCGATGGTATTCCTAGACGGGATCAAATAGACAACCTAGCGCTCAATACAATGGGTCAATACCATGGTAGTAACCCTTGGTTTTACAAATTTAGAGCGCAATTGAGCATATGCGACTTGGCACATAATTTTCCGCGTGCATACGCTACTTCTCCTAGACAAACCCATGTATGCCTTAAGACACACTTTTCATCATTATTCTTGCACATGCTGATATTTATTTTTCTGGTACTTCTACCCTTCTTGTAGAACATCAGATTTACATCATTAATGCATCAAGAACAACTTCATTAATTAGGTTTCCATCATCTTCATCAAGTGGGTTGCCATCAAGGACAACACTCTGCATCATATTTCCAACAATCTCCCCCTTTGGACTTGATGGCAACCACAAAGGTGTTTGATCACCACAACAGATAGATACATTGATTATAATCATTATAATCATTACACAATAACCATGTTACTCTCCCCTTATTCAAACACCATGTCACTCTCCCCCTTTGACATCAAGGGCAAAGGGCGGATCAAAACCAACACAAGGTTTTTCTCCTCATGTAGAAGGAAGCGCTCTGCAGATCTGATGTGCATTGAAGTTACCATGCTCCCCCTAAGTTCATGCTGGAAGTTCAAACATATTTTTCAATGAAGTACATGACTCTATGATCTTCCTATCACCAAGGACTCATACATACATCAAAGATCCAACCAAGCGGATTTACATAAGAGACTCAAATACCCAAACAAAAAGGGTTTACAAATTTGAACAAGTCCTTACATGACTGAATATTACAATTTTACATCATAGGTCTCAACATGACCTTTTTCATCAAATTACAAGTATGAACTTTTATGACCAATATCAGAAAGACCTCTCGAGAGATCATATTTCAGAATCATAAGCCAACAATGCATAATAGCCAGCAAGGCTATTGCTTCCCCTGAACCTGTACATCAATTTACTCCTTCATCTCCCCCTTAGCTTGTGCATCCTGAACACTTTTCAACAGAAAATCATCAAGGCATCTTTACCCAATATCAGAGAATGAGACAGAAATATAAGAGATAAAACTTCACCAGAGATGCCATACAACATAAGAGATATCAAACAGTGCTGCATATGTGCTGTAAAATGCTGACCCTAACCAAAAATTGTCAGCAACTGACCATACGCGGCTTTCTGCAGATAAACTCGCGTATATACGTGACTGTCTTTCAGGAAAACCACGTATCCAATTTGATCTTCTAAATTTAAGCAGTTCTGATTTTCTTCACAGCAGAGGCTACTCCTAGCTTCTGTCTGAGATATTCGAACGCTTCCCTGGGCATAGGTTTGGTAAATATATCAGCAACTTGTTCTTTGGAGGGAACATACTCCAACTTCACCTTTTGTTCAAGAACTTGTTCACGTAAGAAGTGATACTTAATGGGAATGTGCTTGGTCTTTGAATGCATAACAGGATTCTTTGAGATACTGATGGCACTTGTATTATCACACATAATGGAGATAGGAGGTGTACATTTGATTTGAAAATCTTGCAAGGTTTGCATCATCCAAAGAATTTGAGTGCAACAAGATGTGGCAGCCACATATTCTACTTCTGTTGTAGATAAGGCAATAGAATTCCGCTTCTTTCTGAACCAAGATACCAACCGGGGCCCCATATAGAATGCACCACCACTAGTGCTTTTCCGATCATCAACATTTCCAGCCCAATCTGCATCCGTGTAAGCATGAAGATTAAGATCAGCATTCTTTGGATACCATAGTCCAAAGTCTTGAGTTCCTTGTATATATTTGAATATTCTTTTGACAGCCTGAAGGTGAGACTCTTTTGGATTAGCTTGGAATCGTCCAACAATCCCAACTGCATGCATAATGTCTGGTCTAGTCCTAGTGAGATAAAGTAGGCTTCCTATCATTGATCTGTATTCTGGTTGATTCACCGCGGGAGAATCATCATGAGAACTGAGGTTACATCCGGTCATCATTGGTGTACTCATAGGTTTGCATTCTTCCATGCCATACTTCTTCAAAATTTGCTTAAGATATTTTGCTTGTGATAAGAATATTCCATCTACAGTTTGATGCATTTGCAGCCCAAGAAAGAATGTTAGTTCTCCAAGTAAGGACATTTCAAATTCTTGCTGCATGACAGAATCAAATTTCTTACTCATAGATTCTTCATTACTCCCAAAAACGATGTCATCAACATATACAACCACAATCAATAGTTTATCATTTTCAACCTTTGTGTATAAGTTGCTATCAGCAGACCCCTTTGAAAATCCTTGTTGATGAAGATATTTTTCAAGACGATAATACCATGCCCTTGGAGCTTGTTTTAGACCATATAGAGCCTTTTTAAGTCTACAAACAAGATTTTCATCATTTCCCAAAATGAAGCCTTCTGGTTGTTCTATATAAACTTCTTCTTCTAGATCACCATTGAGAAATGCAGATTTAACATCCATTTGATAAACTTTGATTTGTTTAAAACTTGAAAAAGCAAGAAACATTCTTATGGCTTCAAGTCTAGCTACAGGAGAAAAAGTTTCTTCAAAGTCTATACCTTCTTGTTGAGTATACCCCTTGCAAACTAGTCTAGCTTTGTTTCTTATAACATCCCCATTCTCATTTAACTTATTCTTGAATATCCATTTAGTTCCAATGACATTTTTATCATGAGGTCTTGGCACCAATTCCCAAGTGTGATTCTTTTCAATTTGATCAAGATCTTCATTCATAGCTTGAATCCAACATTCATCTTTGCAAGATTGATTGACATTGTGTGGTTCAATTGTGGATAGGAATGCCAGATAGCTAGAAGATCCCACAAGAGTCCTCCTTGTTTGTACACCTGATTCCTTGTCTCCAAAAATTTGAGATTCAGGATGATTCTTTTGAACATATCTGGATGGAGCCTTTTTAGATAAATCATCTTCAGGTTCTTCATTGGATCCACTGTCTATATCATTTCCATTTGATGTAGAAGGACAAAAATCACCATCATCTTCTTCTATTGCTTGTTTTTCTTCTTTAGGAGCTGTAGGAGACTCATCAATAACAACATCAATACATTCAACAATCTTTCGAAGCCTTTTATTGTAACATTTGTATGCTCTGCTTGTGGATGAGTAACCAAGAAGTATCCCTTCATTTGATCTAGGTTCAAACTTGCCAAGCTTTTCATCATTATTTTTGATAAAGCATTTACTTCCAAAAATTCTAAAATGCTTCACAGAGGGAGAATTACCATACCAGAGTTCATATGGAGTTTTGTCACTATTTACCCGAACATGTGCCTTGTTGATAATGTTTGCTATTGTATGTGCTGCTTCTCCCTAGAACATGTCAGGAGTTCCAGAATCATCAAGCATAGCTCTAGCCATTTGTTGAATTGTTCTATTCATTCTTTCTACTACGCCATTTTGTTGTGGAGTGCCTGCTATAGAGAACTATCTTTTTATTCCATGTTGTTCACAAAATTCAAAGAATTTATTTGATGTATATTCTCCTCCTCGATCAGATCTAAGACACTTGATTTTTAGATCTAATTCATTTTCTACCAATGCTTTGAAGATCTGAAATTTTTCAAATGCTTCATCTTTGTGTTTAATCAACCCGATCCAACACATTCTAGAGTAATCATCAATAAATACGATATAGTATTCTTCCCCACGTGGTGAATTTTTCCTCATAGGTCCACATATGTCAGTATGAATGAGTTCAAGAGGCTTACTTGATGATCCTTCTTTGGCATTAAATTGTACTCTGGTCTGCTTACCGAATTGGCAAGATTTGCATATGATACTCTCTGGTAGAGTAATATTGGGAAGACCACGAACATCTTGAAGTCTGCTTGCTTTGTTGATTTGAGAGAAGCTCAGATGCCCCAGCCTTCTATGCCATAGCCAATTTTCTGAAGATTTGCTCAAGTAACATTGATCTTTACAGTTCTTCAATACATACAGGTTGCTTGGAGTTCTTTTCCCTTTTATAATAGTTTTACTCGTATCAAGATCACGAACCACACATTCTTTTGAACTAAAGACAACTTCTGTTCCTTGATCACACATTTGACTCACACTTAACAGGTTATGCCTTAATCCATCCACATACATGACATCATTAGCCTTCACCTTTTCTTTTAGAAACACGGACCCTTTTCCTTTAATTACAGCAAGAGTATCATTTCCAAATGTAACTTTCTTTTCCTTTTCTAGAGCATTATATGCAAGAAGTTTGCTTTTGTCACCTGTCATGTGTCTTGAGCACCCACTATCAATGTACCATTGATTTTCTTCACCTTTTGCAAATAACGCTATCCCACAATTTTCAACCTGTAATTCCTTCTTTTTCGATACTTTGGAATTTGAAGGAGAATGTTGTTTTGGCTGGACTTTGCTCCTGCATTCAGATTCTTCATGGCCAAAGTTATTGCAATAAGCACATTCAACTTCATTTTGAAGAGGAGAAAGTTGTTATAGGTGTTCTTCTTTGGTTTAATATCCATCCTTTTCTTTCTTGCTTCTCTTGTCATGATGGTTTTATATGCAACACATTGAACAACTTTATGACCAAAATTGTGACATGAGAAACATTGTCCATTGAAGTAGAAATTTTTGCGATCATGAAATCTTCTATTTGAATTTACCTGTTGATTGTTGCTTCTTTGAGATATATCCCTTGTATTGTGATGATCATGCTTTACCTGTAAAGATTCTTTATTCCCTTGCTGAGTGGCTGAATGAAGTAAACCAGTTGTAGCTGCTTTTAGATAATTTGGTGCAGAAGCCTGAGAAGATTCTTCGGTATATCCAAGACCCGTCTTAATAAGAGGAGAACGTTGAACCTTGATAATCTCATCTAAGATTTCAGATCCTTTAGCAAATCTAAGATTCAGAGTCTTTACTTTCTCAAGTTATTTTCTTATACTTACTACTTCACATTCTAATTTTTCATTATGTTTCTTTGCTTCTTGATTCTGCCTTTTCAGAGACTCTATGATTATTTTACTTTCTTCCAAGCATATTTTTAGTTGATTGTTTTGATCAAGAAAATCATTGTCATCTAGAGCATCCACAAAAGCATCCTTATCGTCTCTAGAATTATTTTCAAATGCCATGAGAAGTCTAAGATCTTGTTCACATTCTTCCTCACTATCAGATAACCCATCACTGTCTTCATTTGTATAGTAGCTTTTCTTAGAGCTAGATCGATTCTTATTCCTTCTTGCTACTTCTTTCTCTTTAGCAGATGTTTCTTTATATGGACATTTTGCAGCATAATGACCAACTCTTCCACAATTGAAACATTTGAAAGGAAGCTTACCTTTGAATCTTCCGGTTCCTAGTTGGAGTCTTCTCACAAAGTTTGCCTCATCTTCTTCTGAGATATATCATAATCCTTCCGATTTTTGAACTTCTTTCCCTTTTGTAGAAGCTTTAAAAACAGCTTCTTTGACTTCAGATGGTCCTCCTCTCCTCATTTCATAAGCAGTAAATATTCCATGAAGTTGCACCATGGAAAGATTTTGAATATCCTGTTTTTCTTCAAGGGAAGAAACTTTTGATTCAAATTTTTCCGTTAGCGATCGTAAAATTTTCTCAACCAAAGTAGTGTCGGATATTGTTTCACCCAGATTTCTCATAATATTTACAACATCATCAATACGTAAAAAGAAACTGGAAATACTCTCATCACCATGCATCTTTAAATTTTCATATTCAATTCTGAGAGTTTGGAGTTTTGCACTTTTTACCTTTGCGTCCCCTTCATAACTTAGAATGATTTTGTCCCATATTTCCTTTCTGTATTCAGCTGCATGACTTTGATAAATTCTGATTCAGTTAGACTTCCTATTATAGCATTGACCGCTTTTGCGTTTGATTCATAATTCTTCCTTTTTAGTTGGATCTGTTGGTGTAGCAGCTGGATATTGATATCCTTGTTCAACAATGGCCCATACATCAGCTCCCATAGACTGAAGATAGGATCTCATCCTCACTTTCCAGAAGATTAAATTGCTTCCGTTGAAGAGCGGGGGCTTGATAGATGCTGTTCCCTCATGATTGCTCATCTTGCTTGATCTTCCTTCTAGCGGCTAAGATTTTTCAGAAGGACCTGCTCTGATACCAATTGTTGGGAAAAATACTGAGAGGGGGGGGTGAATCAGTATTTAGTGCAGACAATCAAACTTTTTCTTTTTCCTTTCTAAAAACCCATACGCTACTTTACTGAAGGAAACTAGCATATATACGCGGATATCCTTTACAAAACTCGCGTATGTCCAGAGATCTAGTTATGTGCTTGAATCTTAACTCAGATCATTGCATTATTCATTCATCAGATATTTCAGAAACAGTAAACAGGAGCAGATAGAACAGAATGATCATCACACATATGCAACACACATGAACACCAAGATTTTTATGTGGAAACCCAATTCGGGAGAAAACCACCGCTGCCGTTGTTTCAGCCTTCAAAATTTATTATTAAGAAAACTTATTACAATCATGTACTGGTGCAGACTCAAACCAGCACGCAGGCACCCACCTGCAGAAGGCTACAACCTTCTCTCGTTTACCAGCCTCTCCTGGAAGGGAGCTACAACCCCCTGCACTAGTTTACCAGCCTCTCTTGGAAGGGAGCTACTACCCCCTGATATGAGTACCAGCTTCTACTAGCAGAAAGCTTCCACTTTCATACTGAAGGTTTCAACCCTCAGATCCACTGCAGACCACGTTTCATCAATTTTCAAACTAGATCAAACAACTCCAACATAACCCTTTACTTGTCAATAAACAACCTTTGCCCAAAGCATCAAACAGAACAGTGAAATCACTATCGCCAGAATATCAGATATAACCCAGACTTTAGAATAGATATGCAAAAACACATTCAACCTTCAGCTACCATTAGATCAGAAATCATACGCGCTTTTATTTATTCATACCCACGTATATACGCGCTTTCCAAACGACGAACCCACGTATACTTCAGTACATTTTCCAAAGAAAACCCTAACTGCGCATACGCACTTTTCTTTCCACAGACCCGCGTATACATGCGCTTTTCATGAAACGAACCTGCGTATAGATCTATAAAGATAAATTTTGCAGTACAGACTAGATCTATAAACTTACCCAGATTTCTTCAATCTCTTCAACAGGATTGTGCTAGGTCTTCTTCACTTCTTTTCAGATCATCCTTGACATTCACCATTTCTAGATCTAGAGATCTTGAGCCTTCATCATGTTCATAGGAGAATCCTAGATTAAGATCTATCAATTAGAAATAGGGTTTACCCAAACAGATATACTTCAGAGTGAAGTATTCATCAAAGCCCAGACTCATGCACACCCCATGCACAATGATTTTCTTCTCCTTATATAGGTTTACCCTTTTCCAATACCATGAGCCAAAACCACATCTCATCCGATGGTATTCCTGGATGGGATCAAATAGACAACCCAACGCTCAATACAATGGGTCAATACCATGGTAGTAACCCTTTGTTTTACAAATTTAGAGCGCAATTGAGCATACGCGACTTGGCACGTACTTTTCCGCGTGCATACGCTACTTCTCCTAGACAAACCCGCGTATGCCTTAAGACACATCAGATTTACATCATTAATGCATCAAGAACAACTTCATTAAGTAGGTTTCCATCATCTTCATCAAGTGGGTTGCCATCAAGGACAACACTCTACATCATATTTCCAACAAGTTTCTTGTCATTGGATGTTCTTCTTAAAGAGGTGCATGAAGAAATTTAAAGGTTTTTTTAGACAAAGGGAAAAACCCGAGGGGTCTATGGTAGAGGGGTAGATATTGTATGATTCTTTCTATTATGCCAGTGAGTAAATCAAGCAGATCAACAATAGACTAGGTGCGGTGATTTGGGACGATGAAAGGGATGAAGACAAAAGAGAAGGGGAGTTGCTCCAAACGAATGGAAAAAAGTGCTTGATAAAGAGTAAGCAACTTATAATTTTTCAAATTTACACAAAGTAAATATTCATGTTGAACTTCGATATAATTTATATTTTGATCTCTATGTACTATATAATGTTAGATTAATTTCATCAGCGAATGTAGAAATTGAAGCAATCAATAAATTCGTTCTTTACAATTATGAAGCGAAAAAATTGTGGGTCGCATTGTACGAACAAAAGAGGATGAAATGGGATAGTGACAGGAAATAATTTAGACGGTTGAATGGTAGAAGTGTGCCTTATCTTGATCATTTAAAAGAAAAAATTCCAAAAATATGCCCCAACAGTTGGGTTGTTGACCAATTCAGAGAGAAATACGGTGCAACCAATCATTACCCACGTGCTGAAGAGGATGCGCTAAAAGTAGGGATTGGGTGCAACAACTCGGTAATGATATATTTAATTTATATGTAAATTTGAAACTTAATAATGCACCTTTCAAATGTAATTACATCTATATTTCATATTTTAACTATTGGGTTATTATAAGACACATGACACTATGATTTTTTAACTTTTTTATAGGTGCATTTTTTCCCATCTATGTGGGCATATGGACAACATTTTCGCACAGAAAATGCCGATGGTGGACACATCACACAAGACTATGGAGCAGAAGTCGAGTTCAATAAATCTAGTTAATCTAGCCACCGTGATCAAAACCTAGTATGAGGGACGTTAGGTTACGTCGGAAAGATACAAGAGATCATTGAAGTGGATTTATCTTCTTTCCAATGTGTTATTTTTAGGTGAAAGTGGTGGGAAACCTTTGATCAGAATAATGTAAAGGAATATTGCAATAGTAGGCTGATATGTAACAACTCTATAAAGATGTATGAAGCTAAGGAGCCCTATTTTTTCCCCAAACACTGCAACAAAGTGTTTTTTTACCCAAATGTGTTAGATAGGGATTGGTGGTTCATATTGAGACATGACCCTAGATCAAAAAATATTTTTGAGAAAAATAGTGTTATCATGCCATGCGAGTTGGAAGATAATGAGGGTGATCATGAACACCGAGAGTGATATGGTACATGTGTTATTTCATCAATGTTTATACTTTTTAAGATTGGTTTTTATAAAGAAGAGGACTTAACTACCTTATAACTTATAAAACTCTTTTTTTCGAAATATTATAATATGTATTTTGAATTAATTAGTAATTTGCATTGTGTTAATGTTAAAATCAATATTTCACTTGATTATTTCCAATTATGTTGATTTCAAAAACAATGGTGTATTGTATAAAGTTATTTTTTTTGGTATGTAAGATAATAATAAAATAGTGATAATTCTAAAGTACATGAATTTATTTGCATTATTTTCTAAACTTTATTATGTTACAAAAATTCATATATTCTAGATTTATTATTTTACAATTATTTACAAATTTACAAATTTACAAATTTACAAATTTTGATAAAATCATTTCACATTAATACAATTAAAATTTTCACTTTAATACAATTAAAATTTTACAAATATTTTACATACAATTACAATTAAAATTACAATTACAATTTTACAATTTCACATCCAATTACACTTAAGTTACAATTATAATTTTAGAATTTTACATACAATTACAATTACAACTACAATTTTACAATTACAACCATTTCACGGTAATACAATTAAATTTTACAAATATTTTACATATAATTACAATTACAATTTTACAATTTCACTTACAATTACAATTATTTTTTTAGAATTTTACATACAATTACAATTACAATTTTAGAATTTTACATAAAATTTACAATTACAATTACAATTTTAAAATTTTACATATATACCATTACAATTACAATTTTAGAATTTTACATACAATTACAATATTAGAATTCTACATACAATTAGAATTAGAATTAGAATTAGAATCATTTTACAATAAATTAAATATTACAATTACAATTAACATTTTACAGATATTTTACATAAATTTACAATTAAAATTACAAATAAAAATACAATTTTACAATTTTTAATACAATTAAAATTAAAATTTCAATTACAATCAAGACATAATATTTAATAAATATCATGATCATTTAATATTAAATTAAATAAACATCACGATCATGATAACCATCATACAAACATCATATTCGACTAAAAAACACATTAAAATTTGCTAGCATCATCTACCCATTGTGATCATGATCATCTAACAAAACACAATTAGCATTGTCTAACATCATCACAACACGAACATCAAATATACATCTCATGTCAAATAACTGCTATCACATACACATATATCTGCAAGCTGCACATTAAATGAACATATCTAACATGGCCTAACAATATACACATCATGATGTTCACCAACATGTAAATTAAGTCCAACTGGACGTGAACATAAAATACATGGACTATATATATATATATATATATATATATATATATATCAAATATATACAACTGTAATATAAATGTCATGAAATATCAGCTGGTGGTACATCATCAATAGTAGTACTAGTCGAGTCCTACTCAGTCAATGGTACAGCCTCAACAAGCTTAGATACATGTCGATCATCACGTACCTGATGATCTGGTACTAGTGCCTCATGTTGATCAGGATCAACTGTCAACTGCTCATCGTGAAGACTCAACATGGTCAATGGTCCAGCCTACTCATGATCATAATTATTTTTGGATGCTACAGGCTGCTAACTCGACGTGGCCGATGGTCCATCCTGCTCTCCATCATGACTGTTGGTCGATGTAGTATGTGTTAGTCATCAGTATTTTTCATTATATGTAGATGACTAAAAATAGGTTCTATATTTTTGAAAACAGCATTCCTTGAAAAATTGTGAGTTTCAGAAATCTCGTTGCCTTCATTATCCTTATAGAAAAAGTTTCACTATTCATCAGCTTTCCATTCCATGGTCACCCTGCCACTCCTACAAACATTTCCCAAGCTTATACCTATCATTTCCATCCTCCTTTCTTGCCTATAACCTCATTGGCCTATTTTTCCCTTGTCCATAACTTCACTTTCCTTCTAGGGTTTCCTATAAGCCTGCTTCATTCCCATGTTCCCCAAGTTCATCAAGCTTTGATGGTCTCAAAAATATCTCTGTGGGCTCTTTAGATAAATCAAGTACATTGGATTTTGGATCTTCAATACGGCACTTTGACGAATACTCTATTTTTCACATAAGGCCTCCAATCCAATTTTCAATCAAGGTCAGGTAAAAAGAACCCTCCCACTAGGTCAATTAGGGTTTCATATGTTCCAAGGTCATCATTGTTGTTTCAGACATTGTTTTTTTTTGTTATAAAATGGTTCAGAGGTATTGAAAAATTGAGACATGGTTATTCAAGAGAAGATATGAAAGTTTCCAAATAATACTAACTTATCAAATTCAAGGTCTGCAAGAGGTAAATGTAAACTTTGACACTTCTGCATGAGTGATAAAAGGTCTATCTACAGACAGTTGGTGAGATAGGAGGTCTTCTCTTAAATGAAGACATATTGCAGCAAAGGAGAGAAGAAACACTTAGCCTTGTAGGAGAACTAGGATTTTTCACTTGATGGTCCAACAGAGTGCCAACATAGTGATCAATTGCATAAATTGCATAGGGAAGTGTTGATGGGAAAATTTGTTCGGCCAACAGAAGGGGATCTCCCCGATAAAAATTTCCAACTAGACTTTAAACCATTTTGAATAGGGATCCCGTCCAGGGTGTGGGTCCGGCTACCGCTTAACTCTCCTTTCCTTGGGTCTCAGTAGGACTCAATGAACCCACAGACACACACTTATTCGGATGATGCAAGACACATGATTGATGAATTAAATGAACACATAACACTATGCATAGCAAGCTAAATAATAAATCATGGGGCCAAAGGAAATACTGTCAACATCATATCATTAGGGTCATGCTTGTATGATGTTCTAACCATAGAAGAAACAATTCTTTATGGAAAAATACCCTTCACTTCCTTAAATGGTTTTGGTGATAATATAAATGTCAGTAAACAAAGTTATTAACATTCATTGAGAAAGAGAAATAAACTTAGCATCATTAACACATGTTTAGAAAACTATAATGCATAAATGATGTCATTGGAAACACAGTTTCATTAATCAAAATATGTTAGAAACTGAAAACAGAATACCCATAGTGTTCACACATTTACCAACATCAGATCCAAAAATGGAGTTAACAAATGTTTGTGTTCATACTAAAAATGTGTAGTCCTTCTATACAATGATATATCTCTCTTTGAGTCCCAAACAAAAGGTCCCTTAAAATTTCTCAAAGGAGGTATTTATAACACAAAACTTTCCCTTTGAGCTCCCAACTTTCCGCCTTCCGGACCGTTGGGCTGCCTTGCAACCTGGTAGATTCTGCGACCTGCGACTTGGTGGATCCTGTGACCTGCGACTTGGTGGATCATGCGACCTGCAACCTTCTTTTTTCTGCGACCTATGCAATGCCTTGATCATTTTATGAGCTGAGTGATTTCTAGGTTGGGAACAATCACTTGTAGCTGGTCTCAGAGGTAGGTCTGCCACGCTTGATAATCTGCAGCAATTGGGGTGACCAGAGGTGTGTCTTCCTTTAATATGTGTATGCATTCAAGTGTGTTTGGAATCAGGGTATCTATTTTGATATTAATTTGATTAGACAAGGATGCCAACTTAGTGTATATTCACACCAGTGTCACAACTAATTGGACTAGATTTTCCCTTGATGACTGAAAATCACAAGAAGTTACTGCTTTCTCAATGGGTTGCATGAAGGTTTTGATATCTTGATCGATTTGCTGCCAAGTCCTATCTTCACTCAGAGGGCCGAAGGGGGGAATGCATTAGGAGATTTTTGAGGTCTAAAATGGACCTCCTAAGGAAATAATAAAATAATAGCTAAACCAATCAAAATAATATTTATGAATTTGCAATTCACTTTTTGCACCAAAATCCATGTAAACATAGTTAAATTCAATTCAAAAGTTGTACCAAAATAAAATTAATAAAAAAAATGTATTGATGTGACTATAAATAAGAATGATTTTTTCAAGAAAAAGTCATTATCATTGAAAAACTAATGCATTTGTCATTTTTACTTAAATAACTTAAAATAAAATATAAATATAAATTTATAAATTCTTAATTATATTATATGCTACTAATTAAAATTTATATTATTTAAATTGTATAATAACATGTAATTAATATATTATATAAAAATAATATAATATAATAAATGTATATAATATAATATAATAAATGTATAGGGATATGCATTGTTTCTTCCAAGAAATATCAAATGGAAATAATATTATTTTATTCAAAAAGTGTGAATTGACATTTATTATGAGTAATTTACTTTGACTTTAAAAGTACTTAGAGCACTATCATGGTTAACCATGAGTTTTTATCCACCATTGAGAATGTGACAAGTAAGTACCTTTAACTCAAACAATGCCACCTCAACCATTAGGGATGATGTCATCTCCTAAAATGTGATTGGTTCTCATAAAGTGAATTTTGATTGTACATTTTCTTTAGGAGGCCCATTTTAGACCTCAAAATTCCCCTAATGTGAGGTAATTTAGCCATTGATTCTATGCCACTAATCAAGTGATCATATGTGGTCATCACCTTCTCCAGATATTTGACCAGCTTTTCCTTAGATTGTACCCCGATTCAGATTTGAGCCTTATCATTTTGGGTGTTGATCCAGTCCCTGTTCGACAAGGTAGCTGGAGCTTATGGGTATGCATTGGACCATTCAAGGATGCGATATAAATTAGTGCAAGCCTCTTTAAGCTGGGAATTATTTTTCTTTGTTTCAGCCTAAGCCTTCAGTAATGGTGTAACAGTTTGCTTTATGGAAAACATCTCTCTGTACACCTGCCTTATAGTGACTTCTAATGTGACAGCCTCTCCTTGGATGGTCAGTGCTACTTCATTTGTGGAAGTGTTGCGAGCCTACAGCTGTTGTACCTCTTCTTCCAATGATTTATTTTCCAGCTTTGCCTTGGCTATTTTCTGCTCCAAAGCTTGCAGCATGTTCTTTAAGGCCAAAATATCTTTGCTCATCCTGCTAACATTATCTTCTATGGCCACTGCAAATGTTGTGTCGACTGAGGTGATCATTACTGGATTCGTCTGAGTGTCTAGTATGATATCCTTGTCGATGGTAGCTGTGAGAGGTCTAGTGCGGTCTCGCACTAGGAATCTCCTCTTTTCTTGTCAAATCTTGTGTGAGTATTAGTCAAAGGAGATCCTGGTAATATCAAATAATTATTCATATAGTCCCATAGCACCGCCCAATTCTGATAGGGCAACGTGAGGTGTACTCACAGGACTTGTTTGAAGCAACTCGATATCAGTATCAGGAGGAGGTGTCTTGCTGCCCTCTGCCTCTTCGGTTGCCTTGTCTTTTGCCCTCCTATCTTCTTCCTCCTTCCTCGCTTGTTCAACCACCATTCTATCCTGCTCTTCCTTTAAGAATCATTTAGCTTCCGCTTTATCCTAGCTTTCTTTTAACTGGCGTTCACTTTCAGCCCTATCTTTCTCCTCTTTCCTTTTCTGCTCTTCTTCTTTCTTCCTCTTCTCTTCCTCATTCCTTTTGCGGGTTTCTTATTTCTTTGTCCCTTTTTGGTCATATTTTACTTGCTTCCCATTCGTTTCTTGTTCTTCTTTAGTCTTCTCTTCAGCCTCCTTCTGAGCTTTAGCCTCTCTTTCTCGTTGCTGGGCCACGAGATCGGGTGTCATCTCTGTAGTTGTTCCCTTGGATGACGAAGCTCTCCCCATGGTTTGTGTTCTTTCTTCTAAGGTCTGGTCATCTTGGCCTTCCTGACCTTCTTGATCGACGGATTAATCTGGGGCATACTTCCTATCTTTATTGTACCAGTTTCGGATCTTGTATTCAGGGGATCAATCAGTGTGTTGATAGCTCCATCTGAATTTGGCTCGTTTGCAATGTGTGGGGACGATCCTGTTAGGGTCATACATTCGGTGCACCAAAGTGGGAAAACAGAATCCTCTCATCTGCTCGGTTTCTTCCTCTACCTCTCTGAAATATTTTACTGTATAGGCGTTGATGGTGAGTGGTAGAGTTGGCCATGTCTTTTTCTTACCTTTGGTCAGTACTTTGGTGAACCCCCCGAACATCTGATAGCATGTTTCCTGGAGAAGGATTTTTTCTGTCACAAACTTGGGCAGTGCATGAGGGGCTTTGAGGGACTCGAACACTCTGATAGTAGTAAATTCTGCATCCGGGAACCAATGGGCTACCTGCGTTATTTTTTCCATTGCCTGCCAGGACATGCAAGGAGCCTCCATCCTGAATAATCTGCGATAGAGGGATGGGATAAAAATATCTGATATTGAATCCATATCTTGCTTGTACTAGGAGTCCCAAAACACCCTAAGATTCTTATGAATCATATCACTTTCCTTTTCTATCAAGTTTTGCGCCCATCCGTCGAAGCTACACCTTGCACAGACTGCATCTAAAAGGTACGAAGCCATGTAAAACTCAGATGGAAAATCGTCGTCAGGGGCTGTTGGGAGGATTAATCAATATTGCGGACAAGATCGATCTCCCTAGTACCAAAAGGTAATCTAGCAACAAACAGCCAAATAAACCTATCTTTCTCTAAACATTTGCGATTTACAAAAGAATAATATAAAGGTGTAAAGAAATTACTATAGATCCAATGCTTGTTTAAAGTTGTTGTCCCTCGTGCACTTGAAGGAGTTATCTTCGCAAACCTGCAGTCACAAAAAAGAAAACATTAAATAGCACATGTATAGTAAACATCATAAATCATGCTTATCATGGTGATCAAGGAATCCGTGAAATAAACAGTTAACTAACATCTTATTGAGAAAAATGAATTCATTTGTATTAACTTTGAAAGAAAGAAAACCTTACAACCTTAGCCTGGATGTTGAACAGGTCTTCTCGGGGTCCGAAGCAAGAATCTCCTCTACTCTGAAAATTCTTGCTCTCTTCCAACCGAGACAGATAGAGGTATGTGATCTCGCCTCACAAAAATCTCAGTTAAATGAGTCTGAATCCCAACAACACTTAACCTCAAATAATTATAAAGCTTGAACTCCCTTTGAGGCTACCCAATGCCTCTTTTTATAGTGGAAAAGAGGATGTTTCAGTTCCAAATATGAAGGGATAGAATCCTCCTTCAAAGGGATAAGCTCCTCACATCAAGGGGTTAGCTCCATAAGGTAAGGGATACATGAAACTCAAAAGAGTGGTTCTGCCACCACAAGATTCTTTCTAGAGGCTTCTGGAATTTACTGAAAGTGAGCTTTTCTGATTTTACTTGTGCCTTTTTAATCTTTACAGGGGTCCGCACCCATAACATAGAGAAAGTGTGTTCAAGTATGCAAGAGTAATGAACATTAGTTGCGGGACCACAGGCAAGATACAGAGAAAGTGCGATACCAAAGTTAAGGAGATTTTTAAGAACTTTTCTCTTATTTTCAAGACTTGACATGAGGAACTGATATGTTAGACTTGCAAAGGAGGAAGTATGAGTGATAATGAGCTCATACACATAGCAGAATGTTAGGATGACAATTTTCAGTGCAACAGGGGCAAGTGTTGCGTTGATGTTAGATTTGAGGGTTGCCATAATTACATTGGCCCAATTAAAGCAAGTGCCATGTACTGTGATGGCATACATGAGACTAACCCATGTACCACTGAAAAAGGTCGCATCCGGGTGACCATACATTCTGCACAGCATTGCAGCCACAAGTTTGTATGTCGTTCTGAGGCCTTGTGTCAGATATTCTTGGTCCTTTTCAGCCCGAAAATTCTCCGGTTCTTCCCACCATCCTTTCAAAATCTCAGGTATGGGCACAACATGAGTTTTACACCATTATTCGTTTAGTGTCTGCTCCATGGCAGGAATTATGTAATACACCTCGGCATCTTGTCCTTCCAGAGCAGCCACAGCATCCTCGGCATGATCCCATATAACCCAGATCTCGGGATCGACTCTCTGCAAGATACAATCTACAATCTCTGCACAAGGGAATACTAGCGGGTGGGCTCCTGCGTAATGCAACTTGGACCATTTTACCTATATATATACCTGCCTATCTGGAAGGTCCTCTAGGAGATCAGGTTTGGTGAATTCTTGGTATATTTGGTACCAGGTCATGTTGTCTCCCTGGCCAAAGGTACATACTGAGTCTCCATACATGGGGGCAGGGGAGAATTGTAACTCTTCTTCTTCCACCACTTCCACCTCAGGACTTTTGTTCCTCTTTCGGACTACTGGGGGACCCATGTCACTTGAGGTTGATGAGATAGATATGCAACTTATCTCTACTTCAATATTACCTGGTATTTCCAGAAAACCATCCCACGATAAGACAGACTTCATATTAACAATACAGGGCTACATTTGACAAAGTATGGCCAAAGGAATGGGAAAACCTGTGACCTAGCGACCTTGCGACTAGGTCGTTGGGTAGCTGGGTCATGTAGGGGTGTGTTCAATAGAAAATGTGACTTAGCGACCTGGAAAATGGGTCATTGGGTCGTTGAATTATCAATTTTCCAGGAAACGTGACTTAGCGACCTGGCGACCAGGTCGCGAGGTCGTTGGGTCGCTGAATGATCAATTTGAAAGGAAATATGACTTGGAGACTTAGTGACCAGCGACTAGGTCATTGGGTCACTTGGTTTCTTGGTCTCTCAACTTAAAAGAGATGCGGCTTAGCGACTTAGCGACCTGTGACTGGGTCGCATGGTCGCAAGGTCGCAGAGCCACACTGGGCCTTGGATGGAGAAAATGGATTGTTTGAGAGCGGAAAGGATGGATCAAGAATGTCAGGGCTCATGGGAATCAATCCTATGGTAAGCATGAATCTTTAAAGAGTATTTGCAAGGAAAGGGGGAGAAATAGGCAGTCATATTAAGGAAAAATCAGGAGGAACGACAACTTACCCGAAAAAAATGCATTCCAGTCGGACTGTCAGAGGCGTTTTCCTTCTTCTTCGCACGAGTGAAATTTGACCTAGTGACCTCTCTATATATAAAGAGGTCGCATGTGTGCTCCATAAATGTGGGTCTCTAGGTCACAAAAGTCACAAATTACGGGTGGTGCAACTTCGTGACCTCGCGACCTGGGGGTCGTAACGTCACCAAGTCGCAAAGTCACGAACTGCAGATTTTTCTTGGTTTGTGACTCAGCGACCTAAGTCGCTATGTCACAAGGTCGTGTAATCAGAAAATAATAATCTTGCAACTTGGAGACTTGGAAAAAATATTTAGGCTTGACCTCACCTTGCTGACTTAGTGGCTCAAAATTTTGAAAGGGGGGAAAAATTTGGAGGGTGTTGTAGCAGCTACAACAAATGGAGATTCACTGGTAGAGTCCAAAATCTCTACTGATGGTTTATCTTTGCGGGGGGGGAGGGGGCCTTAGCAGGCTGTTCCTTTCACCCTTAGGTTCCCATGATTTTTTTCCTTTTATACCTGTGAGGTTGCTTCTCCTGCTTGCCTGTTTAGGTGCTGGTCGACCGCGCTTTTACTTCTGGATCCCGGACCGAAAGGGTTGGAGAACTTCAGGGATTTCCAGGATCCGATATAGTTATTTCTCCCTCATTTTTTTGCTCTGCTACCTGCGAACCTCGCGGTCCCAGCAGAGTCACTGCCTAGGAGTCATGGACGTTACTCCACTGCCGTCGAGCCTAGTCAGTACCCCGTCAAAGTCATCGCATCGCCTCTCTGTGCAAGAAGCCTTTCTCAATCCTTTACCCTTTATTTGTGTGCTACTACAATTATTTTAAATGTGCCAAAGGCACTTATTTAGATGTGCTCTGGGAACTTATTTGAGGGAGGCAATTTTTCCTAGGCGGATGAGGGATCCCGACTTATTTTACTTGCAAGAGTGGTTGCTCTTGGTCTATGTGAGGACTTTAGGTTTTCCTGGATATCCTTGCATCAGCCGAAGTTAGCCCTATTCCCTTTCATTATATTTTCCGCTTTCACCAACTTTATTTTCACAGACACCCTTTCAAGCTTGCTAGGTGAGCTATCTGCGCTTAGTAGCTCGGACTATGTCACGTTTTACCTTTAGGTGTCAATCACAGACAAGCTTCTACCACATTTTGTGATTTTTAGGAAATACTTTTCATCAGTACAGATCCTGGCGCAACATGCCAATTGCGTGACTTCTATAATGCCTTCTACCTTTTGAAGTTCTTAGACGGACACTTTTACTAAGGCACTGATTAAATAAGCGCTTTTATTGCGGGAAATGAAAAACCTAAAACTTAAAATAAAATAACAAAATATGGTACAGGGGTGCTGATGGCCTTTCTAGGGCTGTTAAGTGAAGTAGTGCTTGAGGTCATGCTCGTTTACCGGGAGGACCTCGATTCTTCCCTCTAGAGTTTGCAATCTGAAAGTGTGGGAACCTAGCTTCTCTTTAACCTGGAAAGGACCTGTCCAAAGGGCTTGGAATTTGGAATGTTTCCCTTTCTCCTCGTGAGCTTTATCCCATTTAAGAACAAGGTATCCTACTTAGAAAATTTTATTCTCAGTGGAAATTTTATCAAACCATCTCTTAATCTGACTTTGGTGAATGGCGAATTTTTCTCAGGTTTTTTGCCTTTCCTCCTCTAGTTTCAATAATGTATCGATTCAGGCTTGTAAGGTGGGGCACGGGGTCCCATGGGTCTCTTGGGACAATTGAAGGGCTAGGAGAGATAAGTGGGGAGGAAGGATGGCCTCTTTCCCATATAAAAGAAAAAATGGGGAGGTTTCGATCGACGATTTGGGTGTGACCCAATCAACCCAAAGGGCGTTATGGAGGGCGTTATTCCAGTTTCATTGGTGGGACAACAGGATCTTCTTGATGATGCAGATAAGGTTCTTATTAGTCGACTCGGCTAACCCACTCCCTTGGGGGTAATAGTTTGAAATTTTTTTAAGTACAATACCATTTTCCAAAGCAAAATCATACAACTTGAAAGATGAAAAATAATTTGCATTGTCAAAAACAAGGGAGGTTGGAATGCCAAACCTAGTCATGATGCAATGAGTGACAAACTCTATTACCTCTTGATCGTTGATTTGGTTTAGTGGTATCGCTTCAACCCACGTGGTGAAATAGTCAGTAGCGGTGAGGATATACCGATGTTGCTTGGAGGAGTGCGATAAGATTTCTCCAATCACGTCCAACCCCCATTGTTGAAAAGGTTCCTCTATTGCCACTGACTGTAATGGAGCGGCCGGTCGTGCTTACCGGTTGGAAAATGTTTGACATTGAACACACTTTCGGACATATGGGTGAGCATCCTTGAAGAGGGTTGGCCAATAGTAGCCAGCGCACATGATTTTGTGGGTAGTAGTATCACCTTCATAATGTCCTCTGGTTGGTCCATCGTGTAGTTTGGTCAGGACGCTTTGTGCTTCATTTTGTTCCAAGCAGCGTAGTAGGACTCCATTGTAATTTTTCTTGAAAATTTTTCCTTGTACTAACTGGTAGGATGCAACTATCAGCCTTATTACGTGTTTCTACCGAGCAGCGAAAACAGGATCCATAACACCGTGGGCCAAATATTTCAAA
The DNA here is from genome assembly GCA_034641835.2 of Pinus albicaulis. Taxonomy (NCBI): domain Eukaryota; kingdom Viridiplantae; phylum Streptophyta; class Pinopsida; order Pinales; family Pinaceae; genus Pinus; species Pinus albicaulis. Next base: position 999,615,783 of record CM076578.1, read on the forward strand.
ATGTCAGAGTACCAAGAAAGGTTTCCCTGCTGAGGTGTGTGGTCAATCTGATACATGTCGATTTGTTGCTCCCATCATTATTCTTCACCCCCACGTGAATTTGTAGCCTCCGTGGCCATTTGGCAGAGTCCGTGCCCTTTGACAGTATGTGTCGGTTTGAACTCCAGGTCATACTCTTGGAGACATGTCATCCAGCTTCCTCGTCTTTTGCCCAGCTCTTGCTGCACGAAAAGTGAGCGAACAGCTGGGTGGGAGAGGAACATTGTGACATGGTTCTTCAAGATGTATGGCCGGAAATGCTTGACCGCTTTGTATATTGTATAGGTTTGCTTGTCAATCTCGGGGTAATTCTGTTCAGCGCCTTGCAAACCAGTACTCATGAATGATATGGGTCTTTCATCGTTGTTAGTGTCTTTCTATGTGAGGAAAGCTGCGAGTGATGAATCCGAGGCAAAGTTATAAAAGATGAAACCTTTGCTGAAGTCTAGGCTTTGGAGAGATGGTGTTTCTGCAATGGCCTGCTTGATCTTATTGAATGCTTCCTTCTCGGGTGGATTCCATTTGAAACTTGCATTATTTTTAATCATCCCTTGCAAAGGCCTAACTATTTGGGCAAAATATGATATGAATTTCCATACAAAGTTGATTTTCCCAAGGAAGGATTGCATGGCCTTTTTGCTACTAGGAGGTGGAATCTGGGCGATGACCTTCGCTCGCTCGGGATCTACAACTATACCATTCCTGGTTATGATATGACCCAGCAAATTCCCCTCGGACACAGCGAAGACACTTTTCTTTGGGTTGAGTGAGATCCCATACTTCCTGCATCTTTCGAAAATATGCCTGAGGTAACGTAAGTGATCGCCTCTATGCTTCGAAAACACGGTGACGTCGTCCAAGTATACTACCATGCTTTGTCCTATTAGACCTCGAAAAGGTATGTCCATAGCTTGTTGGAATGTCACCCCAGCATTTATCAATCCAAAGGGCATGCGCCTAAAAGTGAAATTTGAATAAACGTATATTATTCTCCAAGATTCTCACGATCACACACTATTTTAACTTCCTTTGTCAGAATCTCTTCTACCATTGATCATTACATGCGGAAATAAAATCAATTGCATGCACACATTAAAACCACAAACAATCACACATATGAACACAGTATTTAATGGGAAAGCTTAAAGTTGAAAACCCAAACTATATGTATATTATATGTCATGGGGATCATGTAAAAATCATAGTACAAATCTCCTCACAATCTCTTAGCACCACCTCCAATTTCTACACACTATCAAGCTAGATCTAGCAAAACACATGCTCCAATCTTTTGCCACTTGATAGCCAGCCTCTATTGCATTTTCAATGCTATGGGATGGCTTCATTAAATAGATAAACCACTTGGCTTGTACTGCGCAATCATCATGGGCTTCTCCACCTATCTGTGTGTTGCAAATAGCAACTGTATAGTCACAACTGATAGTTAACCTACTCTTTCACCTATCTCTGCACTGGTCTCCTTTGTGGTGTATACCTTTGAAGTTAGCGAGTGCATTCTTTAGTTGATTAATGAGTTTATAATTAGTGAATTAATTAATAATTAATTCACACCACTCTCACTAATTGTATCAATTAGTTAAACTAGATACAAATATCTCAACTATGTTTAGATTAGTTAAACTGCATACAACTCCACTAACTTCCTCAATCAACTACACCAAACTCTGTCACATGAGTTCTAACTGAAGTATCCATGCAATAGCTCCACATAACCCTTAGTAATAGCATAATTCCTTCTGTCAGCTCCTGTGCCACATCTGTGCACTTAACTAAAGTGATCCAAGAGAATAAGATAATGTTTAGAGTCCAAATATTATTAAGAGCTAATAACATTCGACATATCTATTTTTGGACTAGAAATCTAAAAATATATTCTGCTCAATATGTCTAAAAATAGAAGTCCATATATTTTTCCAACTTGACCAACCATCCACAAATAGCATCCTGCAACTCATAGAATCATGATCGACATGTCTAAAAATAGACATAGTCTAAAAATAGACTTTGCGCCAAAAATAGCCTGTGGGCCCACTTAGTGAAGGAGACTTCTTTCCACTAAGCTCTGTCATCTTGTTGCATTCTCAACACTCCCTCTCAACAAGATACAGATTATCTGCAACCCCTATCCTGCCCCTGTGGTATTCGAATTTTCTCCTGGTGAGCGCCTTCTTCAAGATATCGGCATCCTGATCCTCCGTGGGAATGTATGAAAGTAACATGACCTTTTGCTGCACCCAATATCTGATATGATGATACCGGATGTCAATGTGTTTAGATATATCATGAAATACTAGATTAACCGAGATTTTGATGCAACTCTGATTATCACAATAAATCACAGTAGGCTCTAAGTGTGAACCGAACAACCCGAGCAGGATCTTCCTCATCCATATAGCCTCGCATGCAGCCAAACCCGTTGCCATATGCACCGGCCTCTGCGGGCGAGTGCCACGGATCTACTGCTTCTTTGTGCCAAGTCACTATCCAACCCATCCGAAAATCCCTCCAGATGTGCTCTTTCTGTCCATTGGGCTCCCTGCCCAATCTGCATCTGTGAAGCCACATAGCTTCACCTCATCTGATTGTCTGTACCACAATCCATATCCCGATGTGCCTCTGATATATCTCAATACATGCTTGCCTTCCTTCCAGTAGAGCTTGGTTGGCTTAACCATAGCTTGTGAAAGTTGGTTAACAGCATAGCATATGTCGGGTCGTGTATTGACCAGATACATGAGCGACCCCACCAACTGTCAATAAACAGTGGCATCCACTACCTCTGTCGAAGTAGCATCCTCCCTCCTCCAACCACCAGGAAGAGGAGTATCAACAGGCTTGCAGACATGCATGTTGAACTTCTCCAGTATCTCCAGGGCATACTTGCCTTGAGAAACAAACAGTCCATCACTGTGCTGCCAAATTTCCAATCCCAGGAAATAATGAAGGAGGCCCAAGTCTTTCATCTCAAACTCCTTTGCAAGATCATCCTTACTTGAGAGTATCAACAGTTCATCACTCGTCAAAATCAAATCATCTACATAAAGTACAATGATCAGAAAATTACCCTCCACCACTATCTGGTATAGGCTGGGATCCACCTCACTCTTGGAGAATCCAAGTCGATTGGCTCTTGTCTATCCATGTGTACCAAGCACGAGGTGCTTCAACCCATACAAACGCTCTCTTGAGCTGCACACATGTGACTCGGGTGTCTGAAGATCTCGAAACCTTCGGGCTGCTCTATGTACACCTCCTCCTCAATGAATCCGTTGAGGAACACAGTCTTCACATCCATCTGATGAGTATGCCACCCCATCTGCACTGAGAGAGCAGGAATCTTTCGTATGGAAGAATACCTTGCGACAGGTGCAAAGGTCTCCTCATAATCGATCCCCTCAATCTGTGAAAATCCTTGGGCAAAAAATCTTACCTTGTACTTCTCCACACTCCCGTCAGCTGCCTGCTTCACTTTATAGATCCATCTTGAACCCACCACTAATTTCCCCTCCGGCCTCGGGACAATCTCCCATGCACTGTTTCTGACAATCGAATCATACTCTTCCCCCGTAGCATCTCGTGCGGGGGTCCTACACGGCTTCCTCAAAGGAAGGGATGTCTCTATCTGTATTCCCACTTTAGCTTATAAGAACCATGTATCCGGTATACCCGTCAGGTGATATTCTCTATCACAACATTTGTGCTGTGGGTGCTCCTACAACCTTCTGCGGATCTTGAACGGTCGCTCGGCTTACGTAGTGGCTTGGCCCTCTAATGGTTGGTGCTATCTGAGTGGTATCTTCCACTCCATGAACCTCATCTTGTGACTGATCCACATCTTGAGACTCATCCTTAGGAACTAATAGCTCCTCATCTGCATGCAAGTGTGGCTCCCTCTCAAGAGAACACTTCATGGCTTTCTCCTCATGAAATTTTATATCCCGTCGCACAACAGTATTGCGACTATCCGAAAAATACACACGAGAGTTGTGGGGCATATTAGTGTACCCCACAAATATCCCAACCTCTGCAGTCGACTCCAGCTTCTTCCTGGCATCATTCATCACATGAATGTAAACAGGTGAACAAAAAATCCTCAAATGGGAAATATCAGGCTTCTTATTAGAAAATGCCTCCTAGGTTCTACTCATGCCAAGTATCCTGTGAGGACAATGGTTCTGCACATATATTGCAATATTGCATGCCTCAGCCCACAAGTGTATGGGAAGGCCCTGTTCATGCAACATTGGCCGTGCAGCACCCACGATCATTCTATTTTTCCCTTTGAGCAACCCTGTTTGTGGGTATGAGGGTATATGAGAGGCTCTCATTGAATTCCTTAACGCTGCCAAAGAAACTGCTTGAATTTGCCTAGAGATGAATTCACCACCATTGTCGATCCTAAGAGCCTTCACTTGCTTCCCCGATTCTTTCTCAACCAGTGCTTTGAGCTCACAGAACTTTGAGTATGTCTTGCTCTTCTTCTGCATGAAGAAGATCCATCACTTACGAGAAAAATCATCAACAAAAATCACATAATGCACGTGCTTGTTCATGGAGGTTGCGAGAAAGGTCCACACACGTACGAGCATGAATTCTCCCAAAGGATCGTCGCAAGGTGAAACTCTCCTTCTCTGTGAAGGTGGCTTTCACAAATTTTCCCAAGGTACACCCCTTGCCTTGATACGACCTAGCAAAGAGTGCCTTTAGGAAGCCAGTAGAAATCTCCTACGGTATCTTCAAAGCTCCATGGTGAAGGTGGCCCAACCTCCGGTGCCACAACTCACCATCATCCCAGCTCACCACTCCTTTTGCCTTGCCTGCCATTGCTGCACAGCCATCTACTTGAAATTGATAAAGGTTCTTAACTCGAACCCCTATCCTCTGGGTCTCACCAGTTGCCTTACTGCGCAGGAAAGCCTTTCTTTCGCTAAAGACAACATCATATCCCTTGTCTTCTAACATCGCCATAGAGATAAGATTATTCTTCAATCCTGGAACATGCATCACTTACTTCAATACGAAGGGTTTACTAGACTCCCTCTCAAAGGAAATGGTACCGATACCGGTCACACTGTATCTACCATCATCACCCATCTCAATGTGCACTCCAAAGATCTTTCTCATCACGATCGATGACAAATCTCGATCTCTGTCATGTGAAAAGATGCCTTGTCAAGAAACCACCTTGAACCCATCACACTTGAGACCAAGCATGTGATCAACGAAAAATATAGCTCAAACTGTGAGGCTAAGGCCTCTCCCACTGCAAATCCAGCAGCTTGCTTATTTTTCTTCTTCTGTGGACAACTAGTGGCATAATTTCCGTGTTGGTGACAGTGAATGCACTTCACCTTGGACATGTCCTGCTTCTTGCCTTTCGCACCAGTTTGAGACGCATGCTTCTTGATCTTCCCCTTCTTTGCTTTGGAATCCAAAGCGTAATTTTCTTCATCGAGTTCTTTGATGAAGATCCGTCCCTGGTACTTCTCCTTATCTCCTCTTGCACAAGATCTGACCAAAGTCACTTCCATCCTGGCAATTTCTCCCGACCATTGACAGAGTCCTGATAGGAATGCCAACTCTTCGGAAGCCCAAGGAGAGACAAGCTCACTAATTCCTCATCATCAACGTGCTTCCACTTCCCATCATCCACCGCATTTGATGAACTTCGTGAGTGCCAGGCATCTTGTCGCCTTTCTCCATTTTTATGTTCCTGAGTTTATCCTTAAGCGCCAACTTCCTCTGGTCGCTCTTGCTTTGAAATAAATTTGTCAAAGCTTTCCACATCAAGTATGGAGAAGCCTTACCATGAAGTCTGGACACTATGTGATCCTTCACACCTTCCAACAGAATCCTTCGACGCTTTGTTGTCTTCTTTTTCCATGCGTCAAGTACGATAGCATCACTAGAAGTAGGTTTTGGAATTTCTGCATCTATGAACTCCTTTAACCCATTGTCATCTAGTATTGCCTCCATCCTGTCCTTCCATGCAATATAATTTGAGCTACCCTCAAGGGCATACTAAAATCGAAATCCGTTGAAAGACATCTCAAATTTGACACCAAGAAAACACTACTGCAAATTCAAATTCCACCAGCTCAAAACTCAATCGCTTCAATGTTTTGTAATTGCTCCAATGATCAATATCACTCTGATACCATGTACAAATTTGAATAACTGATACATTATTCACCAAGATTCTCCTGATCACACACTATTTTAGCTTCATGCATAATACAGAATCTCTTCTACCATTGATCATCACATGCGGAAATAAAATCAATTGCATGCACACATTAAAGCCATAAAAATTCACACATATGAACACAGTATTTCATGGGAAAGCTTAAAACTGAAAACCCCCAACTATCTGTATATTATACATGTCATGGAGATCATGTAACAATCATAGTAAAAAATATCCTCACAAGCTCTCATGCACACCCTCAATTGCTACACACTATCAAGCTAGATCTAGCAAAACTCATGCTCCAACCTTTTGCCACTTGATAGCCAGCCTCTATTGCATTTTCAAAGCTATGGGATGGCTTCATTAAATAGATAACCACCTGGCCTGAACTGCGCAATCCTCATGGGCTTACTCCACCTATTTGTGTGTTGCAAATAGCAACAGTATAGTCACAACTGATAGTTAACCTGCTCTTTCACCTATTTAACATATGGTCTCCCGAAAGCTTGATTTTACACGATTCTGCTTCGATGCATTATTTAGTTGATTAATGAGTTTATAATTAGTGAATTAATTAATAATTAATTCACACCACTCTCACTAATTGTATCAAATAGTTAAACTAGATACAAATAGCTTAACTATGTTTAGATTAGTTAAACTGAGTACAACTCCACTAACTTCCTCAATCAACTCCACCAAACTCTATCACATGAGTTCTAACTAAAGTATCCATGCAATAGCTCCACATAACCCTCAAGAATAGCGTAATTCTTTCTGTCAACTCCTTTGCCACATATGTACACTTAACTGAAGTGCTCCAAGAGAATAATATAATGTTTATAGTACAAATACTATTAAGAGATAATAATATTCAACATATCTATTTTTAGACTGGCAATCTAAAAATAGATTCCGCCCAGTATGTCTAAAAATATAAGTCCATCTATTTTTTCCAACTTGATCAACCATCCAAAAATATCATCTTGCAACTCATAGAACATGATCCATATGTATAAGAATAGACTTTGCGCCAAAAATAGCCTGCGGGCCCACTTAGTGAAGGTGACTTCTTTCCACTAAGCTCATCATCTTGTTGCAATCTCAACACCTAAAAGCGAAAGTCCCCCATTTAGTCTGGAATGTAGTTTTTAATCTTTCGGCTTCAGCTACCAGTACTTGGTTATACCCGGAAAAACCATACAGCAAGGGGAACATCTCCGATCCAGATACGGCTTGCAGTATATGTTCCATAGGGGGAACTAGGTAGTTATCTTTGTGTGAGGCTCTGTTTAGATTTTGAAAATCCATGCACAAACGAATCTCACCGAAATTTTTTCGTATCGGAACCAGATTTGGAGTGTCGAACTTTGAAGATTATGCGTGCATCCAAAAGCTTCTTAAGTTCTTTCTGAATCATCGGTTCCAGTGTAGGGTGCAATTTTCTTAGCTTTTGCTGGAAAGGCTTCACTCCTTCCTTCATAGGGATCACATACTGAATAATTTGAGTGTCATAAGTATGCAGTTCATCATACGTCCAAGTGAACACATCTAGGTAATTCTGAAATAGTTCAGTGAAATATTTCCTCTCCTTATCGGAACAATCTTTCCCAAGGTTGACAAACTTCAGGTCCTTATATGTCCCTAAGTTTACCTGTCGATATGCCAGAGTAGAGCTCTTTATTTTAGTATTGGGGGGTCCACGAAAAAGGTTCTGTAGATCAAACAATTTTTCAAGTGACACTATTCCCTTGGGCATGGGATTTCCTTGCGTTTCTCTTGTTCTTCTTGCAAGGCTTGATCATGGTCTGCTTCTTCTATCACTGCGTCTTTTAACACCTCGGTGTTGAGCATGAATTCAAGTATCTGTTGGTCATCATCAAAGACGTGTAAATTAGTGATGTTATCTAGCACATATGGTTTATAAACTATTTCAATAGAAAAACAATCCGTTAGAGGGGTGAACCTAGCAGCAGCGTTAGCCAGAGTATCAGCTGTCGCATTATGAATCCTAAGAATAGATTTAATACCAAATGCATCGAAAGCAAAAATTAGACACCATACCTCTTGTTGGTAAGCTTTCAAGTGTGGAGATAAGCATTGGATGGTATTGCGTACCTGGCAAGTGATGATTTTGGAATCTCCGATAACCTTTAAGCATTTCACCTTTGGGTCCAACGCTTTTTTGAGTCTGAGGACTAAGGCCTCATATTCAGTGGTATTATTGGTGCATTGAAATTCTAGCCAGCATGAGATCAAAAGCTTGTTATTTTGGGGGTCCAACAGGATGCAACCTGCACCTGCTCTGTCATGTGTCTTGGAGCCATCATAATACAAGGTCCATACATCGTCTTATGGTTTCTCCGAAACTGTGGGCTAGGGAGAGATTTCAGTTTGGTTTATGATGGGTACATCTTGGTCTTCAGTCATGATCATTAGCTCTGATTGGACGTATGGGTTTACCAGGGACTGAGGGGGATGGTAACATCCGAAGATGGCCTCTAAGAAACACATGTTGAGCTCTTCTTGGGAAAAGTTGATAGGTTCATTGGTATTGTCCAAATCAGTCATAGTATGTTTCATATAAGGTTCACTCTCCACTCTAATTTGGTTGTTTTTACCCTTGTAGGGAAGCCATAGGTGAGACCAATTGGTAGCGAAGTACTCTTGTAGCTTACTGGCCCAGTCCCTACTCAACAAGAGACCGTAGGCTTCTATGATGTCTATGACTACTATGTCTATGCACTGGTGGACTCGAGAGTCAGAAGATAGGCGGATGATGACATTATTTAGTTCAAATACAACGGGCACTTGCGATCTATCGAACTGAATAATCCTAGCATCAATTTTCTTCGGGCAAATGTTTAACTTCTTGTAGACAGATAGGGGCATGACATTTGTGGATGCGCCAGAGTCGACCAGGAATTTATGAACGTTAAAGTTAAATATTTCGAAAGACAGGAGAAAGGGGGGAGTAGATCCCCTAGAGTTCACATTTATGACATTCACAATAGATTGGAGGCTTGCACTAGCTTGGGTAGATGTGTTTCTCATGGGTTTGGTTGTCGAGGCGTTGGCGAAGGCTTTGAGAATAAGTTCCCTTTGGTTGGTGATGTGGGTGAGTTCATAAAGAGGGATGTTGGATCTAGTTTTCTGCATGTCCTCAACAATGTTGTAACTAGAATCAGAGTGTGGAATAGTCTCGGTGGGGGTTTTGGGTGACCCTACCGGCAGTTTTCTCTTTTGGTTTGTTCGGGTGTTGCTAGGAGCGGACCTCTCAGGAATAGCAGCTTGGTGCTCATTCCCTGGGGGTAATATTTTCCTTAAGAAAGCCCTCCTCTTCTCTTTGAAGGACTGTTCAGGAACCAGTCCTTTGCTTCTTACGCCATATTTTTGCATAGGTTTGGATTTAGGATCATTGGCCACATTAATGTCGGTGATGGTATCGGTGCTTTCCCCGCGGATCACATCAAATGTAAGGACGGTAGATCCTGGTTCTTCATCTGGGGGTAGGTCTTCTTTGTTTTCTGAGGCATTGTCTTCACCTGCTTCCCCTAGAGTTTGATCATCTAAGAGTTGATTCAATATCGAAATCATGCTACCAATCCATTAGGGGCATGTCTTCTCAAAGTGGGCGGCCTGGTGGAAAGAACAAAAATTATCTTTTTCGATTTCTTCCATGTTAAGAACAACATTTGTATTTGATGGAGGCCGAATGATTGTGGGGGTATTCTTTCTAAAAAAAGGCTTTTGTGTCTTGGTGCCAGTAGCGAGTTCAATGCCTTTTCTCTTTAGATCAGAGACTTCATTGGTTAATAGCATAAGGGACTTTGCTATACCTTCGAAGTCAAAATTTTCTTTGTCCTTATCCCCGGTTTTGAATGTGGAAGACTGGTTCTTCTTCGAGGCGGGTTTGTGATCATCTTGACCTTCATGGTCGATGACCCCTATGGAAAGCATGTCCTTTTCTATGGCAAGGGAAATGGCATAATTCGCTGCAAGGATAGCCCTAGCCTTGTACTTTACGAATACGACAATGTCTCTGGGAAGAGACTTTGTGTATTAGTCTATGGTGGTGGAGTCATCCAATGCCAATTTGGGGGGGAATTTGTTCAATATGGTGGCAAAATGTTGATTAAAATCTCTGAACTTCTCTTTCTTTTGGCACTTTAGTGTACTCAACTCCGTGAGGAGCATGGAGGGGGTCTTGTCCTCTGAAAACTTCTGAAGGAAAGTGTGACAGAATTGATCCCATGAAGTTATGGAAGCACTTGGGAGAGATCGATACCAGGTGGCTGCTTTGGTCTCAAGGGTATGGGAAAAAATATGGCAGGTGACATCATTTGTTTGGACTCTCATTATTTTTAGTGAAAGGTAGAAGTTTCTTACGTGGTCTTCGGCCGACGTGCCTTTCTCAAGGTCAAACTTGGGAAGGTGTTTTTCAGGGTGTCTAGGCATGTCATAAAGGGGGCCCAGGAGATCTAATGGAGATTGAGTCATCCAAGAAAGTGGTTTTACCCGCATAGCATGCTTGTGGTGCCTTATTTTTTATTCATATTCACTTCCCGAACTCGACGCGGATGCTTCTCCTTCATGGTGGGAGTGCTCGTCTTGACGTCCCTCACGGTTTTCCATATTTCTAAGGTTTCTCCAATTGTATATGGTGGCTCTATTTTGGTTTTTATGGTGGTGGGTGGTATGGTGACCTTGGCCACGACCTCTGTTTCCCCAACCTCTACTCCCTTGGCCTCTATTTCCCTCACCCCCCCTGGTGGAAGTTGGGCTTGGTTGTTGTCATCTCGGGTCCGGTCAAGTTGAGGGTTAGCATGGGGTCCATTCATGTCGAGACATTCCTCTTCTGCTCCTTGGGACCCAGTAATAGGTTAATTATTCTCAACTGTCGTTGCGAGGTCTTCAACCATCAGATTTATCAACTGGGGTAGGGTATTTACAAGGGCACTATTGCGAGTGAGGTTAGCTGTAGGGGTCCTGGTATGGATTAGAAAACTCATGAATGGAGTGACTTGCAAATCTCTGATGAGGTTACGGGAAATTGGGCGTAAAACTCTTAATTGATCCCTGGTAACCTCATAATAAGGAGCTTCCTCCCCTTGGGAATATTCTAAAGGGGGAGGACCAGTGTCATCGTGTATGACCTCCCCTTGGGGACTTTGTAATGGAATATTACTTGTGTGCTAGGAGGCTACCATTGGCCCTCCTTCTAGCGCCAATTCTGTTGACAGGAAAATTTGTCCGACTAACAGAAGGGGATCTCCCTGGTAAAAAGTCCCAACTAGACTTTAAACTATTTTGAATAGGGATCTCGTCTAGGGTGTGGGTCCAGCTACCGCTTAACTCTCCTTTCCTTAGGTCTCAGTAGAACTAAATGAACCTACAGACACATGCTTATTCAGATGATGCAAGACACATGATTGATGAATTAAATGAACATATAACACTATGTGTAGCAAGCTAAATAATAAAGCATGGGGCCAAAGGAAATACTGTCAATAGCATATCATTAGGTTCATGCTTGTATGTTGTTCTAACCACATAAGAAATAATTCTTTATGGAAAAATACCCTTCACTTCCTTAAATGGTTTTGGTGATAATATAAATGTCAATAAACAAATTTATTAACATTCATTGAGAAAAAGAAATAAACTTAGCATCATTAACACATGTTTGGAAAAATATAATGCATAAATGATGTCATTGGAAACACAGTTTCATTAATCAAAAGATGTTAGAAAATGAAAACAGAATACTCATAGTGTTCACACATTTACCAACATTAGATCCAAAAATGGAGTTAACAAATGCTTGTATTCATACTCAAAATGTGTAGTCCTTCTATACAATGCTTTATCTCTCTTTGAGTCCCAAACAAACGGTCCCTTACAATTTCCTAAAGGAGGTATTTATAACACAAAACTTGCCCTTTGCGCTCCCGACTTTCCGCCTTCCAGACCGTTGGGATGCCTTGCGACCTAGTGGATTCTGCGACCTGCGACCTGGTGGATCCTGCGACTTGCAACCTTATTTTTTCTGCGAACTGTTCAATGCCTTGATCATTTTATGAGCTGAGTGATTTCTAGGTCGGGAACGATCACTTGTAGCTGGTCTCGGAGGTAGGTCTACCATGCTTGATAATCTACAGCGATTGGGGTGACCAGAGGTGTGTCTTATTTTAATATGTGTATGCATTCGAGTGCATTTGGAATCAGGGTATCTATTTTGATATCAATTTGATTTGACAAGGATGCCAACTTAGTGTAGATTCGCACCGGTGTCACAATAAACTGGACTAGATTTTCCCTTGATGCCTGAAAATCACGGGAAGCTATTGCTTGCTCAATGGGCTGCATGAAGGTTTTGATATCTTGATCGATTTGCTGCCAAGTCCTATCTTTACTCATAGGGCCGAGGGGGGGAATGTGATGTAATTCAGCCATTGATTTTATGCCACTGATAAAGTGATCATGTGTGTTCATCACCTTCTCTAGATCTTTGACCATCTTTTCCTTAGATTGTACCCCGATTTAGATCTGAGCCTTATCATTCTGGATGCTGATCCAATCCCTCTTCGGCAAGGTAGCTGGAGCTTGTGGCTATGTATTGGACCATTCCAGGATGCGATCTAAAGCAATGCATGCCTCTTTAAGCTGGGCGTTCTTTTTCTTTGTTTCAGCCTGAGCCTTCACCAATGGTGCAATAGTTTGCTTTATGGAAAACATCTCGCTTTACACCTACCTTATAGTGACTTCTAATGTGACCGCCTCTCCTTGGATGGTCAGTTCTGCTTCATTTGAGGAAGTGTTGTGAGCTTGCAACTGTTGTACCTCTTCTTCCAATGATTTCTTTTCCAGCTCTGCCTTGGTCGTTTTCTACTCCAAAGCTTGCAGCATGTTCTGTAAGGCCAAAATTTCTTTTCTCATCCCGCTAACATTATCTTCCGTAGCCGCTGCAAATGTTGTGCCGGCTGAGGCGATCATTACTAGATTTGTCCGAGTGTCTAGTACAATATCCTTTTTGGTGGTAGCTGTGAGAGGTCTAGTGCGGTCTCGCGCTAGGCATCTCCTCTTTTATTATTGAATATTGTGTGAGTATTGGTCAAAGGATATCCTGGTAAGATCAAATACTTCTTCATCTTGTCCCATAGCACCGCCCAATTCCGAGAGGGAAACGTGAGGTGTACTCACTCGTTTGAAGCATCTCGATATCAGTATCAGGAGGAGGTGTCTTGCTTCCCTCTACCTCTTCGGTTTCCTTGTCTTTTGCCCTCCTATCTTCTTCCTCCTTCCTTGCTTGTTCAACCGCCAGTCTGTCCTGCTATTCCTTTAAGATTCGTTCAGCTTCTGCTTTATCCTGGCTTTCTTTTAACCGGCGTTCACTTTCAGCCATGTCTTGCTCCTCTTTCCGTTTCCGCTCTTCTTCTTTCTTCCTCTGCTCTTCCTCATTCCTTTTGTGGGTTTCTTCTTTCTTCCTCTGCTCTTCCTCATTCCTTTTGTGGGTTTCTTCTTTCTTCGTCCCTTTTGGGTCATATTTTACTTGCTTCCCCTTCCTTTCCTGTTCTGCTTTAGCCTCTCTTTCTTGTTGCTGGGCCATGAGATCAGGTGTCATCTCTATAGTTATTCCCTTGGATGATGAAGCTCCCCCCGTGGTCTATGTTCTTTCTTCTAAGGTCTGGTCATCTTGGCCTTCCTGACCTTCTTGATCGATGGATTTATCTGGGGCATACTTCCGATCTTTATTGTACCAGTTTCAGATCCTATCTTCAGTGGAGCAGTCAATGTGTTGATAGCTCCATCTTAATTTAGCTCATTTTCAATGAGCCAGGACGATCCTATTAGGGTCGTACGTTCAGTGCGCTAAAGTGGGAAAACAAAATCCTCTCATCTTCTCGGTTTCTGCCTCTACCTCTCTGAAATATTTGACTGTATAGGCGCCGATGGTGAGTGGTAGATTTGGCCATGGATTTTTCTTGCCTTTAGTCAGTACTTTGGTGAACCCCCTGAACATCTGATAGCATATTTCCTGGCGCAGCAGTTTTTCTATCACAAACTTGGGCAGTGTGTGAGGGGCTTTGAGGGACCCAAACACTCTGATAGTAGTAAATTCTGCATCCGGGAACTAATGGGCTACCTGTGTTATTGTTTCCATTACCTTCCAAGACATGCAAGAAGCCTTCGTCCCAAATATTCTGAGATAGAGGGCTGGGATAAAAATATATGATATTGACTCCATATCCTGCTTGTACCAGGAGTCCCAAAACACCCTGAGATGCTTATGAATTAGACCGCTTTCCTTTGCTACCCAGTTGTGCGCCCATCCGTCGAAGCTACACCTTGCACAGACTGCATCTAAAAGGTATGAAGCCATGTAAAACTATGATGGAAAACTGTCGTCAAGGGCAAGTGCTGCGTTAATGTTATATTTGAGGGTTGCCATAATTACATTGGCCCAATTAAAGCGGGTGTCGTGTACTGTGATGTCGTACATGAGCCAGACCCATGTACCACTGAAAAAGGTCGCATCTGGGTGGCCATAAATTCTATACAGCATCACAGCTACAAGTTTGTATGTCGTTCTGAGGCCTTACGTCAGATATCATTGGTCCTTTTTAGCCCAGAAATTCTCTGGTTCTTCCCACAATCCTTTCAAAATCTCGGGTATGGGCACGACATGAATTTTACACCATTCTTTGTTGAGTGTCTGCTCCCTGGAAATAATTCTATAATACGCCTATACTTCTTGTCCTTTCAGAGCAGCCACATCATCCCTGGCATGATTCCATATAACCTAGTTCTCAGGATCGACTCTCTGCAAGATCCATTCTATAATCTCTGCACAAGGGAATACTAGCGGGTGGAGTCCTGCATAATGCAACTTGGACCGTTTTACCTGTATATATACTTGCCTATCTTGAAGGTCCTCTGGGAGATCAGGTTTGGTGAATTCCTAGTATATTGGTACTAGGTCATGTTGTCTCCCCGGCCAAAGGTACATACTAAGTCTCCATACATGGGGGCAGGGGAGAATTGTAACTCTTCTTCTTCCACCACTTCCACCTTAGGACTTGTGTTCCTCTTTCGGACTACTGAGGGACCCATGTCGCTTAAGGCTAACGAGATATATATTAAACTTAGCTCTACTCCAATATTACCTGGTATTTCCAGAAAACTATCCCACGATAAGACAGACTTCATATTAACAATACAAGGCTATATCTGACAAAGTATGGCCAAAGGAACGCGAAAACCTATGACCTAGTGACCTTGTGACCAGGTCGCAGGGTCACTGGGTCGCGCAGGGGTGCATTCAATAGGAAATTCAACTTATTTACCTGGCGACTGGGTCGCTGGGTCGCTGGGTCACTGAATTATCAATTTTCTAGGAAACACGACTTAGCAACCTGGTGACCAGGTCGCGAGGTCGTTGGGTCGTTGAATGATCAATTTGAAAGGAAATGCGACTTAGTGACTTATCGACCAGTGACTAGGTCATTGGGTCGCTTGGTCTCTTGGCCGTTCAACTTAAAATAGATGCGGCTTAACGACTTAGTGACCTGCGACTGGGTCTCAAGGTCGCACTAGGCCCGTGATGGGGAACATGGATGGCTTGAGAGTAGAAAGGATGGATCGGGAATGTCAGGGCTCATGGGAAGCAATCCTATGGTAAGAATAAATCTTTAAAGAGTATTTTCGAGGCAAGGGGGAGAAACAAGCAGTCATATTAACGAAAAAGCAGGAGGAAATGACAACTTACCTGAAAAAACGTGTTCCAATTGGACTGTCAGAGGCGTTTTCCTTCTTCTTCGCATGAGTGAAATGAAACCTAGTGACCTCTCTATATGTAAAGAGGTCACATGTGTGCACCATAAATTCGGGTCTCTAGGTCGTAAAAGTCATAAATTACGGGTGGTGCAACTTCGCGACCTCGCGACCTGGGGGTCAGAAGGTCACCAAGTTGCAAAGTCGCAAACTAATAATTTTTCTTGGTTTGCGACTCAGTGACCCCATGACTCAGCGACCTGAGTCGTTGGGTCGCAAGGTTTCATAATAAAAAAATAAGAAGCTTTCGACTTGGATACTTGGAAAAAATATTTAGGCTTGACCTCACCTTGCTGACTTAGGGGCTCAAAATTTTGAAAGGGGGGAAAAATTTGGAGGGTGTTGTAGCAGCTACAACAGGAAGGTAAAGAGATGAGTTGGACTCCATGAGAGGAACAAAAAATGATTTTGAAGCTACTGCTATGTCAAAATAAACATGTCAGATCTCCAGGATAAAAAAGAAATGCAAATTTCATAACTCCAGCAAAATGCCAGTCAAAGTGGAAAAGACAAGTTGAGTTTCATGGTGGAAGCAAGAGGATTTTGAATATGTCACTGTGATCAGATATCCAACTTGTGAAAGGTGAAATTTTCATGCATCAATAAGCAAATTGAAAATTCAAAACCATCATTTTATCAACCTGCATGCAAATAGTGTAAAAGGGTTAGTCAGAAGAGGTGAAAGGTTGAGTTGAACTTCACCATGAAAACCACATAAGGTTTGAGAATTTTGGTGTGTAAAATCATCAAAAAAATTTCAAATAAACATATCAAGACTCCAAGACCAAAAGAAAATCTAACTCATTGATAGGCAAAGGCATAAAGGGATATCAGTGAAATTGAAAAACAAGAGTTTTAGACATTTTAAAGTGGGTTGCAAAGATAATAAAAAAATTCCACATACCTATAAAACTCATTTCACACTTCCTATGAATCATGGTTCACTTGCAGAGAATTAGATGTTTCAAGGAAAGAAGAAAATTTGAGTTTTCAAGTCAAATTGGGCAAATTTTTGTGGCATTGCGCCCTTGGCTAGGCACTACGTGCCTAGAAAGCGGTGCTGCACCCCTGGAGATTTTTCCCTTATAAATTCTGAAGGCACTGCATGCCTAGAAAGAGGCGCTGCATGCTTGGAAAGAGGCACCGCATGCCTGGCAGGGCGTTGTGATCTTGCCCAACACTCAGTAGATTTTATAATTATGCATTGTGCGGTCAAGGTTGAGCGCTACATGCCTGGGTATGAGCGTTGCGCCCTTGGCTTAGGCGCTGCACTCTTGGCCAAGAGGGCCTTATAAGAATTTTGACCATCCAAAACAAGTCAAAAAACCTTCAAACCTCTTCCCAAGGTATTTCAAGCATTCTTGAGGGTAAGTACTATCACCTAACCACATTTTAAAGCTATTTTGTGTTTTCTAAATGAATGAAATCAAACCCTAAGGATAAAACCCTAAAAATCATGCTTGAAGTCACTATTTAAACCTCTTTCCATCTGCATATGAAGAGTATCAGTTAAAACAAAGAGTGATTCCACAGTTGGAGGTTGTCATTAAGTGTTTTAGCCTTTCACTTAGCCTAATGTACCTATAACCTCACTTACTCATTCCCTCATTAGCCTAAACTATCATTTCATCACCATATTTTCATTCCATTTCCATTTACACTCCAAGGTTGGAAAAACAGAGTATAAACATGTCAGTAGAGGGTTGTCATTGATGTTGTTATCTTATCCCTCATTCTCATATACTTACACCCTCACTCATTCATCTCATTCACTTATAAAGGTTGCCATTCCACCATCCCTTCATCTCATTTCCATTTGCAGTCCTAGGGTTTGTTAAGGTAGAATTCACAATGTAGGAGGACAGTGGTAGTTGAGGAGAGGCTCAAATTCCAAGGAGGCATAAGCACAAAGGTGGAAAGATCAATAGTAAAACTTGCAGTGGTCACCTTTGAGTTGTCTGCAAATACCAAAGAGACATGATCATAAGGAAGAGGGACTCAACCTTCTTCACCAACAAATCAAGTACATGAGGGAAAACAAAGGATAGCAGGAGAATATGTACATGAAGCAAGCATTCATGATGAGGATAATCTCCATGAGACAGAGATTAATTTTTAATTGTTGATTTAGATGATAAGCATGATAATGAGGCTTATGAAGGATATGGTGGAACCAAATGAGGCAAAAGGGAAATAAAATCTTAGTAACCTGGCTGATTTTTGTAGAGGTAAATCCCCTCTGCGGACATAGGCGATCCCTATTAGCCCAGATCGGTTCTAGCAACAATCATATCACGCTAAGGTGCAAGTTCCTAATTGCAATAGACCAACTTGCAATGAAGGCCTACCTCAAGTCCAACGCTATTGTTCATAGAGAAGATGGCGCTCTCGTTTCCTTACTCCAGCATATCACAATCCTCTCGCTCGCCGCGATCGAACACCTGCACACACAAGAAACATGATAAACACAAGCATAAAACCTGATATATATGCAATTATGTATCAGTCAGAGAAGACAAAACTCATGATCATAATGAACAATACGATTGGAACCATAACCAAAGTCGCTTATCATTAATTCATACAAAGGAAAATACAACCAGGCTCTAACGCTGAACCTTCCTTCGGCGGGTCGTCAGCGGAATACGTCTCGATAAAGCTTGTCAGGAATGGGGACAACCCTCTCTCTTCAATCGTCAATCTCCTTGCTATGGATTTGGAACTATTAGGAATATCAAAGCTCTTGCATCATTCTTTAGGCTATGAAGGCTCTTTGAGATTAGCTTGCAAAGGGAAATGGCAAGCTTATATAGATGGTGGAAGAGGAGTTGGGATCCCTACAATCATGGGATTGGCCCCATCCTCAAGGAAGCTTCCATGAGAGGTGGAAAACTACTTCCTCTACATGGAAATCCGGAGCCAAATGTCCCAACCCAAATTAGAGACCATTTCAGGAGTTGGTTGGATTTAATCTTCACCATTTATTTTTTTAAAACACCCTTTATTAAGCCTAGCGTGAGTGAAACTCTGAGACAGAGTGCCAATTGGCACGCCCTCTTTGGAAGATTTCCTCCATTGGTGCAGGTATAACACTGGCTAGTCACGCCAAGGATGAAAAGGCTATTTTTAGGGTTTTTCACAAGGAGATGTCTTCAGGGGAATGAAAGTCCATGTCTAGGGGAATGCCATGAAAGTGTTTTCAGATCATGTCACTGCGCATAGGTCATGGAATAAGCCCTCCAATGTGTGGGATGGGGAATTGCAGGGATGGTGACAAATTTCTGTGTAACAGATGCGCCCTAAAGCATGAGGCCCGAAAGAGAGAGAGGGGTGAAATGCTTTACGAGAACATGTCCAACTGAAAACACTGCTGTCGGAAAACCTGCGTAGAGGAGTACAACTGATATCTAAAATACATGATACATATGTGGTATGGGTGCAGCCATCCATAACAGAGTATAAAAGAATCCAGATTCAAGGCATGGACGCAACCATCCAATGAGGATCGATAAATAGACTCAGGTATTGTCGCAGCCATCCAGTGAATGAGTCATGTAACTAATCATAATAATCCACAAAATCGCAGCCTGGATTCCAATAGAAAAAATCCAGGGTCTTGTGCTCCATCTCGACCCGAACAAAGTACAAGTTCAAGCATGCGAATAAGTGAGCTGAATTCGAACATGCAAAAACATCGCCTGATTACCAGCCAATGATGAAATTTGTTAACAGACGCGAGAGGTACCACCAATAATGACAATGGTCCTCAAGGTAATATAGGTACAATCTACAGCATTTGAATCAGTGAGTTGGCGTCGAACACCCATAGAATCACTCGATCAAAGGCCAATGATGAAAACCTCACGTCGAACGCGAAGAACCTACCATTGAGGCATGCAGGCCCCAAGGTACCAGAAGGGAGTCTCTAGATCAAATTCCTGGATAATGAGCTGAAGTTGATAGGAAGTGACCTTGATCGAAGGTGGGCCATAGTTTTTCCCACATCATCGATGTGAGACAGAGGAACATAATGTATTTTTGAATCAAGATCAAATGAGAATCAGACGAAGGTTGAAATTCTGCAGAGGTCAACTTCTCTTGAACATATCGGCGGCACGACAGTGGATTTGGAAGTATTTGACATCAAAAGATCAAAGGTCATGATGAAAAGGAAAAGAGCATATGAGAGGTCAAAAGGGATTACCCAAACCCACAGAGGAAAGTGGAAAGACAAGATGAGATGTCCCCAACCTGACACGAATGCAGACAAGTGCCATGTTCAAGAGCGACATACTTCTGACACGACATTGATGCTGGTTCCATTTTTCTCCACCATTTCTGGTGAGTACCCCAATTATTTTTACACAATATTGAAGAGGATATCATATGCTTTTCATATAAATCCATCCTTTGGACGAATCCATCCTAGTACATTTAACGAGCCCTAGGAAGGAGAAACTCAAATAACGTCATGATTGACAATTTCCAATGTCATTTAGGTTTAACGAGTCTGACAAAGGAAGAACTCGGCGTCTTTTCATGTTTAGAGAGTTTGAAAAGACAGCAGAAAAGTAAACTCCAGTGGTCCCTTTTCGTAAATAGTTCCTCACATCCAAAAAGGTAGAAAACAATGTCTGAGAAAGCCTCCTATTCGCGATAGGCTAGGGTATTCCTTTTTCGTAAATAATCTATCCCAGCCCGAAAAAGGGATAAACGTATACTGGGTAGATTTCGTTTCGTAACCACTTTAATGAGATCAAAACGGAAAGTAACTCGGCAATATTTTCATGTTTAGAGAGTCAGAAAAGAGCTGAAAGATGACTCCTCCTGGAGGAACGAGTGCTATAAAGGGTAGCAACTGGTTCCGGTAATGGTGGAACTGCTCAGAACAAGTAAAGGTCAAGAGGCTGGCTAACAAGACCACTCATCACAGCGGTTCCTTAGGAACAGGTAAAACAACCAAGTGAAGGCATATGATCGACCAAGTAGATAGTGACGATGGAGTGAGAAAACCAAGGTTCATCTGGCAAAGACAGGCTGATAAGATGGCAATCACAAGAGGTAAAATGGGGATGGTTTCATTTTTACACAAGCTTGATATCAAGATAAACTATGCTTGACACCGGTTTCATTTTTACACAAGATTGAAATGGAAAAAAACTATGCTTGAAAAAGTAAGCATGCCCCCAACATGGTGACTCAATTCGAGGTACATGCCCCCCAAGCTTCAGTCCATATGAAAAGCAAATGGAGTGAAGGTTAAAATTACGAGATCAAGAGAAAGAGTCGACTGGGATTTTACGAGAACTTATCAAAGACTCGAATTGAACGGGAACGTGTTTCATTGTTTTAACGAGGTTAACACATTAAAAGAACTATCCTCAGGACACCTTATTTCATGGTTTAAGGAGCTTGGCATAAGACAAGGAACTCTACTTCGACAAGACCTGGTTTCATTTTTTAAGGAGCTTGACATAGGAAAAGAACCATGCTCCGAACACCTTGTTTCATTTTTTAACGAGCTTGACACAAGAAAAGGAACCATGCTCCGACCGACCTTGTTTCATTTTTTAAGGAGCTTGACACAGGAAAATAACTGTGCTCTGACCGACCTCATCATAATGAACAAGAATTCATGGCTGCCAAGATTTTCCCATCTGATGGAAGGAAAACATCTTTGAAGTCTGGACCCAATGCCCCCAGCACACGATGCACGACGGCACTATCACTGAGCACAGGCACGGGGTAGGTAGCCACATATTTGACCTGTGGTGGGGCAGATACAACGGGTGGATAAAAACTAGGAAGGGATGATGGTAGGCCAGTTGCCACATCGATACCAAAGAAGGAAAGCTGATCAATGGTCACGATCCATCCTTCATGTGGAAAACAGAACACACGAAAAAGGGAGGAGACAAGAGCTCCCATGGCATAGGTGTAATCAAGCCTCAAAATCAGATTGAAATCCAAGGGGCCTGGAACAACCATCACGTCCATATGGACGGTTTTACCTCCCAAAGTAACATGTAACCTTGGAAGGATCCCTAACAGTTGACTAGTTCTTCTATTAAATGCCAACAAATTCTGCGTAACAGGCACAAGCGGCGGCGAGCCAAAAGCTTGCGAAGTAGTGGAAGATAGAATACTAATAGATGCGCCTTCATCCATAATGGTGTTGGGTACGACCATACCAAAAGCCTGTACTGTGATCTCGAAAGGCACATAAGATGGAAGGCGGTATCCTGTAAATCGATTCCAATCAAAGGAAGCGACCAAACTACTCAGAGGGGCTACCATTAAACCGAGATGGTTTTCCCCTCATGTTACAGAAGAAGGATCATCCTCCACGACCTCCATCTCGAAGGTGGGAGGGGTATCCTCTGGGACCTCCATCACGGGAGGCGGAGGAGCAGCTTCTTGAGGTATAGGGACAAGAGAATCTTTCTCTAAGTCCGAAGAATCTAAAGAAACCAGAAGAATATGAGGGGTGTGAGATCCACTCTCAACGGAAAAGACCTGGTGCACCGTAGACGGGGCCAGCTCAACCGATCCCATGACCAATGGTTGGTCGGGAACGGATTCCTAAATTTGAATTTCTGGAGGAGTGGGATCGACCAAGGATGACTCTTGACCAATCGTGGCATCAGCTAGTGGAATACTCAAAGAAAGCTGTTTGTAACCAGCCAGAAGGCACAATGCAAAAATAGTCAAGTTGTCCAAAACTCTCTTGGCTTCATCCATATACAGACAAAGGTGAATGGAATGGTGCCCTTCACACAACTTACAGGGATTGGTGAGCTTACCCTGCTTCTTAAGAGTTTTACCAGCACCATTTGAAGACATGCCCCCAACTTGACTCTCGGAAGCCAAAGGCAACGACGGGTGACCGTTGGACCATGCTTCAAGCACCTTGGGAATGCCAGGGCAGTCTTGAAGAAGATGGTCTCCTGTGCACAACATGCAAGGGAACTTGACTTTCCGTGGAGGGTTGGAATTTTTGTCAAGAAGAGATGTTTCAGAAGCAGTAGCTACAACCTTAACCTCTCTCTTATCAGACTTCTTCTTCTTTGTCTTCTTCTTCTTCTTCTTAGCCACCTGGTTACTCGAATCCAGACTTTCACCAGGCAAAGTAGAAGAGGAGGATGAAAAAATAGGCGAAGAAGGGGAGAGGTCCATCTTGGAATCAACATGATGTTGTTCAGGCGGAGGAAGGGACAACGTTGCCATATAAGGAGCGCCAACATTCCCAAAAGGAGGAAAATGAACAGGATTCCCATCGGAGGGGATTTCTTGGTTGGTGAACTCTGGAAAAGTTGCCATCAACGACTCAAAACCGCACACAGGCTAAAAACCAAGACACACAATCAAATGGCCAACAGCAAATTCTAACAGGGCATGTGATCGCAGGTGATTTATTTTACCATATTGAAACTTAGAAACTTCACCATTTCATGTTTTAAGAGTCAAGAAATGGATGAAAGGTGACTCTATCTCTTTCAGTTTTGAAGCAAGCATGAAAGGAAAAGCACTTGGTGATCTTTTCAATTTTAAGGAGTCAGATAAGATCAAAATGACTTCTCAAGAATGCTAGGCAAAGGGTGTACCAAATAACCGTGAATTGCAATATACACCTTGGTTTCAAAATGAAGGAGAAATCAACCAAGGACTTAACGTACGTGTAGGCAATATCCCCGAATGTTGTGTCCAGTGTATCACGGGTATAAGGCGGCAGACTCGGCTTCCTACGGATAAAGGATAGCAACCTATTGGGGTCTCCCCTTATATATGCAACGGTACGGGGAGCACAAGTCTATACTAGTGCTGTCTAAAGCCAAGAGGCAAATGACAGCGACTAGGTTTAAAGACACCGGAACACGTCTCTATCCTAGACCTCTAAATATTTCGTTAATGTTTCAATGCTGCCTTAGTGTAAATTGAATAGATTTTAATGTTAATCTTCAATTATGTTTCAGTTTTCAGGCCCTAGCGAGTGTTATGTCTCAAAATCTCCTAAATGCACACTACATGCCACAGTATATCATTTCATTCGATGAAAGCTAATTACGAGAGAGTTAAGAGCTTTTCACACAACAACAAAATGATCAGACAACAACCGATGATATCTCTAATGCATCTAATGGAAACTAAAAGCTTTTCTCTCAAAGTTACTAATCACTAATAACACCGAAAAGATTTAATTCACACTAAATGATCAAAAGCAAAAGAGCTTTTCTTGTATTTTCAATGTTTAAGAGAAAAATGCACTAACAAAATGAAAACTAATGAGACAAGAAATTTGAGAAGCAAAAGCAAAAGAGGAAAACAATCAAATTTCACTCAATGCAAGCACACAATTAGACCTCAAATTGACAAAAATTCCCTCAAATCAAAAGACACCCAAAGACTCAAATGAACCATGTAATCTAGGCCCAAAATGAGACAAGGCGGAATTCGAATGAAGAAGGAGCCAATCACTCAAATAACGCAATAAAACGATAGACAACCACCAAACGAATGCAGAGAAGCAATCAAAAAGGTGACTGAACAGACAGAAACCACAAACTCCCAAGGGAGGCTCGACGCACAATAGCACCTAGATGCCCTAGGGCTAAAATGTAAAATCAATAGAAATGGGCAAACAACCAAAGGAAGAAGGTCACAGTCAGTCAAACAAGGCTCCGGAACATTCAGGCAATCAAAAAAAAGAAGCCAAAACCACATATCAAGCTCAGAAATCTCAAAACCAAGCAAACCCTAGCACCTTACAGCATTGGTGCGACTGTCAGGCTGAAACTAGCGCCATAACAAGATTGGCACAGGTAGTAAACTGGCAACTAGCGCCAATTGGTGCGATTGTTAGGCTATTAAGCGCGCCAGTCAAGTTTTCTATGAAAAAATAAAAATAAGCAATCCAAGAATCATATCAGTGATGTTGAAGCTCAAACCAAAAGTCAAATACACAAAAAGAGCCAGCCAAAAGAGTTGATCAAGCAAGCAAAGTCAACAATCGACCGAAAAACAAGACAATACTCCAAGTGTTCAGTTCATAAAATAAACCGGAGATTGACTGAAGCAACATTTATCTAATTTCGCTAATGTAGAGCAAGAGCATTTCGAAGGCTATCTGGCTAACTTCAGGCTCCGTCTGTAGTTTATAAAGCAAACAACAAGCTAACTCCCCAACGGAGTCGCCAATTTGTTGTAGAGGTAAATCCCCTCTGCAGACAGAGGCGATCCCTACTAGCCCAGATCGGGTCTAGCAACAATCATATCACGCTAAGGTGCAAGTTCCTAATTACAATATACCAACTTGCGATGAATGCCTACCTCAAGTCCAACGCTGTTGTTCGTAGACAAGATGGTGCTCCCGTTTCCTTGCTCCAGCAGATCACAATCCTCTCGCTCGCCGCAATCGAACACCTGCACACATAAGAAACACGAGAAACACAAGTGTAAAACTCGATATATATGCAATTATGTATCAATCAGAGAAGACACAACTCATGATCATAATGAACAATACGATTGGAACCATAACCAAAGTCGCTTATCATTAATTCATACAAAGGAAAATACAACCAGGCTCTGACGCTGAACCTTCCTTCGGCGGGTCGTCAGTGGAATACGTCTCGGTAGAGCTTGTCGAGAATGGGGACAAGCCTCTCTCTTTGATCGTCAATCTCCTTGCTATGGATTTGGCACTATGAGGACTATCAAAGCTCTTGCAACATTCTTTATGCTATGAAGGCTCTTGGAGATTAGCTTGCAAAGGGAAATGGCAAGCTTATATAGATGGTGGAAGAGGAGTTGGGATCCCTACAATCATGGGACTGGCCCCATCCTCAAGGAAGCTTCCATGAGAGGTGGCAAACAACTTCCTCTACATGGAAATCCGGAGCCAAACATCCCAACCCAAATTATAGACCAATTTAGGAGTTGGTTGGAGTCAATCTTCTGCCATTTATTTTTAAAAAACACCCTTTATTAAGCCTGGCGCGAGTGCGACTCTGAGACAGAGCGCCAATTGGTGTGCCCTCTTTGGAAGATTTCCCCCATTGGCGCAAGTATAACACTGGCTAGTCGCACCAAGGAGGAAAAGGCTATTTTTAGGGTTTTTCACAAGGAGATGTCTTCAGGGGAATGAAAGTCCATGTCTAGGGGAATGCCATGAAAGTGTTTTCAGATCATGTCACTACTCACAGGTCACGGAATAAGCCCTCCAATGTGCGGGACGGGGAATTGCAGGGGTGGTGACAAATTTTTGTATAACACTGATCCATCCCCTACAAGTGTCCCAAACATAATTAGCAAGGAAAATCCAAATTTGACACTTTTTGGCATTTTTTTGAGTTTTTGAAGTTTTTGACTGTTTTGAAGGGCCAAAGGCGCAACGCCACTAGTGCTGCGCTCTTTTTTTGGGCACCCATTTGAGGAAAAATTAAAATTTTTTGGATCCTTGGGCCAAGTACATCACCCTCACAAAATTTCAGATCAATTGGAGCAGAACTGGTACTCCAAAAGTGCCAAAAACATGCAAAAAATCAACTTTTTGCCCTATTTTCAGAGTTGGCGTTGTGCCCTAAGCAGTCTTGGGAGATTGCATTTTTTAGTAGGTAAATTAATTCCAATTAGAAAAAAAAGGCAATTTTGAAAAGTAGACAAGACAAGATTTCCAATGAGCTATTATGGAGCTCATTTGGAAATCGGGAAGGCCTCCAAAACTCAGCTGCAAAATGACCTATTTTCCTAGTGTTGGCATTGTACCCTTGCCAAAAAGTCAACAAAAGACACTTGGAGTTAATGAAAAAGATATTTTGAGGGTTTTTGAGGCAAATCACTCTAGATTTGTTTGAGGAGTTCTGTTGGCATTTATGTTTGCATTTATTGAGTTAGATATTTTGTGCCTTGGGCCTTGCATTGTCTCTTTGGTCAAAAATGATATTTATGAGTAGTTAATGATATTTTCAAACCCTAGTTATGGTTTTGGTCCTCCTTTTCTACTTAGATACTACATTGAGGCCTCATTGTACATGTTGGTTGGTTGCTAAGCTCAATATGATATAGAGTTTTATTTTCTTAAAGAAATTGGCTTTGGTGTGTTGTGATTGCTTTGGATTGAGCATCAATGTATCAAGCACATTCCTAGGATTCATGAGCTCTGTTAGATGGTGATGTTATTCCACTCTTGTATTTGTTTACTTCTTTTTTCACTATGTTCATGGTTTCTTTGATCATAAGACAGAAATTTTAGAGTAGGATATGCTTTCTTGGCACCCTACTTCTATCTGCATCCTTGCATATCTATGTTTTATTCCTTGAAGTTTAATTGAATAATCCTTGAATGCTCTTTAGTTTCGCTAAAATGTTATGTTAAAATATCTCTTTGTTTGAAAGTAATGTTCAGATAATTCTTAACTGCTCTCTAGGATTACTTGGTTGTCGTTTTGAGGTTTGTTTAGCAAAAGTCTAGTTGAAGAATCCTTTATTTCTCTTCAGTTTTGCTATGCTACCATCTTGGAAGCTTTTATTTTTTCTAGTATGTTGAAGGATCCTTAATTTCCCTTTGAACCTACAGCATTCATAAACTTCATGTTCATTTCACACTTACTAAACCTACTTAGATCCATTTTTCCTTGTTAACTCGCCCTATGAAATACCCTTGACCTATTATTAAACTTTTAAATACCTTTGCAAACTCCATATCCCAATGGATTGATTTTCTCTTACTCTACTTATTCATCTTGACAACCTATCCAACAAAACAAACAAACAAACAAACCCCATCACTATAACTAGCCTAAAATCAACTAAGTCACATCCTTTACACAAACATAGAGAGAGCCCTCTCTGAGTCTAGGAAGGCTAGCTCTTAGGACTCCAAAGACTGGTTTGATGTTACCCATGTACATTTGGTCTTGCCAATATGACAAATTACGGGGACCTAACATAATGGCGATCACGGTGGGACATACTGAGTCAGTAACATCCTAAGTACTCCTTAAAAACTCAAAAAACAAAAAAACATCCTTAGATTGGCATTTATTTTTTGATGGTGGACAACAAGCACATCCTCAAAACAGTAAGCATCATCCACGTGGTGACTCCACTGGTCTTCAATAGTCCTGTTGACCCCACTATTTCTCACAGACTCCTCTAGGAATGTATCAATCATTCATAAAAGTGTAAAACCTAGCCACCTACTGTATGAATTCGGTCATCTTTCAGATAGGTCTTCTTCCCAAACCTCTTACATACTTTCAACCTCTCTTGTTGATGGTGGACAAAAAAGTTGAAATCTTCCACCTGGTGACTCCACAACTCTCAATAGACTTAAAGACTCCACTGGTAGAAGACTCTAGACTAGTTGAAAATATGCAGTGACCCTTTTTTATTAACAAAGATAGATCCAAGGATACAATGGAGATATGCTCCAATGAACAGAGATCACATCCCTAGATTCCCACACAAAATGCCTCAGATAAATTGGGACAAAAAACTGCTTATATTTC
Organism: Pinus albicaulis; assembly: GCA_034641835.2. Classification (NCBI taxonomy): domain Eukaryota; kingdom Viridiplantae; phylum Streptophyta; class Pinopsida; order Pinales; family Pinaceae; genus Pinus; species Pinus albicaulis. The sequence goes on from CM076578.1 coordinate 999,644,376, forward strand.
AGGATGAAAATTTTGATGACCCCTTGTTCCATCTCATCATATTTCATATACATATCTGGAGATTAAAATTTGAATGGCATGAGGACTATCTTATGAAAATGTTAATGGGGACATTACAAGGTAAAGCAAGGGAATGGTATTAAGGCCTAGACCCTGGTATTTTGTTTTCTTTAAAGGATTTACACAAGGTATTTTATGAGAATTATAAAGAAAAATTTTCATATTTATCATTAGCTTAACATTGTTGCGATCAATCTGAAGATATCATACAATACCTTGTAAACATTGATGAAGATTTAGAAAATTGGCATCCTGAAGATCTATTAGAGGAAATTCATGCATTTCATACTCAAGATAGTTGTCATGAAAACCAAGAGGAGTTGGTTGAGGATGAAATCAATCAAGAAATAAAGGAACATCCACAGGATCTCTCTAAAGGGACAAGTGATGATCCACCATCTCTTCTATGCGAGGCTCAAGAAGACATTCAGCCTCATGATCATTCACAAAATAAAGAGGGAAACTGGGTCTCTGTCCAAAGAAAGCGAAAAATGCCTCCTCTTTTAGCTGAAGAGGAAATAAATCAGATTCTAAACATGCAGCTAGCCTCTAAACCTTCATGTGAACAGAACATTTCTATTTATTTTCCTGCTAATCCCAGCTACCACACATCAGAAAATGGATTTGTAGATCAATTCGAGAAACAATCTGATAATCCAATATGTATGATTGGTGACATTCCTTATATTGATGATTTTCCAAAGTTTGATCAATATGATGATGGTTATGTTCTCCAAAAAGAAGCTAATATTTCTGAGCAATCGGCAGTTGGTTTGTGGGAGGAAGTTCAGTTTCATCAACTTGAAAATAGTAATCAGACAATGCACATCACCTATGACAGTAATGAGGAAAGTCTAGAAAATTTGGAAGTAAGTGAAGCATCTCTGCCTCTTTGTTCTACTTCATTTTAGTCCATCCGAGATAACATTCATATGATTAGAAATCAACAATATTTTAGTTTTGATGTTGAGGTTGGGGAAGAAAATGAACTTCTTGAGAAAGTTATTAATGAGAAACCTTTCCCTAAAATGGTTGAGGAAATCATTTGTGACATAGAATTTTCCTTATCTCTAGATTTGCAGCCACCAAGTTCCATTTAATTTCAAATTACAAATGAAGGCTTGGAAATTGATAATCACAGGAGATTTTTTGCACTACCTTCTCAAGAAGGCCTATTGCTAGAAAATGCTCTTAATGATGTTCTTCAGATAAAATTCATCCCACTCAGTCAGAGCATATCATGTTTGCTAGAGGAAAACATTGCAATATATGATGAGGCTGCCAATACAGATGATCGTGAGGAAGGGGAAGAGATTCTTTCTCAAAATAATCCCAAACTTAACAAGCTGGAACAAGGAATGGTCCTGGATACAGTTGGTTATTCAAACCCTCGGAGCCAGGTATTATTTCAAGATCCCTTTTCTATTTTCTTAGAGACATTTGAAAAGGGAGAAAAATATGTCAGAAGCAGTTTTATGCAAGTTTTAAAGGAAATTTTAAGCACTACTATTCAAAAGCAAGTGAGATGGGAGTGGCCTTTTTATTTTCTCATCACACTCAAAGAGTTGAACAAAGATCACTCATGGAATCATTTACGTGATTGGTTATATTGGAAAAGGGAGTTCACCAAATAAATATACATCATATCTAAGTTAGATTATGATATATAGGTATGAAAATAAGCTCAACACTATGAGCACCTTTCTAGTTTTTAGTTTTAGAATGTTGATCTAAAAAAGACACAAAAACAGAGAAAAGAAGAAAAAGAGGGCAGGTTTAAAGAAGAGGTACAACCCCATACCAAAAAAGAATACTTCTGAAAGTGTGCAAGTATAAATGCCACTACCTTTGAGAAAAGAAAGTCATGTCCAGTCATCTAGCCTAATCATGATTGAACATGTTTTAAATTTATGTTGATAGGTTTGTGAAAAAAGATTTTCCAAACCATGTAAACTTGGCTTGTCAGTAGATTAGATTAGGAAAATATGCTGGTTCCTAAAGCATAAATCTGAACCAAAGAAAAATGAAAGAGATGCATAACAAACTCCAAATTTTTAAGCCCTCAAGTTTTTAATTTTTCTTGTACAAAAAATAATAATAATAATAATAAATCCTATGTGCAGCTTGTCCAAAATACCACAGTCCATGAAAAATCAGATTTCTTAACCTTGGTTTGATCATGTTTTCAATTTCATGTTAGTAGATTAGAGAATGAATATCTGTCAAACTACTTAACCTTGATAGATGAGTAGATTAGGTAGAGAATAAAAGAGTTCATTAGCCTAATTTGAGCTCTTGGAAGTTATGAGGGTAGAAGTAGATAGTTTTTATGCTTTTAAAAGAAAAAATGATCTCAAGGGTTTGCTAATTCAAATGCACCCAAGTGAAGAAAAATGTTAGGCAAAGTATGATGGGTAGGTAGAATTTATTTTGAAGTAGTAATGTTTTTTCAGATTTTAAGATCATGGCTTCAAAAGAACAGGAGTGAATCAGCAAGTGAAGAAAGAGAGGTCTGCCAATTACAAGTAGGGTACTAATCTTCAAAACTTAGAGATTTGAACTCTGAGGTTTTAGACACCTCCTGAACAGGAGCTGCCCTCCCCAAGTGGAGCCACTGTTAGTCATCATTATTTTTCATTATCTGTAGATGACTAAAGATAGGTTCTAGATTTCTAAAAACAACATTCCTTGAAATATTTTTAGTTTCAGAAATCTATATACCTTCATTATCATTATAGAAAAATTTTCACTATTTCATCAGCTTAACATTCCATGGTCACCTTGCCACTCCTACGAACTTTTCCCAAGCTTATACCTATCATTTCCATCCTCCTTTCTTGCCTATAACCTCATTGGACTATTTTTCCCTTGTCCATAACTTCACATTCCTTCTGGGGTTTCCTATAAGCCTGATTCATTCTCATGTTCCCCAAGTTCATCAAGCTTTGATGGTCTCAAAAATATCTTTGTAGGCTCTTTAGATAAATCAAGTACATTGGATTTTGGATCTTCAATACAGCACTTTTAAGAATACTCTGTTTTTCACTTAAGGCCTCCAAGCCAATTTTTAGTCAAGGTAGGGTCAAATAACCCTCCCACTAGGTCAATTAGGGTTTCATATGTTCCAAGGTCATCATTTTTGTTTCAAACATTTTTTTTCTTTTATTATAAACCGGTTCAAAGGTATTGAAATATTGAGACATGGTTATTCAAGAGAAGATCTAAAAGTTTCCAAAGAAGAATACCTTATCAAATTCAAGGTCTACAAGAGGTAAATGTAAACTTTGACACTTTTGCAGGAGTGATAAAAGGTCTATCAGTAGAAAGTTGGTGAGATAGGAGGTCTGCTCCTGAATGAAGACATATTGCAGCAAAGGAGAGAAGAAACACTTAGCCTTGTAGGAGAACTAAGCTTTTGCACTTAATGGTCCAGCAGAGTGCCAACATAGTGATCAATTGCAGAAATGGCATAGGGAAGGCAAAGAGATGAGTTGGACTCCATGAGAGGAACAAAAAAGTATTTTGAAGCTACTTTTGTGTCAAAATAAACATGTCATATCTCCGGGATAAAAAAGAAACACAAATTTCATAACTCTAGCAAACTGCTAGTCAAAGTGGAAAATACAAGTTGAGTTTCATGGTGGAATCAAGAGGATTTTGAATATGTCACTGTGATTAGATATCCAACTTGTGAAAGGTCAACTTGTCATGCATCAATAAGCAAAGGGAAAGGTCAAAATCATCATTTTATCAACCTGCATGCAAACAGTGTAAAAGGGTTAGTCGGAAGAGGTGAAAGGTTGATTTTAACTTCACCATGAAAACCACAGAAGGTTTGAGAATTCTGGTGTGTAAAATCATCACAAAATTGTCAAATAAACATATGAAGTCTCCAAGACCAAAACAAAATCTAACTCATTGATTTCAGCAATCCACAGGCAAAGGCATAAAGGGATATCAGTGAAAGTGACAAAAAAGAGTTTTAGACATTTGAAAGTGGGTTGCAAAGATAAAACAAATACCACATACCTATATAACTCATTTCACACTTCATATGAATCATGGTTCACTTGCAAAGAATTAGAATTTTCAAGGAGAAAAGAAAATTTGAGTTTTCAAGTCAAACTGGGCAAATTTTTGTGGCATTGTGCCCTAGGCTAGGCATTGCGTGCCTGGAAAGCAACGCTACGCCCCTGGAAATTTTTCCCTTATAAATTTTGAAGGCATTTCACACCTGGAAAAAGGCGCTATGCGCCTAGCAGGGCACTGCGCTCTTGCCCAACACTTAACAAATTTTCTAATTAAGCACTCTGTGCTCAAGGTTGAGCATTGCGGGCCTAGGTCTAAGCATTGCGCCCTTGGCTTAGGCACTATGCTCTTGGCCAAGAGGGCCTTCTAATCATTTTAACCATCCAAAACAAGTCAAAACACCTCCAAACCTCTTCCTAGGGTCTTTCAAGTGTTCTTGATGGTAAGTACCATCACCTAACCACATTTTCAAGCTATTTGGTGTTTTCAAAATGAATGAAATCAAACCCTAAGGAGAAAACCCTAAAAATCATGCTTGAAGTCACTATTCAAAGCTCTTTCCATCTGCATATGAAGAGTATCAGTCAAAACAAAAGTGATTCCATAGTTAGGGGTTGTCATTAAGTGTTTTAGCCTTTCACTTAGCCTAAAGTACCTATACCCTCACTTACTCATTCCATCATTAGCCTAAACTGCCATTTCATCACCGTATTTTCATTCCATTTCCATTTACACTCCAAGGTTGGAAAAACAGAGAATAAACATGTCAGTAGAGGGTTGTCATTAATGTTGTTATCTTATCCCTGATTCTCATATACTTAGAGCCTCACTCATTCATCTCATTCACTTATAAAGGCTACCATTCCACCATCGCTTCATCTCATTTCCATTTACCATCCTAGGGTTTGTTAAGGTAGAATTCATAATGTAAGAGGATAGTGGTAGTGGAGGAGAGGCTCAAATTCCAAGGAGGCATAAGCACAAAGGTGGAAAGATCAATAGCAAAACTTGCAGGGGTCACCTTTGAGTTGTCTACAGATACCAAAGAGGCATGATCATAAGGAAGAGGGACTCTACCTTCTTCACCAAAAAAGCAGGTACATGAGGGAAAACAAAGGATAGTAGAAGAATATGTACATGAAGCAAGCATTCATGATGAAGATGATATCCATGAGACAGACATTAATTTTGACTTGTTGATTTAGATGATGAGCATGATAATGAGGCTTATGAAGGATATGGTGGAACAAAATGATGAAAAAGATAAATAAAATCTTGGTAACCTGGCTGATCCATCCCCTACAAGAATCCCAAACATAATTAGTAAGGCAAATCCAAATTTTGACACATTTTGGCATTTTTTTTGAGTTTTTGAAGTTTTTGACTGTTTTGAATGGCCAAAGGCGCAGCGCAACTAGCGTTGAACTATTTTTTGGGGCACCCATTGGAGGAAAAATTGAATTTTGTTGGATCCTTAGGCTAAGTCCATCACCCTCACAAAATTTCATATCATTTGGATCAGAACTGGTACTCCAAAAGTGCCAAAAACATGTAAACCATCAACTTTCTGCCCTATTTTCAGAGCTGGCATTGCGCCCTGAGAAGTCTTGGGAGATTTAGTTTTTGAGAAAGTAAATGAAGTCCAATATGAAACATAAAGGCCATTTTGGAAATTAGACAGGACAATATTTCCAATGAGCTATCTTGGAGCTCATTTGGACACCGGGAAGGCCTCCAAAACTCAGCTGCAAAATGACCTATTTTCCTAGTGTTGGTGTTGCACCCTTGCAGCCTTGGTTGGGCACCCCTGCCAGAAATTCAACAGAAGACACTTGGAGTTAATGAAAAATATATTTTGAGGGTTTTTGAGGCAAATCACTCCAGATTTGGTTGAGGAGTTATGTTAGCATTTATTTTTTCATTTATTAAGTTAGATATTTTGTGCCTTGGGCCTTGTATGGTCTCTTTGGTCAAAAATGATATTTATGAGTAGTTAATGATATTTTCAAACCCTAGTTAGGGTTTTGGTCCTCCTTTGCTAGTTAAATACTACATTGAGGCCTCGTTGTACATGTTAGTTGGTTGTTAAGATTAATATGATATAGACTTTGAGTTCATTGAAGAAATTGGATTTGGTGTGTTGTGATTGCTTTGGATTGAGCATCAATGGATCAAGCACATTCCTAGGATTCATGATCTCTATTAGATGGTGATGTTATTCCACTCTTGTATTTTTTTACTTTATTTTTCATTATTTTCATCGTTTCTTTGATCATAGGACAGAAATTTTAGAGTAGGATATGCTTTCTTGGCACCCTACTTCTGTCTGCATCCTTGTATATCTATGTTTTCTTCCTTGAATTTTAATTAAAGAATCCTTGAATTCTCTTTAGTTTCACTAAAATATTATGTTAAAATCTCTATTTTTCTTAAATTAATGTTCAGATAATTCTTAACTGCTCTCTAGGATTACTTGTCTGTTGTTTTTAGGTTTGTTTAGAAAAAGTCTAGTTGAAGAATCCTTTATTTCTCTTCAGTTTTGCTATGCTATCATCCTGGAAGCTTTTCTTGTTTCTAGTATGTTGAAGGATCCTTAATTTCCCTTTGAACCTACTGCATTAATAAAATTCATGTTCATTTCACACTCACTAAACCTACTTATATCTATTTGGCCTTGTTAACTTTCCCTATGAAATACCCTTGACCTACTATTGAACTTTTCAAGACCTTTGTAGACTACATAGCCCAATGGATTGATTTTCTCTTACTCTACTTATTCTTCTTGAAAACCTATCCAACCAAACAAATAAACAAACAAACCCTATCACTATAACTAGCCTAAAATCAAAACCCTAAAATCAACTAAGTCACATCCTTTATACAAACATATAGAGAGCCCTCTCTGAGTCCAGGAAGCCTAGTTCCTAGGACTCCAAAGACTGGTTTGATGTTACCCTTGTACATTTGGTCTTTCCAATCTGAAAAATTATGGGGACCTAATAGTAGACTTCTCATCTGGCGCGGTGCAAGGTGAACAATGATCACTCCCCTAATCATCATCATCAGATGATGCATCACTGCTCATGGATTGTCGACGTACTGTGTCTCGACCACGCTTATAATTTCGAAGGGCCCTCCTCAACTGTGTAACCAAGCTCATAACTCCTACAACATGCTTCATCAGGTTGTACATGTCACACGGTATGCCTCTCCAGATTTGTACCAGCTTAGCATTGGCCTATATATCTCTCATAGTGGCGAGCCTGACTCCCGCCTCCACAAACAATTCATAGAGTTGTTCGCCCAGCTCCATCCTCAATCTACTTTCAATCCTATGCCTAGAAAAAGTCGATACTGGCGCACCATGAGGACCACGAATGTATGCACCAGGGGCATGATCCTCAGCATCTACCATATCCTAATCATAATTAGGATCCACACCTGAATTATTTTCTAGCGCTAGCATTTCATCGCCATCAAATGACCCAATGTCTGCAAAATATATATAAGTACACAACAATAATTAAACAATTTCATTAAACAGTTTAATAAAAACAAGTTAAAGAACATGTTAGAATAAATTTCAATAAAATAGTAATATTAACTCTATCATTGGGTGGCTCATCATTTTTGAAGGGGATGTTGGCACACCCTAGCCAATCTAGACCATCATACGGATAGGGGACCATAAAAAAGTGATTTTCATCAACACTGGCTAGAAACTCCAGTCCATCATTCGAAATCCTCATAGAAAACTCAGACTTGCCTACAGCATTGGCATCATCCATACATGCAGCATCGGCCTATGAGGATGTCGAACAAAAGTAGGCCTAATCTCTATAAAACTCTCAAAAAATAAGAAAAATAGCTCTTAAGAAAAATGGAAGTTCACCCTCCCTTGTGCATGAGTACGACATCTATCTAATGTTGTACAGAACTGCTACAAAAAAATGGCTGACCACCTCACAAGTCATGGCTCCTGAACTAAAGAATAAACATAAAATAGAAGCGGGAAACTAATGTGTTGCCCATCACTGGTGTTGTGTGAAATGGTAAAAATTAGTAGTGAGAGGCACCTCACCTCCTCACTACCAAATGAAGCAATACATAACTGACCTTTAGAGACCTCAAAATATGAAGAAGACAGTATATCCACGCTAATGTATCCCTGGGAGTACACCAACTAACTCCCTATTGCATAGCCAACTAGAACCTCTAGGCATGAGAGAAAATCCACCCCTCTCCTCAATAGGCCAGTAATGAAATAGATGTCCTCCTCAGTGGATGCGTACCACTGGTTAGGACCAACTCGGAAAGCCTGTAGGTGGGCATTCCACGTATGGATAAGATGTCGCAAAAACACACCATGGCCCTTTAGGGATGTAGCCTCCTCATAGGACTTGAGTAGGCCTACCTACCTTAGGATCCCCTAGGTAGCTGCTGTAATAGGGTGAGGGTACACATCTCTCTCCCTCTCTCATGCCTCCCACAGGTGAACCATGTTATACTAGTCTATCTGTTGTTGTTATTGCTCCCTCTCTTCTCCCCTTTCACGTCATTGAATGATTTACATATTAAATACATTTTTTTTATTAAGTGAGACATGTATTTAGGAATATAAATATATAAATTGTTTTTTTAAAATAGTCAGTGCATCACAAAAAACAAGCATGCACCAGTAACAATGCGTCTTTTTTTTGTTGTGCACCAAAGGCAGTGCACTAGAAAATTTTCATCGCATCAGAGGTGGTGCACCTACAAATTTTCAACGTATTGCCCTACTCACATTCTTAAAGTTCAATGGTGTGGTTGGGTAAATGACCGCACCATTGTCTATGTAGTGATGTTATGAGGGCGGCGTGCTGACTAAACTATACGCCTCGGGGCGTATAGTTTAGGAAGCGCACAACCCTCCTGATGTCACTATGTAGTCAATGGTGCGGTCATTTACCATGTCGAATTGTTGGAATGTGGTGCGCTGAAAAAATTACCCGCCCCAGGGAGGATATTTCCATCAACGCACCACATTCCTGCAATTGGACATGGTCAATGGTGTGGCCGGGTAACTGACCACACCACACTTTTTTTAATTTTAAAAATCAAGGTGCGTCGTTTCGGTATCGCCCGAAACTGGTGTAGATACCGTTAGCATTGGAAGAAAAACTTCCGCAAAAACCTCCACATACCAACCTCCTCTAGTAACCTCCACTACAAACGGATGTATGGGTATTTTTATAAGGGGTTCCTCAAAAACATCCACTAGAGGGTATTTTCCTTGTAGTGGCAAGAGGTCAATGCATCAGATTTTATCAAAAGATCATTTGAGTAGGCAGGTTGCCTAGGGTTTTGTCTTAAAGTGCAAGAGGTATGTTATCATCGTGATTTAACATGCCTCTTTTCCATCAATTTCAAGAAGGATCAGGAAACCATAGCATGGATCAATTTTCCAGTGTCAAAATAAGTAATTGCTTCAAAAACCATTATCCCTAATCATGGTGAAATTTGGTTGAAGGGAATGGATTTAGAATTTGGTTCAAGGGAATTTTACATACAATTAAAATTAAAATTAAAATTTTACATATATACAATTACAATTACAATCATTTCACAATAAATTAAATATTACAATTACAATTAAAATTTTGCAAATATTTTACATACAATTACAATTAAAATTACAATTACAAATACAATTTTACAATTTTAAATACAATTAAAATTTAAATTTCTATTACAATCAAGACATAATATTTAATAAATATCATGATCATTTAATATTAAATTAAATAAACATCACAATCATGATAGCCATCGTACAAACATCATATTCGACTAAAAAACACATTAAAAATCGCTAACATCATCTAATCATTGTGATCATGATCATCTAACAAAACACAATTAGCATTGTATAACATCATCACAACACAAACATCAATTATACATCTCATGTCAAATAACTACTATAACATACACATATATTTGCAAGTTGCACAATAAATAGACATATCTAACATGGCCTAACAATATACACATCGTGATGATAACCAACATGTAAATTAAGTACAACTGCAACATGAACATAAAATACATGGACCATATCTCTCTCTCTCTCTCTATATATATATATATATATATATATATATATATATATAATCTCAAAAATATACAACTGTAATATAAATGTCATGAACTATCAGCTGGTGGTACATCATCAATAGAATTACTAGTTGAGGCCTGCTCAGTCAATGGTACAGCCTCAACAAGCTCAGATACATGTCGATCATCATGTGCCTGCTGATCTGGTACTGGTGCCTCATGCTGATCAGGATCAACTATCGATTTCTCATCGTGATGACTCAACATGGTCGATGGTCTAGCCTGTTCATGATAATGAGTATTGTTGGATGTTGTAGACTGCTAACTCGACATGGCCGATGGTCCATCTTGATTTCCATGATGATTTTTTGTGGATGAAGTAGGCTTCTCATATGTCACGGTGTGAGGTGAACGATGATCACTCCCCTAATCATCATCATCAGATGATGCATCGCTGCTCACGGACTGTTGACGTACTACGTCTCAACCACACTTATAACGTCTAAGGGCCCTTCTCAACCATGTAACCAAGCTCATAGCTCCTACAACATGCTTCATCAAGTTGTACATGTCACGTGGCATGCCTCTGCATATTTGTACCAGCTTAGCATCGGCCTGTATATCTCTCATAATGGCAAGCCTAACTCTCGCCTCCACAAAAAATGCACAGAGTTGTTCGCCCAACTCCATCCTCAATCTAGTGTCAATCCTACGCCTAGAAAAATGCGGTACCAGCGCACCATGACGACCAGGTATGTATGCATCGAGCACATTATCCTCGGAATTTTCCATATCCTAATCGTCATCAAGATCCACACCTAGATCATTTTGTGGCGCTAGCATATCATTGTCATCAAATGACCTAATTTCTGCAAAATATATACAAGTACACAAAAATAATTAGACAATTTCATTATACAGTTTAATAAAAAAAAGTTAAAGAACAAGTTAGAATAAATTTCAATAAAATAGTAATATTACCTCTATCATCGGGCGGCTCATCATCTGTGAAGGAGATGTTGGCACACCCTTGCCAATCCAAACTAGCATACGGACAGGGGACCATAAGGAAGGGATGGTCATCAACACTAGCTAGCAACTCTAGCACATCATGTGAAATCCTCGCGGAAAACTCAAACTCACCCCTCTTGGGCATCATCTATCCCCACATATGCATCTGTACATGTAGCATCGGTCTACAAGGATGTCGAACAAAAGTAGGCCTCATCTCTGGAAACCTCTCTAAAAATAAGAAAAATAGCTCTAAAGCAAAAGGGAAGTTCACCCTCCCTTATGCATGAGTACGACATCTATCTAATGTTGTACAAAAATGTCGCAAAAAAATGGCAAACCACCTCACAAGTCGTGGCTCCTGTACTAAAGAATCAACATAAAATATAAGCAGGCAACTAATGCGTTGCTCGTCACTGGTGTTGTGTGAAATGGTCGAAATCAATAGTGAGAGGCACCTCACCTCCTCACTACCAAATGAATCAATACGTAACTGACCTTCGAAAACATGAAAATATAAAGGAGACAGTGTATCCACGCTAATGAATCCCTGGGAGTACACCAACTGAATCCATGTTGCATAGCCAACTATGAGACAGTATATCCACGCTAATGAATCCTTGGGAGTACACCAACTGACTCCTTGTCGCAAAAACACACCATGGCCCTTTAGGGATGTAGCCTCCTCATACAACTTGAGGAGGCCTACCTACCTTAGGATCCCTTGGGTAGCTATTGTAATGGGGTGAGGGTACGCATCTCTCTCCCTCTCTCATGCCTCCCATAAGTGAACCATGTTATACTGGTCCGCCTGTTGTTGTTGTTGTTCCCTCTCTTCTCTCCTTTCACGTTGCTGAATGATTGACATATTAAATAAAATTATTTTATTAAGTGAGACATGTATTTAGGAATATACATATATAAACTTTTTTTTTTAAACAATCGGTGCGCCACAAAAAATAGGCATGCATCTGTAACAGTGTGTCTTTTTTTTGTGGTGCACCAGAGGTGGTGCACCAGAAAATTTTCATCGCACCGGAGGCGATGCACCTACAAATTTTCAACACACCGCCCTACTCACATTCTTAAAGGTAAAAGGTGCATTTTGGTAAATGACAACACCGTTGACTAGGTAGTGATGTTAGGAGGGTGGTGCACTGACCAAACTATATGCCCAGGGGCATATAGTTTAGCAAGCGCACAGCCCTCCTGACGTCACTATGTAGTCAATGGTTCAGTCATTTACACGTTCGCACCATTGACCATGTCGAATTGTTGAAATGTTGTGTGCTGACAAAAGTACCTGACCCAGGGCAGATATTTCTATCAACGCACCGCATTCCCGAAATTGGACATGGTCAATGGTGTGGCCAAGTAATCGATCACACCACACTTTTTTTAATTTTAAAAAATGGCAGTGCATCGTTTCAGAACCACCCCGGAACTTATGCAGATACCGTTAGCACTGGAAGAAAAACCTCCACCTGCCAACCTCCTCTAGTAACCTCGGCTACAAATGGATGTATGGGGTATTTTTATAAGGGTTTCCTCAAAAATATTCGCTAGCGGGTCTTTTCCTAGTTCAATGCATTAGATTTTATCAAAAGATCATTTGAGTAGGTAGGTTGCCTAGGGTTTTGTCTTAAAGTGCAAGAGGTATGTTATCATCATGATCTAACGTGCCTCTTTGCCATCAATTTCAAGAAGTATCAGTGAACCATAGCATGGACCAGTGTTCTAGTGTCAGAATAAGTCATTGCTTCAACAACCACTATCCCTAATCATGGTGAAATTTGGTTCAAGGGAATGAATTTAGACCTAGATCATTACAATATGTTCTTGAAACCACAGTATAAGGAGTCTCCTACTCATGTTTATCCTATCAGACATTTATTAGAGAAGTAAAACCCTTTGATGAAGATTATTATGAAATATTTCACTTGTGAGGGCAGGTTTAGTAGGCTATACCAGTATCATATCATATTATTGATGCATTTCATTTCTGAAAAGCCCCTAAACTTACCTAAATATTTATTTATAATTTTGGTGAAGATGATAGAGAAGGTTTAGACTAAAATAAAATATAATAGTCAAGCTAATAGTCCTTCACCAACTAACACAGATCAACATATCAAGGGAAGCTTTCTTAGGGACATTTGCTCTCTTACCTATCTCCAGCTAGTCAAAGAGTCAAATCTTTCCTTCATCACCATCAGGACCACAGGGAGCTGAAACATCAATTATACCATCAGTGACAAGAGATCAACCTAGAACAGAGATTTCAAGGACAGAAAAGAAAAATAAGAAACTAGTCTTTGTTCCTGAAGCAAAAGAGGAGATGCCTAGTTCTCAGCCTAAAACTAGATCTCAAGAAAAAAGGATACCTAAGGAGGTTATAGGTGAAGAGGCAGTTAAGTTGGAAACCATAAGAGAGGAACCACCTCTAAGCATACATGATTCACCATTGCATAATGAAGAAGAGATGCCTCCAAAAGTTGAGATGGATAAACTAGGAGAATAGCATGGAGATAAGGCAGAAAAAGATATCATCAAGGAGAAGGAAGCACAGATTAAAGCACTGAGAGATGACCTATCCAAATCCAATTTCATGGTGGCTTTCTTACAATAGTAAAATAGACATTTGATACAGGCTCTAATGCAACAAAGCAAGCCACAATAGGACCCTCCATCAGCAAGTAAAACATTGGAAACAAAGGATAAAGGTAAGGATATTATTGATTTTGAACAGCTAGAAGAAAATAATGTTCAAACATGGCCTAGGATACCTAAGACAAGAGAAATTGCTAGGAAGTAACAAAATCTAGAAGATCCATCTCCTCCTGAAGCTCAAGACACTATAGCTGCTCCTCAAGCCCAAGATACTACATTTGACTCCATTAGTTATAAGATTGAGAAGAACAGAGATTATTGGCTTGATAGTGTAAATGTACATTTGGAGAAGCTACTGGAGAAAGCAAACATGGTTACTACAATGCAAATAAATATGGCAAGGCACTACTATTCTAGGAACATGATTTGCAAGGTTAGGGTAAAAAACATGAAGAAGAAGCTCAAAGGAACCCAAAGGAAACTCAAAATGAAGAAAATCATAGACCTATTGGTTGATACATCACTGTTTGTATGAAATAAAATCATAAATTAAAGAAAAAGAGGTAAAATTTTGAAATTTTGAAGTTTTTGTGCACACACGAGAAAAAGCACCCGAAAGAAACACATCAACTAATTGCTGCGTTTTTTCTCAGAGTGTCAAAATCCAAAAATTCAAGTATGGTTGGATTCGTAATGACTTAAGGATGTTATAAAATCACTTTTGGAAGATTTTTCATTCATGGTTTTGAAGAAATATATCAAAAAGTTCCTTTTTTACACCTTTCTGCCACCTTTTTATAAATTTCCTGTGTTTTTCGACACTTGCTCTTAAAATCGGTTTTCACGGGGCTAAAATGATGATTTTGGATTACTTAAGGGTCCCAGGGCATACTAGACATCCTAATATTTCTTCAAAAACCTTCATAATCACTAATAACCTCTTCTAAGTCAGCTAAAAATGAATCCCAAGTTGTTGCGTTTCTGCTAAAAAAATTGTTGTGTTTCTGGGAAAATTTTGTTGTGTTTCTGTGTTGGACAATTTTCACTATAGGTGGAGGTCAAAGGTCAACTTGGTCAATGTAATATTTGCCTCATGATTTTTTTGATGATTAATAGGCTTATTAATTGTCATATTTGTAAAGGATCTTATGATTAATGTCTTGAGAGATAAGCTCAATTAGTTAGCTAAAAATGGGGAAAGTTGTTTCTAACTTCCCTAGGATTAGGCAATGAGGCACTAGGTTAATTAATTAGTTGTTATGGATCAAGATTCAACCCCTACAGGTGGAATATTTTTTTTATAGATGTACTTAGAATAAATTCATTTAGAGGGTTTTATATTTTAAGTTCACACTCTTTTGGCACTAGTGTACTTGACTATTTGCAGAAGTAATTTACAAGCAGTTGCAACTATTTTTATGGGATTCTTGTGATGTGGTTAGTGACATTGTTTTTAACCATTTTTTCATATGCATATAATGATCAAGTTTTTCAATCATCTATCCATATTCTTCTTGTGTTAGTCTCATAAGTTTTAAATAGGATACATTGCCTCATATGCTCTGTTTTATCTGAGATTTTCATGTAAATGTTTTTATCTTCTAAGTAAATTAATTCATACATGTATGCTCATTTTACTCCTTCTACATGATTTCTTCCTCGGCACACTACAATGACAAACTAAAATTGTGTCACTAGTTACATTTATCTTGCCTCATTATATAACTACAGTTGATCCTTTGGAACACTTAACCTAGTTCCTAAAACTAGTGCTTCTTATCTAAAAAATCTAAATAAAAATCCCTACTGAGCTAATAGCTAGCCTAAAACCCTAATACTCTTCAGTCACTTTCATTGGTTGTGAGGTTGATTTTGAGAGAGCCCTCTCTGATTTGGTAGGGCTAGATACTAAGTCAAAATTTGGTATGTGGTTACCTCTTTGGTTTCATTTCTCATCCTTGGTAAACTAAGGAGCCCTAACAGTGTGAATGACACAACCACAATGTGGCGTAATTCATCCATATTCTTATGACTATATTGAAATGAATAAGAAACGAATCTCTGGGGATCTAAAAATTATATGTTTTGGCCTTTTTCATTAGAATTTGGCAATATAATTCTTGGAGAGATCACAATTTTTTATTACTTAAATCGCATTTTTTAATGCATATATGGATTCAACACCATGAGAGTTCTTTAAGGTAGTCGAATTATACAAACTCAACAACTTAAATCTACAATTCCAATAAATTTTGACTGAATTTTAGACAAAATTAAATACACCAGCCTAGATCCATATTAACTTTGAATCTACCAGGTGCCAAGAGGGATCAAATCTCTTTTCACTCTAAAATAGGTTTTCATCTCAAGATATTTGATCCCTCTCGAAGCTTGGTAGATCTAGAGTTAAGATGGATCCAAGGTCGATTTAATTTTTCGCTTTAAATAGACTATATTCCACACGAATTCCATAGGTCAATACCATGGGTCATTTTTATTTTTATTATTATTTTATTTTTTAAGGTTACTTTTATTTGTTATTTTTTGTTAGGTCCATATATTACTAGTTTAGTCCCTTATTTTTATTCGTGTAGCCCCCTTATTTTTATTGTTGTACCCCTATAACCCCGATATTGTTATTATTGTGTCCTCACATTATTATTGTTAGGTTGGCTAGGATTATATTATGGCCCCATGGACTCCTATATATAGAAGGAGGTTTTGGTCATTTGTATCATCAAAGAATTATTCATTTATGTAATGTATTGGAGGTTTCCCCCTCGAAGTGGTTGATTTATAAGGCGTTGTTCTCTCTTTTCTTCTATTTTGGAGTTGGTTTCACAACATTTGGTATTAAAGATTTGGATTCTAGGGTTTTGCTACTCCAAACAGGTCATCGTGGAATTTTCGCTACGACGTTTTTTCTACGAAGGTTCAGAAGCTGAAATTTTAAGAGCGCGAAACCGAAATCCTGAGGAACGTCATCGCAAAATTTCAAAGCTTGGTTCATAATATTTTCAGAGATATGATCTATGGAAGTTAGGTCTTTGCTACAGTTGTGATAGAAAATACACTAAAGGTCATAAGTGTGCTAAGAAGAAATTATTTTACATAGATTGTGAAGAGGAAGAAGAAAATGAACAAAAATCTTCAAAAGAAGAGGATATACACTAGGAACCAACCCTAGAAGAGGAAGAAATGAGTCTGACCATATCGTGTAATTCATAGGCAGGAATTACCACTCCTAAATCTCTCAAGATGGAAGGACATATCAAGAAGAAAAAGGTAATAGTGTTGACTGATTCGGGTAGGACCCATAATTTTATGCATTGTAAGGTAGCCAAGGAATTGAATTGCTTCCTATAGCCAGCACCATAATGTCAAGTGATGGTTTCAAATGGAGGAACTATAAATTTATCTAGAAAATGTCATAATATCAACCTAACCATGGGGGAATATGTATTTAATATTCCAATTCTTTCCATTCCAATGGGAAGTGTTGATGTTGTACTAGGAGTACAATAGTTACAATCTTTGGGGATGATAGATTTTAATTTTCAAGAAATTTTCTTGAAATTTTTTTCAAAAGGAAAGGAAGTCAAATTATGGGGTATCACAGGGAAGCTAGGAAAGATAATAAGCTCTAATGTCATGACAAAGCTTATGAAGAAAGAACAACGAGGCGTAATCACACAATTACGCTCACTAGAAGTTCCAACATCAAAATCATCTATTTCTGCAAATCTCCAAAAAGACTTGGAAAATCATCCCAAGGTGTCTAAAACTCCTAAAGGACTCCCACCTATTCATGATCATGATCATTGTTGGAATAGGTTCTCCTACAATCTGCGAAACTGGTCCGATTTTGTATATTTTTTATTATATTTGGTCTAGCGTAGGGGTTTTGGGGTGGGTCAAAGCCCCCAAAGCATTGTAATGGGTCAAAGGGTAGACCTAGAGTCTGCAAACCATGGTTTGCGGACCATAGGAAATATTAGGCTAGATTGTTATAAATAGAGGGGCGTTTTGAATTATAAGGGAAGAAGATGAAGAGATCTTGATGCGAATTGTCGCTTAGTAGATCTGTTTGGGTTTTTAGGGAAAGGACTCTTGTTGGTTTTGTGCGCAGAGATCCCAAGTCTTGTTGTGTGCAAACCCTGCTACTGTGTGCGCAGGTCGGGTTTGGGTATTGTAAGAAGGAACTGAAGGATTAATGAATGAGAAAGGTTGTTGCATAGCTAAATATATTCGTACTGTTGATGTGAATCTTTTATAGTTGTTGTGTTAAGCATATTCTGTGTTAAGCTGCGAAAGTACTATGTTAAGTGTTTCTTCTGCATCTGGGTCTGCTCTATTATGTTTTATGCAAAGAATAACTGTAATGTTGCACTACTATTTTAGAAGTATATGATTTTTTGAGTACAGTAAGTATAGTTGACCTTGCGCACGTGGATGCAAAGGAGATCTATAGATCCAGTTTTGAGATAGGCGATCTGGTCATTATAAAGCTGGACGTAGCTCTGATTGGCTTACCTATCCTCTCTCAAGGTGCGGAAACCTGGTTCCAGCACCCACCCATACTGCTTCAGGTGAGACTTTGACCTGCGCAAGCAGGTCACTGCTGAAAGGGCCAGTAGTATAGGGGTTTGTCGGTAAACCTTAACCTCTGAACCTGGGTCAGGACCCCTCGAGCCAACGATCATGCTATTCATTTGATTCCAGGAAGTGTTCCCCCAAACATCAAACCTTATATATATCCTTATGTCCAAAAGAGAAAAATTGAACGTATGATTGTAGAAATGCTAGAGGCTGGTATAATTCAACCTAGTCAAAGTTCTTTCTCTGCTCCAGTAGTATTGGTGCACAAGAAGGATTGATCATGGCGCATGTGTCTGGATTATAGGGAGCTCAATAAGCTCACCATTAAAGATAAATTTCCCATTCCTGTGATTGATGAATTATTAGATGAATTACATGGAGCAATTTATTTTACCAAGTTGGATCTTTGTTCAGAATATCATCAAATTAGAATGAAGACTGAAGATATTCCTAAAACAACATTTCGAACTCATGAGGGTCATTATGAATTTTTGGTCATGCCTTTTTGCCTTACCAATGCACATTCTACATTTCAAGGGTTAATGAATTCCGTTTTAAAACCCTTCCTTAGAAAATTTGTGCTATTATTTTTTGATGATATACTAATATACAGCAGGTCTTGGAAGGATCATGTTCAACATGTTGAAATGGTGCTCAAACAATTGCAGGAGAAACAATTATATGCAAAAACATCCAAATATTTCTTTGGAGTACAAAAGGTGGAATATCTGGGTCATATTGTATCTCATGAGGGTGTTAAGGTAGACCCTAACAAAATTAAAGCCATTAAGGAATGGAAAGTCCCCACAACCATAAAGAAATTGCGAGGATTTCTCGGGTTAACAGGGTATTATCACAAGTTTGTTAATAATTATGAGAGAATAGTAGCACCTCTAACAACATTATTGAAGAAAGATACATTTTCATGGACTCCTAAAGCAACTAAGGCCTTTGAACATCTTAAAGAGGCAATGTGCCTAGCACTGGTCTTAGCTACGCCAGACTTCACAAAAACCTTTATTGTGGAATTTTATATCTCAGGAAATGGAATTGGTGTTGTTTTAATGCAATAAGGAAGACCCATTTCTTTTGAAATTCATCCAATCAAAGTAAAGTATTTACAGAAAGATATTTATGAGAAGGAAATGCTAGCAATACTACATGCACTAAAGAAATGGCGACCTTACCTAATGGGAAGACACTTCAAGGTAAAAACTGATCATGATAGTCCTAAACACTTTTTGGAACAAAGGCTATATTTAGAATAGCAGCAAAAATGGGTCTCAAAGATGTTGGGTTATGACTTTGAAATAATCTACAAAAAAGGGAAGCTAAATGTTGTTGCAGATGCACTCTCAAGAAAAAATGAAGAGGTGGAAGCATTGCTGTTAAGTCCCTATATTAATAGTGTAGCCCCTTATTATGTTAGTGTAGCCCCCCTTATTGTTATTATTGTACCCCTGTAACCCCCATATTTTTATTATTGTGCCCTTAAATTATTATTGTTAGGCCGGCTAGGATTACATTGTGCCCACTAGGATTACATTATGGCCCCATGGACTCCTATATATAGAAAGGAGGTTTTGTGAATTGTATCATCCAAGAATTGTTCATTTATGTAATGTATTGGAGGTTTCCCCCTCGAAGTGGCTTATTTCTAAGGCGTGGATATCTCTTTTCTTCTCTTTTTGGAGCTGGTTACACAACATTTGGTATCAGAGCTTGGGATTCTAGGGTTTCGCTGCTCCAAACAGGTCATTGTGGCATTTTCGCTATAACATTTTTTCTACGAAGTTTCAGAAGCTGAAATTTTTAGGGTGCGAAGCTGAAATCCTGAGGAAAATTTTCTAAAAATTTCAGAGCTTGGTTCGCAATATTTTCGGAGATATCATCTGTGGAAGTTAGGTATTTGTTCAAGCTCCTAAACAGGTCATCGTGGAATTTTTGCTATCAATTTTTTTATACGAAGGTTCAAAATCTGAAATTCGTATGGTACGAAGCTGAAATCCTGAGGAAATTCTTCAAAAAATTTCAGAGCTTGGTTCGCAATATTTTTGGAGATATGATCTGTGGAATGTAGTTCTTTTTCAGGCTTTTGAATTGCATCTCAAAGAGGTGATCGTGGGAAAAGTTCAATAACTCTCTCTCTGGGCAGTGGATTTCAGTGCCGTAAAAAGCGGTCACAAGTAAACAGATTTTAGTTTCTTTCCTATCAATTTCAGAGACAAAGGATGAAACAGTGACACGTGGAAAGTCGTACAAGTTCGCTCTACTGAACCAGTCCATAATTAGGTCATTGTGGGAGATTGGACACAACTTTGTCTTGGAAAATCAAAATCAAGTCAGACCTGTGGCATTCAAAAGAGAATTTAGAGGGCTACTTTATTGATGAATTTCAGATATTGAAGATCTTCAATCACATAGATAATCCAATTCCAATATCGAGCTCCTCAAAATCAAGTAAAAGGTGTGTATTGTTTTTCCCGAATTGCATAAATCTTGCTTGAAAAATCAGTTTGAAGTGATTCCAAGGGCCTATTGAGCATATATTTCAGTATTGAGTTCTGAAATGCCTCCTAAGAAGAATTTAACAACCATTAAGCCCTCAGAAATCTATACTATGATGCATGAAGTGGAAGAATTGCAGTATGAGATATCAAAATTACGGTACCAAGTGCAACAAATTTCAATCTTACGAAGAGCAACCGAAGATGACATAGATTGTTTAAAAGCAGAAATGGAGGCTAAGTTGGATGGTTTGAAGGATCAAATAATAGCAAATAAGGATGATAAATTAGTGGAAGATCACATCGAGCATCAACAACAAGTTCTCCAACTCTCAAAGGATAACCCAACTTTGGTGCAGAATCTAATGAAACAACAGGAAGATCAACATCACATCGAAAGAAGTTATGAAGCAGTCATAAAAACAAGAAATCGACAAGTACGATCAATTTCAGAGTATCTCAGCAAGTGGAAGAACTTTCTTGTAGAAGATTTCACATGGGAGGAAGAGAATTTTATACAGAAGCATCAAGAAATAATCAAGCGTTGAGGACAACACTTGTTTGAAGGAGAGGGGCATGTTAAGTCCCTATATTAATAGTGTAGTCCCTTATTATGTTAGTGTAGCCCCCCTTATTGTTATTATTGTACCCCTGTAACCCCCATATTTTTATTATTGTGCATTATCTCATCCATTTAAAGCAAGTACAGTGGCTACTACATTTATGGACACAATTCAAAAGCTACATGAAGCAGATTATTGTGAATGTGATCCCATTTTTATTGGAAATTTTTGGACGAAGTTATTTTCTTGTTTGGGTACTCAATTAGCTCATAGCTCATCTTATCATCCTCAATCCGATGGTCAAAATGAGATAGTGAATAAATGTTTGGAAGGATATCTTCATTGTTTTGTATCTGATAAACAAACACAATGGGTCAAGTGGTTACCTCTCGCTGAATGGTGGTATAACACTTCCTTCCATATTGCAGCCAAAATGACCCCATTTATGGCACTTTAAGGATATCATCCACTGTCCATCACATCATCTTTAAGAGAAAACTATAAGGTTCAAGTAGTGGAAGATCACATTGAGCGTCAACAAGAAGTTCTGAAACTCTTAAAGGATAACCTAAATTTGGCAAAAAATCAAATGAAACAACAGGTAGATCAACATCGCAGTGAGAGAAGTTTTGAAGTAAGGAAGTAGGGTATTTTTATGTGACATACAAAAATTTCCTGTGAAAGCTTAGAAGGATAATAAATTATCGCCAAAGTACTATGGTCCTTACAAGGTGTTGCAAAAGATTGGTACTATGGCATACAAATTGGAGCTTCCCGCTTCTTCATGAGTGCATCCAGTTTTCCATGTTTCATGCTTAAAGAAGTTTATAGGTGAAAATATTTAGTTCAAACAATATTGCCAGAACTTGACGAGGAAGGAAAAATCATATTGGAACCTGAAGCGGTCATGAAAACAAGAACTCAACAGCTACGAAATCGATCAATTTCAGAGTATCTCATCAAGTGGAAGAACTTACCCACTGAAGATTCTACATGGGAGGATGAGAATTTTATACAAAAGCACCCAGAGCTACTCAAGCGTTGAGGACAACACTTTTTTTGAAGGAGAGAGGCATGTTAGGTCCCTATATTACTAGTATAGTCCCTTATTGTTGTTAGTGTAACCCCCTTATTGTTATTATTATACCCTTTGTAACCCCCATTTTGTTATTATTGTGCCCTTAAATTATTATTGTTAGTTGGCTAGGATTATATTGTGGCCCCATGGACTCCTATATATAGAAGGAGGTTTTGGTCATTTGTATCATCCAAGAATTATTCATTTATGTAATGTATTGGAGGTTTCCCCCTCGAAGTGGCTGATTTCTAAGGCGTTGATCTCTATTTTCTTCTATTTTGGAGCTGGTTTCACAACATTTTTACTTTTATTTTATTTTATGTTATTTTTACCAAGTTAAAATGTCTACATTAAATTACATTACATTAATCTTATAATTTCACTTAATATCATTTTTATTTTCATTTTTATGTAATTTGACTTAGTCAAGATGTTAGACAATACATTAAGTTACAACATATCTGCAATAATTAAGTTACAACATCTCTACAATATTGGGTTGGAGAGTGCCTCTCGGTGCAAAAATGTACTCGGTAAAAAACTAAATTATAAAAGGTGTATATTACACTTTTTAGCGTTAAACACTTTTATTTCAAGTAAACAAACAATATTTAATTAACACTTCTTATTTTTCATATATATAATTCTTTATTGAACATTTATTGTTGAAGGGGAGGGAACCATCCTTTCTTATTACATGGAAATTTTTATTGTGCCAATGTTCTTATACTTTGATGTATATATGAATGATGTTGTGCTTTATTGAACATTTCTTGTTTTAGGGAGGTGACGTGAACATTTTCTTGTCATGAAATTTTTCAAAGAAAATATTCCACAAAAATCTAGTTTGTATGCACTTTGTATATAAATATATGTGCACATTTTATATAAACGCCATATGTGTGTGTGTGTTGGGTTATATTTAAAAAAAAAAATTGAATAAATTTTGGAATAAAGTGCTCGGATAAATTCCCTACAATTTTATGCGGCAGTGATTTAATCCAAAAATATCAGTGGTTATAATTCAGTAGCGAACCCTTCCCCTCCTTTTATTCGACGTTTAACGGAGGGGGGTCTGTAATTGACCATTTTCCCGAAACCATCTTTAATTACGTAGCAACCTGTGGTTAATAGAAAACCCTCCCCCCATAAACTCGCCTCTAGTTTCTGCCAAAATGTCATTGCTGCCAATTATCTTTTATGTTTCCACCATTTTATCTATTGCCAAATATTATTGTTTCCACCCAATATTTTCATTAATTCCCATTAATTTTGAATAATACCGTTATCACTCTTGATTTTTTTATCCAAATTTATTGCCTCTTTTTACCCTTTGTCAAAATAGGTTACAAAAAAGGAGGAACAATGCTATCTCTGAGCCATTCAAAGCAATCACCTGCAAGTTATCTTTAAGCATTGCATTTTCATGGTAATCCTATTTCTTATCCTCATTTCATTTTGAAAGAATGAGTTCACAGTAATTCATTGAAAACTCACAATAAAATTCCACCTCCTCCTGTGTCTATAAAACTCAACCAAATGTTGTCAATTGATCTGGATGCTAAGATTATGGAAACAAAGTGAAAAGTTGACCTTTATGAACTACATAATTGGGTATTTCAAAAGTTCCAAGATAATTGTTATAGGTGAATTTGGGCATCATCCCCGAGACCTGCTCAAACTGGACATCATCCCCAAGACCAATGAATAGGATCTATCATTCCCTTAATATCAGTTGCTACATGCCTTAAGTGAAGATATTTCATTCACAGCTTCTATTGTGATATTTCCAAGGTTTGAAGTACATGTTATATAACCCACTAACTCACCAACGCTCGCCTGCAAGGGACTAACTATGTTGTAGTGCCAATTCGTCCATGCAAGGGTGCATTGAAGTGCACTTCTTGACACTCAAGGGTGCGTTGGTCGTGTGGGAGTGAAATTCTCATTGTTCATGTTATCACTCATTAAGTTGTGAAACATTTTTTGATAGGGTCATGTAGGTCACTCACCAAATGGGTAAGGTCTCCTAAGCCATTTAAATGTGGTATAGGAAATGTTTTTACATATTTAGCCTATCCTAAGTTTCATGATCACCTTCATTTATGCCATTTCAGTAAAATAAATCACATATGGTGTCAGTGGTCATTCCCCATGCATTCAAAACCAAAATGGTGCATTCTATCAGTTTTTCAAATTTTCGTAGCATTTTACACAGGAAAACAACATATTTCGCTACGAAACTGCTTAATAGTTTCGTAGTGAGTCTGTCAGAGGCTTAACTAATTTCACTACGAAAATCCGTTTTTTAAACTGTCTTGTCAGAATTGGATGAGATTTCATTTTATTATTAGAGGAGTTAAGGTAGAGGTCATTCAAGTTTGTTATGGTAAATTCAAATGTACAT
Source organism: Pinus albicaulis (assembly GCA_034641835.2). NCBI lineage: Eukaryota > Viridiplantae > Streptophyta > Pinopsida > Pinales > Pinaceae > Pinus > Pinus albicaulis. The sequence continues at coordinate 999,669,339 of CM076578.1, forward strand.
ACCCGTGTTTGATGTCATCATTACCTTTTTTGGGCTTGTATGTGTCATTATTGAAGCTTGAGCTATCAGTTAAACCATAAAACTTTACCTCAATTAGCCTTTTGTCATATTGTTCTTTATCTTTGCATGTGAGTTGATTTCTGGAGAGATGATTCATCTAGCCAAGTAGGTGGCTAGCAAGTTCGACTTCTGTAGGTGTCATTAACAAGCGAGCTAGTGAAGACTATAAAGCATCTATGGCTACAAGAAGGAAAAAAAATAAGGGTGGTCATTGTCACAAGTATGAGCACATGGATATGAATTTTCTCAATGAAGACCCTACTACCATGGAGGTTTTCATAAGGACTGGCTGCTTGCAATTCTGTCAGAGGTTGTAGGGCTTTCATTTACAGATTTCAAAGCATTTTTCCACCAGCTTCACAAGAACAGCTTCAAAGGTTGGAATTTTGAACCTTACAGTGACACCAGAGAGCATCTCATCAGCTACATAAATCCCTAGAGGAGGTAAACAGTGGTTTAAAGGTATCAAATTCGCAATGCAGGATTGCAAAGAGTTCATCAAGCAAGAACACAGTGAAATTGATTTGACAAATGCTATCCCTAGGAGCTTCGTGAAGGAGAACTATGCAAACATGTTGATGGTCCTTCAAAAGTATTTTACTTGTGAAGGAAGGTTTCATATGGTATACTCCTATCATATCAGACTTCTTCTACATTTTGTGGGTAAGAGGTCACTTGACTTGCATTTTTATTTATACATAAGTCTAGGGAAAATGTCAGATAAGGTTCAAATCAAGACAGAAGGAAGTGATACTTATATTTTTCATCATGGTTTAATTAAGTTTTTTATGTTAGAGGAATTGAGGAGGTTAGATAGAGATTGGAATTCCTTCTTGTTCATTATTGGCTATGAAATTGATGTGGTTACTCTTAAGAAAGCCTCCAAATCTAGAACTACTTCATCGCCAGTTATGGAAGAGGAAGTTGAAGAAGAAAATATATCATCTCCTCCAGAACTAGTGAACATGGAAGTAGAACCATTAGGGGAATTTTGAGGTCTAAAATGGGTCTCCTCAGGAAATTATAAATAATAGTGGAAATAATAAAATAATATTACATTAAATCATCAAACTTTAGAGGGAAAATAAAATAAAATAATAAAACTACTTTTTCAACTCGTATTTTCAACTCATCTCCCTAAGTTTTAACTCAAATTTCTAGAGGAAACACTCGTTGGATGTAGAATTTAATTTCTCATCCAAGGAGTGTTGGTGAGGAAATAGGTCTCGTAGGCAAGACCCAGGTTCAGGAGTTGTGGCCAACAAAGGAATCCGCTGTAGTCTAGAACCACGCCGGCATTATCACCCTACTCCAGAGAGCAAAGAATCTCACCTAAGGCATGTCGCAACCACATGTAGGAGGGGAATATATCGATGGCAGAGGAAGGATCCGCAACTCATGATTATTATAGAATTAATTGCATAAACTTAAGTATATCTGCAATAACATTCAGAGCAAAAACATGTATTAAGCAAATAAAATTTTAAACCATTGCAACCATCATGCATGCATAAGAATTACACAGTAGGACAGTAACCTGCAAGTATATTGATTTCTCCAGCCAACTCCATAGGTACACAGCCTCTACAAGGAGAGCTTACAAGTTTGATAGCGATTCATTACAGAACAGAAAGATAGAATAGAGAATCCTAGGAACTACAGGGATATCATGCACGATCTCTTTCATTCACTCTGCATTCCTTCTCCTGTTGCATTCTCTTCCTTTTCGGTCGGGTGACTGCTATTTATTCACCCACTTTCGCAGCTGTTAGTTCCTATTTTTGTTCTTCTTCGGCTGCTTCCATCTTCTCTCTTGTTATCTGTGTGTTCCACTTTCTGTCTTCTGCTGTGTATCCTCATGTGTCTGCTTTCTTCAGCTATCTCTTGCTTCTGCGCCACCTCGATAGCTCCGCGTCTTGATGTAGTTGCGACTTGGTCACGATTTCCATGTGTCCTCATGCCGCAACTCAAAAAGGCCATCCTTTATTCAAAATGAAAAATATTCCAAACAAGTTTTCAAAAAACAAGGGCCCCAACAGGCCCCGACCACAGTTTCTTGACTCGTCCCCGAGTCAATCACAAATGACAGTCTCTATCTCCATTGCCCCGCTTGATCCCGTGCCCTGTTCACGCTATGTGCCTTCATCTTGTACCTGTTCCTATTGTGCACCATCAGCTTGTTCATGTTATTGTTGTGCACCTTCTGCCAGTTGTTCAAACAAATGCCCCAACTCCGAGACTCGACGGAACGCTGTAGTTTTAAGTTACATAAAGGCCGATACAACTTGCTGCCACCCTTGCAAGAGTGAATCTGTGTCTTCAGCGATCTTGGTGATAGCGGCCTCTTCTAGGGGTGCTAGGACAACCCTGAACATCGTGCTAATTTGGGTTTCGACCTCGGCGGCTAGCTGTTGCATCGTCCTGGCGCTGTTTTGGAGGGGCGGGCGGAGCTCACGAATTACCCGTTTGGCCTCTGCAGAATTGGCTTCCGTTTGCTGGATCTAAGAAACGAGTGCACTACAAAACCAGTCCAGTGGTCCCGAAGACTGGAAGATTTCTGAGATTCATGAGAGAAGATTGTTGAAGGCCCCGGAACGCTGGTAAAATACAGTTGGCTGATTGGCTGGCTGTGTTGTAGTAGTGCTCCATATACACCTGCCATTGGAGCGCCAGGAATTCGGACTAGTTTGAAAGGTTGGCATCTATCAAAGCTGCACTGTCGTATTTCCCAACTAGAGACTCTGTCCTGTGGATCCTGCTATCAAGCTCTGGTTCAACGACGGATAGGATGGCCTTCGGCATTTTTGCTCGACGTTGATAGACCTGTAGAATTCGCCTTGGTCTCCCCTCTTGGTTCTGTGCGTTTTTACACTTCAACTGCTTTGGTGCTACTGCAATTGCTAATTCGAACTGGTTCGGCATTCTCGTGCTTTTGGGTGTCATGCAAGTTATGTCATCACCTGGCATGAGTGGAGTTGATGAGGCCCCTTAACGAGTTAATTCCTGCTGGCATTCTTTTCTGCGAGAATCGTGCGATCAATCGCATGCCAATGGGTATTCTAACAGTTCCTGACGGTGGCATGGGGAAATGGGCGGATGCGACGGCTGAGGTAACTGCGGATGATGGAAAAATTATTATGGCAAGGTTACTTCCAATTATGGTAATTTATGATGAAAATATAGACGATCCTACGGACTGACACAAGTACTGACTGACATGACCTATACTAAAATTAACACATTTATGAAGCCTACGGGGATGACACGCTAGACACGCCCCTCCCCGACCACAGTTGGTTGCGATGCGGTCCCGCAACAAAGGGATTATTGATGAATGATACAGGAACGGAAAACACTACCTATGCTCATCCCGGTTGTGGGAGAATTATTCGACTACGCTATTCTACGGGTGCTCTCAGTTGCGAGAGTTATTCATGAAAGTTGGAAGAAACTTACTCCTGGTAGGGTTTCAGGCGTGGCCATTCACCCATCCTGGTAAAACAGTACCGTCCAGCTGAGCCAAATGAACGGCGCCAGACTCTCTAATCTTGATGACAAAGTAAGGTCCTAACCAGTGCATCTGCAGCTTGCCTGGGAACTTCTAGAACCTGCTATCATATAAGAGGACCTTACTGCCAACTTGGAATGATTTGTGCTTGATGTGGCAATCGTGCCACGCTTTCTGCCAGTCCTTTTGAACCTTTTGGTGAAATTCCGCTAGGAACCAAGCTTCGTCTAGTTCCTGTAATTCATGTAGGCACTCCTAGAGTGATGCTTCTTCCGAGAACTTGAGAGTCGTGGAAATTAAAAGACTGGGTACCATGAACTCGGCGGGAATCACAGCTTCCCGGTCATACACCAGTTGGAACGGTGTCTGATTGGTCAATCGCTTCACCGTGGTCCGGTAAGCCCATAATGCAGCTGGTAAGCGCTCATCCCAGTCATCCCTCTAGGCATTACAGATCTTTGTTAACCCCTTTTCAAGAATTTTATTAAACGCTTCAACCGTACCATTGGCCTATGGGTGATACGGGCTGCTCTTGTGGTGTTGGATCATGAATGTGTCCAGCAGCGACTTGACCGTGGCATTAATGAAATGCGTACCCTGATCACTGGTTAAACTTTGCGAGTAGCCAAACCGGCTGATGATGTGTTCAAAAATGAACCGGGCTGCTATATCCGCCATGCAGTCGCGTACCGCCGCTGCTTCGGCCCACCTGGTGAGGTATTCAGTTGCGGTAATAATATAGCGAACCTTGGAGTGCGAGGAAACTAGGGCGATGGGGCCTACAAAATCGACAGCCCACTTCTCAAACGGCTGCAACACCTGGACCGGGTGTAGCGGAAGCTCGTCCCTATGAGAGGGCCTCCCTGTCCGCTGGCACATGTCACATCGCTTCACAAATGCTTTAAAATCAGTATGTACTGTCAGCCACCACAGTCCAGCTTGGAGCACCTTCCTCACGGTCGGTTTCGCACCCACGTGGCCTCCTACAACACCGCTGTGGCATTCCCACATCACAGCTTCGCACTCGTGGTCAAGGACGCACCGGCACAGAACCTCATCAAGACCCATTTTATATAGTTTCCTCGCAATCAGTTGGTATTTGGCAGTACGGATGACCAAGTGTCATTTTTGGAGCGGGGTGTAATCCTGAGGGCATTGCCCCGTGGTTAGATAGGTGGCAATGTCGGCAAGTAATCTGGTACCACTTCGACTCGAAAGAGGTCAACATCCGGCAGCTGATCATCAAGTGAGTCGTCGTTCTCCCTCGTCTCCAACCTGGATAAATGATCGAGCCCGACATTCAACCTCCCAATCTTGACGATCACCTCACTACTACATTTGGCGGAAATTCCGACACCTGTTTCCGACGCTTTTGACCAAATGTCGGAAATTTTCCCAAATTTTTTCCATCCCGCTCGAAACCGTCGCTATACCGACGTCTATAGAAAAGTGTCGCAATACCGACACTTAAACAAGTGTCGCAATTGCGACGTTTAAAGGAAGGCGTCGCAATTGCGACACCATGGCCCAAAGCGTCGCTATTGGGACGACTCTAAACGTCGCAACTGCGACACAATGTCTAGGTGTCGCCATTGTGACGTTTGGAGGCACCCGTCTTAATAGCGACGCCTTTTCCGCCGTCGGTATAGCGATAGTTCTTTTCGCGCTACATAAAAATACCAAACTTATATGGGCGCTACATAAAAATTCGAAACTTATATGCGCGCTACATAAAAATGATTTTATTGTTTCGTATTTTTCGCAATAGCTACATTAACGTTTGATATCATGCGCGCATTCACCCTCTGCTCTTGCAGAACAGCATTTGCCCTCAGCATTCGCGCTCAGCTCTTGCAGAACAGCATTTGCCCTCAGCATTCGCCCTCACTCTCTCGCTCTGGGTGCACGCACCCGCCCCCGCCGTTCGCCCGCCCTCTGCGTGCACGCATTCGCCCTCGGCTCTTGCAAAATGGTAAGTTCTTACCGCAGCTCCTTCCTCCTATAGTAGGGTTGACTCTATTTGGGTTTTTTTGGTCAATTCCATTGGATTTTGTTAGGCTGTAGGGTTCTCGGTAGATGTCAAGAGTCAAGATTCAATACCCTCTATTATCTTCATCACCCAATACAAGATTTAAATTTTTCCCGAAGAAACGCTTATTAATTTGGTAGCCATTATTTCTCCTTGCTTTAAAAACCCTACATTTAAATGAAAACAAGCATTGCATTTCAACTACAAAAATCTATTAGTGTTCAAATGTACATGTGTGCTACATTAACGTCTAATGTCACGCGCGCACTCGCCTCCGCTCGGGCAGAACACCATTCGCCCGCATTCGCCCGCCCTCTTGTGGCCGCATTCCGCCTTCGCATTCGCCCCGAGCTCTGGCAGAACAGCATTCGCCCTCGCATTCTCCCCCGAGCTCTGCGTGTAAAGATTCACCCCGGATTCCCCTCGCCCTTTCGAACAAAGATTCGCCCCGCATTCGCCCGCCCTCTTGTAGAATGCTCTCTTTGCCCCCGCATTCGCCCCCGCCCGCCCCCGCCCCGGGCAGAACAACATTCGCCCTCAGCGTTCGCCCTCAGCTCTTGCAGAACAACATTCGCCCTCACCTCTTGCAAAATGGTAAGTTCTTACTGCAGGCCCTTCCTCCTATAGTAGGGTTGACTCTATTTGGGTTTTTTTGGTCAATTCTATTGGATTGTGTTAGGCTGTATGGTTCTCTCTAGATGTCAAGAATCAAGATTCAATAATTAATTTGGCAGCCATTATTTCTCCCTGCTTTAAAAACCCTACATTTAAATGAAAACAAGCATTGCATTTCAACTACAAAAATCTATTAGTGTTCAAATGTACATGTGTGCATCACTTGTGTAGGGTATTCCTTTTCCACTTTCACATTATCCAAGAATGTGTGCAGTATAGTTCATATTTTTTGTGATTTAGATTCTCTTGAAAAAGGAAAGGTAAATTATTTCCCATGGAAAAAGAAGGTTTTCCCTTTTTATAGGTTGTTTGGACTTACGTGGAAAAATTTATGGTATGCCTTTCATATTAAGTAGTTTAAATTTGAATTAACAGATTATTCTACATGAAAATATAATTACCTATGTGATGTCCTTCATCACTAATTAAAATTATAGGGTTTCAATTTCCTAGACTCTAACTCATCCGATGCTAAATTCTAGGTTCTCATTGGTGGATCACTCTTCCATTGATTTCCTTTCCCTTTGGATCTTGTCATACTTTAAAAGTCATCAATGATACATATATTATTTCAGGTATCCCAAAAGGCTTTATAGTAGAACATATTGTGAAGTTTTTTTGACACTTGAGGATTCTTTTTAGAACTGCAACGTGGTCTATGCTATTGAGTTATATATCAAGAAACTTGTCCTTAATAACCACACTATGAGGTAGGTTCAACCAGTTTGAACTTGTTGGGACATAGCATATGAAGTTGTGTGATGAGTCCATATCACAGGTCTATTATGGTGAAAAAAGTGAAGACACGTAATGATAGTTATTATGTTAACATTACTAGAAACATTTTCTAAATTATCCATGCTATCAAGATGTCAAAATTCCAGGCATTAGGTGTCAATACTCGTAGCTAATAGATAATAATAATAATATAAAAAAATCACAACTTTATTCTTAAAATATGATTGTTACACATTGGTAACCTAGTTCATGAGTTACTATCACCCAAAGATTGCAAAACAAACTTAAAATATAAATTAAACCAACATGAGAATCCAACTAAGGGTTTTTCGACAAAATCATGCCATAACTTGGCATTTTGAAACCCAAATTTGAATCCATCATAAGTAATACAATGCAAACTCAGATGGATTTTCAATGCATGTTTGCATGCTACACTTATTCTCTATCTAGATATCATTTTTTAAATGGAACCATTAGTCAAGCCCAAAGTCCTTTTTATGTGAAAAATTTCAGCTCTATTTGAGCTCTTTTTTGCTCCACCACCTCCATAAACCAGTGTTACATGGGGTCTCGCCCCCCCACCTAGGGGTCTAGATTCCTCGCCCCCTCGCGCTCCGGGGTCTTGGGGACTTCTAGGGGATGTTTCCCTCACGCCCCCTCACGTCCCCTCACTACCCCTTTTAGTTTATGGTTTCGTATTAAAAGTTGATGTGCCACTTAGCATATTTGAGAATCCAAGTGATTCTGATTCAGATGGTGACATGGTTGATCTTGATATATTCGTGCATAAGTTGGATGCAAAGACTAGTGGGGCATTAACTTGAGCATTTATGCTCATTTATCAGTATGATGATATCATTTGATATTCATATGTTATGTTTTATGTTTTATGTTTCAGACATAACTTATTTGTGTTTAAGTTTTATGTTTCGTAATTAAATTTGTTGTAAACTTCAGTTTAAACTCTATTTTGAATCTTGATATAATATGTCATATGATATCTTAAACTTTATTTTCATTGTACATTGTTAGTAGTTACATTAATGATTATATAGTTACAAACTTACAAACTTACATGCATGATTGTATGATGTATGTTTTAACTTTTAACTTTTAAATTTGTCGATTTGTAATTTTATCATTTATGATTTATCTTTCATGATGCAAGTGTATGATGACTGTATATACATTCCTTGCAAAAATATAGTTACATTTTAAATATTAAATTTTATAATTTTTATGACCTCGACGCCCCCCCACGTTTCCTGAAAATTGGTAGGGAGCTTTTGCATAGGCCGCTCCCGCGCTCCCTCGTCCCCTCGCTCCCACCTCCAGGGGACTTGGTGGAACATTGCTATAAACATATGCAAACATATATCATGATCTTGGAATTCCATTACATATGTATGTGCCAATGTTCCATAATCATGCCCCATCATCAATTTAAGAAATTTCCACTGAATATCAAATTATGGAGGGGGGGAACTTTTTGCTGCAACATTTGGCTCAAAATCAGGGACCATCTCCGTATGAGGTGAATGAGAACTATAGATATTTGAAGAAGTAGATTAGTGCCTTTTCCTATGGCCATGGAGTCATATACAGTCATCCATCACAAAAATTTGTCTTTGTTCATTCTCACCTTGAAAGTTGCAAAAAATCATGCCCTAATTGAAACGACACTAAATTTGGAAGATATAATAAAAATGCAAGCTAGAAGTGCCCTATTAATACAAAGGGAAAACCTTCCTACCTACCCTAACTGAGATAAATTTTGATTGAATAGGAACCATGATATTTCCTATGGAGTTGATCCAACAACTTGTTAAATGTATGGGACTAAATCATGCATTTGATTTCCAGGGAAACATGCGCATGAAGAGAAAAAGTACAGAATTAATGGAAAATCCATACATGCCACTTATAAAAACTACACCGAAAGGTCAAAAAATACTTAAGGCCTTAACTTAATTTGAATCCAAAAATGACAAACAGGATTAGTGAAAACACGAGAGTGGTGTGGGTGAACAACATAAATAAAAAGTGAAGATACCTTTCCCCAAGATGCCTTTGTCACCGTTGTATGAAAACATGTTTTTCTTTCCCTTTATACATGCAAGTGAATGCATTATAGGTATGGTGTTTTCCCATAATAGGAGAAGCCTACTTAAATATATCATTCGTGGAGTGAATGTTTGGGTGCCTTAATGTGCAATGACATGTTTCCAGGACTGAATTCAATGCAAGGCATATTTGAAACTCTAACTCTGTCTTCCGGTGTCTTATTAGAAATTATTTCAGTTTTCATTTTGTGTTTTCAAGTTAGATATTGTTTTTAAGTTTTTACATTTATAATTTTATTGCAATGTGGCAGACTGATCAGAGCAGTGCAGGAACAACCCCGAGACGGGATGATCGCGGAAAGAGGCCAGCGGAAGAACATGAAAAGTGCCAGCATTGCTCTATCTTCAGGTATTTTAGTTATTTACATAATTGAAATAATATTAATTTTGTTCAAATATGCAGACACCTAGCCATGGTACGCCTGATGATTCCCTCTTTGAGGAAGAGCTTTCTTCATCCCTATCTCCAATGTTCTTGTTGCAAAAAAAGGCACGAGATGCAAGGTCGGAATTTAATGCTTTGATAGACGCGCCTCAAACACCTGAAACAGAAGAGAGGGTACAACATCTTATGAGGCGGCTAGAAAGATATTAGGTAATAATAAAAAGTCAAAAGGATATTTTTTTTGTTCTGCATGAGATGAATTGTGATAGTCTGATTTTTAATTTTTACATTGACTAAACTAACAAAAAGTTCTTTTGTATGTAGCGTTTTCTGGCATTTGCTGAACCCGGTGTTGGTGGTAGTGGGACACAAAGGCAAGAGATTGCCCAACAACCCTCTCGTACACCTTCTACTCCTTTAGGTGCTAGCCAAGAAACACACCCTGCCCAAGCTGACACCCAGCCAACTGCTGAACGTGTTGGCAATGATGAGGCTAATATGGCCAACTACATTATTGCGTTTCCTGGAGCTACATGTGTCAGCTCCACAGGGACCATTAATGGCACGTTGTTGGTGAATGATGAGGGTGTCCCTATAAATCATGTACAACTCCCAGGTAAATTTTAATATTTTAACTATTTCATGTACTTTATCTAAAACATATTTATCATGATTTTTATTTTTAAATTAATGATAATATCTTTTTCTTTTTTTGGTTTTATTCTGTGTAGGAAACAATGAGTTCTACAGGATTCTGGAGAGCCATGCGTTGGTAATTTTTGGCCCAACCATACGTACAGGGTGGAATTCCCAGAATTCCAACTTGAAAAAAGAACTTTTAGATTATCTAGAAGCCCTTTTTGGGGTCGGCACATTTGACAGAAAAGCGGTGGCTCAGGTAGCCGGCAAATATTTGAAATATACCAGGGACACCTATAGGACGCAATTGCAATTTAACCCTAGATATGAGCGTCCTCTCGCAATTTCAGAGAGTGAGTGGAGAGCACTCATCCATGACGAAAAAGAGAAAAGGGCAAAGAAAGAAGGAAAAATGCCAACTGGACCCGCAAGGTAAATTACAACTTTAATTCAATAGCTTTAATTTTCTTTATGTCTAAATAAAAGTGTGCTACGTCATATCTGACTTCAATATTTTGATGCTAGGTTGCCTGACACCTCAAAGGCAACCAAAGCTAGGATAGAGAAAAAGGGCCATCACAAGCTCGGCCAGGGTGGCTACTTGAAATTAACTGCAAGAATTGTAATTAAGTAGCTAAACATCTTATAATTAATTGTATCGCCTTCCAACGTTTTTGTAATCCTATCAGATATGATTAAAAATACACAATCATATATAATGTAGGGTGATGACTTCGGAACAATAACTACAGAAGAAGATAAAAATATCGCTTTCCGTTTTGGCTATCAAGCTGTAGTTGAACGTCGCAGAAGCTTGGGGCAGGTCCCAAGATCTAGAATGCCTGATAAGGTAAAACATTAACCTTTCAATATTTTTGTTTTCGTCCATAAATTTAATGTCTAAAAACTTTGTTTAAATTAGGGGAGCAGCACTACCGACGAGGCAAATAACCCAGTTTTAGAGCCATATGTAGATGATCCTCTCGTGCAACCTGATCATTGTAGTGGGGACCAGGCCGACAATGCTGCTATCAGTGAGGGCCGTGACGGTAATTAATTTCCACTTATAATTTTTCTAATTATACCTTGATGGTTGTCCTTATAACGTTTTTTGTTTAAATGACAGAGAATGTTTCCCTTGAGGATCTTACCACCAGAGAGGAAGACAGGGCAACAGTCCCAACGGCGACAACTGGTGCACCAGGTAAATAATCTCATTGCAATTTTTTTTATTAATATTACCGAACTAGTTCAATGATATTTAAAAACTTATAATTAAAATTTAATATTATCTGTTTTTGGAGGCGATGCCCCGTCACTGGATGAGACCAGACATCGTGACAATGCAACTAGGTCAGCGGCGACAACTAGTGCACCAGGTAAATAATCTCATTGCAATTTTTTTTATTAATATTACCGAACTAGTTCAATGATATTTAAAAACTGACAATTAAAATTTAATATTATCTGTTTTTGTAGGCGATGCCCCGTCACTGGATGAGCCCAGACATTGTGAATACACAACTAGGTCAGCAGTGCGGGTTGAAAGGCATGAAACAGGAGCAGAGCACGATGATATTGATGATGTAATTAGGATCTTTAAAAATAGGAAGAAGAAAAAGAAAATTTGACAATGTAAAATATTGTATTATTATAAGACAAACGTTACCATACTTGGAACATTTTTTTGCGTTATATAAAAAACTCATTTATCATAATATTTTTATGTCAAGCATTAATTGCAATGTTTCCTTGCGTACTTTTTGTTGAATTGTTTTTTTATTAGTTATTGAATATTTTTTTTTATGCTCATGAAAGTAAAAAATGAAATATAGATTGGGTATTGGGGAATTGAGAGTGATGTGAGGGGGGAGGGGCCATAAGAGCTTCCACCTTCACGTGGTTGGCCTTGTTTAGTAGAGAATAATTTATTGGAGCGATTTAATCTTGGAGCAAACCACCCTCGATCCAGTGTAGCAACAAAAAAGTCACTGTTGACTTAGTTGCTACTCTTTCAGATCGCGGGAGGCTTGTTCCAAGTTCATGCGACTCCAATAAATTGTTCTTGAAACGAAGAGGAGCTTATTCAGGTATGTTTTGACATTTTCAACATATGTTCTAACATTATCATAAGAATGCATCTTAGAGTAAAAAATACTACATCAATTACTCGTATTTATTGTATAGATAATGATGGATTTTGATTGACTTGGCAGTGCAGGTACAAATCCTCTTGCATCATGAGCAATACAACTTGTCAACCAGGGTCATGTCCAGGATATTTTTTCTTGTGCGCTTGACCAGGTTCGTAATTTCACATTTTGTAAGTTCCTTTATAGTTCATAATTCAATATTAAGCTTGTTCATGATTATTATCTAGGTTTTTTGTATGTGTTTTTTCATCTATTTGATTGTAAGCAACTCTGCATGTTTCCTATTGTTCACTATGATTTCTCCCATTACCACTCCCAGGATTAATCCGACTTTATTTTTACATAGGTTACTTTATTGTTACTATGATTTCTCCATTTACGATTTCATAGGTTACATCATGTAAAGTTGTCAATCTCAGGTTGGTGATGAGCTTTAGTTCTCCAGATTTGGAGCTTTTCTGATATTTTCTCCCTCATGTCATTCCTGCATCACCTCGTTGTTTGAGAATGCCAATTGTCTACCACTTGTACCAATTGGCACATGTCAATCTCTGAGTGGTGCCACATTTCACCTATTTTCAGTGAGAGTTTAGGGTTTCTCTAACATAGCTTCATAAATCCGATTCAGTGCCTGCTTGAATATTGTCACATAATACTTATGGTTTGGATTGATGAGCATGTTCTGAATGGTTGGTTGATTCATAAGAACCACCCATAAATCTTCCTTCCTCTAACACACAGAAAATAAAAATTTCTTTGACAGGAGACAGAGTTTCAATACTTTGAAAACAAACTTCTATTCCCTTCAATAACTCAAAAAAACACTATTACACTACTTCCTCACTGAGAGGGATTACAAAATTATGACTGCTACAAAACGCAGTGCATAAAACCAACTCACTGTCTATTCAAAACAAACATACTCCGTCTCTAAAACACTCTGCTGTGTTTTTCCCTTTCGCACTGCTGTGCATACACACTTAAAAAGTTACACTCAGTCTTTCACTTTTTACACAATGCTGTGTAATAAAAAATTTACGTACTGTCTATAAAAAAAACTACCAAGCTTTTTCGACCTTTTTATTTTTATATGCCGTAACATATAAAACATATTATAATAAACCCTCTTTTAAAAAAAATAAAATTAAAACTAAATTCTATGGCCCACCTTTCATTTCGCATATGATATATATATAACATATGTTTAAAATATATGTATATATTAAACTATCAAAACATTAAAGAACCCTTTCCGTCGGACTTCAAAAGTCTGAATAGATTGAATTTCAAACCAAATTCGCGTTCCAAAATGGGATGCTGACGTCTGCCTAATTTTAACTCGAATTCTCAATCCAATGTGCTCTATAAAAAATTCGGGTCCGGTTTTCAGGTTTTCAGATTCCCTTCAATTTCATGCGATCCAATATTAATGCTCCACGTGTCCTCCTTTTGAATTTACAAAACTGTCGGGTAAATTTCTGTTTGTTTAATTTCTGGTTGGTGAATTGCGTTAATGCCGGTTGTTGTGTTTAAATACAATCTTGTACAGAAATATGGCTGCGGCCGTCTACAAAAAAAACTTGCAGGAATTTTAAATGCTGAATTAAACTCAAATTTCTGATAGACAAGCAAACACCAAAAATGTTAAGCCGCGATTCGTCATAGTTAGCTGAAGTTAAAATTCAACAGCACAGGGTTTAACAAGTGAGGGTGTAAAGGTAACTTTTTGTCGATAGTACTGGATTAAGATCATCTATTCATTTTTGTAGGGTCTTATGGTGTTTGGTTTTTTAGTTTTGGGTTGGGCTTATTGAGTCTAAGATAGTTTTTGAGTGAAAAAATTGCTATCAGGTATTAAAAAAATTTGGTTTTTTTGTCAAAATTTATGAGCTTGTTAGGAAATACAAAACTGACAATGGTTGTATCTTAAATTTGTGGAAAATAATTTGAAATGAAACCTTTTGTTTAGGTTGTTGCAGCAGGTGCAAACCCCGTTCAAATTACTAGGGGCATTTACAAGACAATAAAGGCCCTTGTTTCGGAACTCAAAATTTTGTCAAAGGAGGTAAACGCTTGCCTTTTGAGTAGGCTGGTTTTCCTTTTTGCTGATGGTTTGGTGTATCTAATTGAATTAGTTTCCTAAGGTATTTTTGGTTGCAAACTCATTTTCATTTTTCATACAGTATTGGCCTTGTGGAATACATTTGATTGTGTGGTCTTGTTAGATCTACAACATTTGTAGTTGTTTAGTCTTATGGCCGAGGTGCACTTTTATTATGGAAATAGTTGATGCAATATTGTCATTTAATCCTTACTGCAGGGTAGCATGTGGAGAAGTTTTTTGTGAAACATTTGGTATTCAAAATGACACTTGATCCTATACAGCATCATGCACTTGACTTCAAAATTCATATTCAAAGTGTGCCAGACAATTCTTGCAAAATTTCAAATATTTATGTTGTTTTAAACCATTATATTTTTCATGTATTGGATGCTGGAAATGTGAAAAAGACTTTGGTATGAAACCAACTGGTGAATAATTTCCAGCAAAACAACCACTTCCAAGACATGATTTAGAAGTAGAACAAATGTGCTTATGAAGCATAGAAAGATATCCTTGATGCATTGTCAAAGTTTGGCTAGGGTTATTTTTGGAGAAAATAACTCCTTATTCCTAGAATAGTGATCTTCAATACAAGTAAATGCCAGAGAAGAGAGATCATCGTGTGACGCAACAAAACTGAAATTGGACCCCCAAGGAGAGCTGGTGTGTCTACAATCGCTCTGTCAGCATTTTCCCTCGGTGTACCCCGTTCTTTTCCTCCAGCCTGAGTCTTAATTGACTTCTTCTTTCTTCGGGTTTATTTATCAAATTCGTAGAATTTGATAAATAAATACTATCCACAATGGTTGGACTTTAATTTATATTCTTGACTTTATATTATCTCCAATCCTTATAACCAATGTTTAACTTTCAACACTTTGTATTTATACTCCACGTTTCTTTTTAAATAAATAACTTGTAATGAACTTTCTGCTCTATATTTCACCACCCAGCCTTACAACAATCACGCTCCAGACTTATGCTAATTATCCGCCAATCGTTTAATTAAACAATTTCATTATACTCCGGCCCCACCTATATATCAATAACCAATCAAACACTCGTATCGTACCTGGCTATCCTCCGCACACCTTAGTTAACCTCCGGGCAAGTTCAACGTGCGACCACCGTCCGATGGCCCTTCTCCAAATCAACGACTCTTGGCAATTTTGCTCGGCTTCCAACGTCGGGCTTTAACGTGCGATGGCGTGGGTTAAACGGTTGTTTTCCGGGGTCACTTCGCCACGTGTCGCATTCCCTATGGAATCGCTCGCGAATAGAAAATACCGCCTACTCCGCAAAAGCGGTGCGATATGGGCAACCCGCTTTTGTGATTCCGCTCGTGGTTTTGGTACAGGGCTTGACCACGGGTGCAAGTCTGGTTCCGCTATCCTTTTGTTTGTTAACTCATGTCCAATCCTCGGGTCAGGTTTCGAAAGCACAACAATTTTGTCTCTTTATTAAGCGGGATTTTAATATGTGTATTATCAAAGAAAACCAACACAAATTTTATAAGAAAATTGTTCAAAAGTCGAGCCCACCGGACTTCAAACGGCGATAAACCATAATTCAAACCAAATTCGCATTCCAAAATAGCCTGCTGACGTCGGCCAATTTTGTGACGCGAATTTCTTATCAAATTCGCCCTAATATTTTACGGGTCCGGATTTCCACTGCGCGAGCGGCCCAAACAAAGATCCGCTCCAATCAATTTCTGCCACGTGTCCTCAATAAAAACTTGCCCTGCTCCCGGCTGCGGGTGCATTTGATGGCATTTAAGGTGATGGGATATGGATATGGCGATTTCATATCATTCGCATTAACATTTAACGCTGTTCAATTAAGTTTTCACATCAAATCTACATTAATTAATTTTTAACACTGTTCAAGATCGGACCTCCACTCCTCTGAGCGATTCCGCACGCTCCAATTTGATCCGGCCTTCGACTCTCATTATTAATGATCAGAGATTCATTATGACGGGCGTCCTTTGATTGCATTGCAGACAGGTCGACATACAAAATGGCGTTTAGCCATGGTTTTTCAGACAAGCCGGTTGTTGGATTACACTGTCTGGTAACTGTGACGATAAGGAGAAGTGGCCAGCGGAACTTCTGCCTAGACTTTGCTGCATATTTCCATTTCTCTCGGTTCTGTCTCTGTCTGTCTTCCTCTGTTAATTGGAATTCTTCTTCTTCGTCTCTTGTGCCCACTGCGCCTGAGATTGCACCCATGCCTCGCGTGCATCATAGGATGCGTTGCCGCAGGGGGAGCACTAGAGGTCAATCCCGGCGCGCTCCCTCCAGCACCTCAACAGAGATGACTTCCGGCCAGTCCAGTGATTATTACTTAGGTCGATATCCAAATACTAGGAGTGGGCGGGGTCGTCTTGTAGCATCTGGCCACCGTATGGATTCCCCTGCTCCTGGCTTCCCCACCGCTAGTTCACCTTCTCCCACGACGCGCACTGCGCAATTTTCCTTTGATTGCACTCTCAACCGCCCGCGAATCACAGCTGTAGTCACTGTGGTCTTCCGCGAGGAGGCCCAAACAGAGGAAGAATGCACCCGTCCGGCGGGTCTGAGCTCGGAAAAAGCCGGCCAGCATTCGGGCCTTCAGGAGGGGAGTCGTGGCATGCATGTGGAGGTAGCACCTAGCGATCCTGGACCTTCCGAAGGATGGTGCCGAATCGTGGAGGAACCAGCGGAGGATTAGTTTGGTTAATTTGTTTTTCTTGCTTAGCAGGCCCAGTTAGTTGGGCTGCTTTTAGTTTATTTTACCGTGCTGGACCTTTAAGTAATATTTTTGAATTCTGTAAATTAAACGTTCAAGACTGGTTTCCCCGTATGAGGGCAGTCTTCTTAATTTTTTGATTTTTTGATGACAAATTTGCCATGAGTATGGACAGTAATGTTTTTGACTTTGCTTAATTTTATTCGAAATGTTAATAGATTAACTTTACTTTGAATTCTCACATGATTGCTTTTTTTTGGACTGCTCATGATTTTGGGTACTTTAATTTGTATTTGAACAATGGACGCTGATTTCATGGGCGCTGCTTTACCGGTTTCACATCAAGCTTCTATTTCACTTTCTTATAGATGCCCTGGGCATATTTGAATGCTTTCTTAGATTGTCGATAATCTCCATGTGGACCGTTACCGGATTTTATATCATGTCCTCGTATGTGACATGGGGTATTTTTCTATCACTGTCTGGGGTGGGACTTCCACATTTCCGGATGGATATTTGGGTTCCAATCTTCAGATGTGAAAATTTAATGACTTCATGGACTGTTTTACTTCATATAATATATTCAAAACAACGTTTTTTCTCTTGTGAAAAAAAAATGATTAATGTTTATCACTCTGCCTTCAAAACTAGCGATGGTGGTCTATGCTGCTAGTTTATTGATATGGTCTGATGGTCTTTTTATATTTTGGACATATCACACTCCTCACATGATTAGTGTTTTTCTCTGTTCAAGGATTTTGGGTATTTTAATTTGTATTTGGAACAATGGACATCGGTACTCTATCTGTTGTTTTACTATTCTACATACTGCTATTTCACTTTCGTATAGATGCCTTGGGCATATTTGGATGCTTTCTCATATTGTCGATAATCTCCATGTGGACCGTTACTTGGTTTTATATCATGTCCCTGTATGTGACATGGGGTATTTTTCTATCATTGTCTGGGGTGGGACTTCTACTTTTCTGCATGGATATTTGGGTTCCAATCTTCAGATGTGAAAATGTAATGACTTCAGGGACTGTTTTACTTCATATAATATATTCAAACATCAAAAACACCTGTAGAAAAAACATTAATGTTTATCATCACTTTCTGCAAATCAGCTTATGCTGGTTTGCATACTGGTTTATTGATATGGTCTGATGGTCTTTTTATATTTTGGACATATCACACTCCTCACATGATTAACGTTTTTCTCTATTCAAGGATTTTGGGTAATTTAATTTGTATTTGGAACAATGGACATCGGTACTCTATCTATTGCTTTACTATTCTACATACTGCTATTTCACTTTCTTATATATGCCTCAGGCATATTTGGATGCTTTCTCATATTGTCGATAATCTCCATGTGGACCGTTACCGGGTTTTATATCAAGTCCCTGTATGTGACATGGGGTATTTTTCTATCACCGTCTCTGGGTGGACTTCAATTTTCTCGATGAGATTTGGTCATTTATCTCGATGTGAAAATTTAATGATTTCATGGACTGTTTTACTTCATATAATATATTCAAAACAATGTTTTTTCTCTTGTGAAAAAAAAATGATTAATGTTTATCACTCGCTTTCAAATGAAGTATTCCAAAAAAGGTTATTATTGATATGGTCTGATGGTCTCTTTATATTTTGGACATATAACACTCCTCACATGATTAGCGTTTTTCTCTGTTGCAGGATTTTGGGTACTTTAATTTGTATTTGGAACAATGGACGTCGGTACTCGATCTGTTGCTTTACTATTCTACATACTGCTATTTCACTTTCATGGACTGTTTTACTTCACTGTTGTAGGGGTTTGGGTACTTTAATTTGTATTTGGAACAATGGACGTCGGTACTCTAGGTGTTGCTTTACTATTCTGCTATTTTACCGCTATTTCACTTTCATGGACTGCTTTACTTCACTCGCTAGGTTTTTAAAATTTTAATTTGTATTTGTAACAATGGACGCCGGTACTTTCATCTGCTTTTACTATTCTACATAATTTCCTATTTCACTTTCATGGACTCGTTGCACTTCACTCGTTGTAGGGTTTTGGGTAATTTAATTTGTATTTGGAACAATGTGATGCTCAAAGACTTATCTCAAGTTAGTTTTTATCATTCTACATACCGGCTATTTCACTTTCATGGACTCGTTTACTACTGTTGTAGGGTTTTGGGTACTTTAATTTGTATTCGGGAACAATGGAAGTCGGTACTCTATCTGTTGATTTACTATTCTACATACTGCTATTTCACTTTCATGGACTGTTTTACTTCATATATATATTCAAAACAACGTTTCTCGTCTTTTAAAATTTTAATTTTTTTTTTAAAATTGAACCCTCCGTCGGTCTACCGACGCCTTGTAAATGTTGGAACTGCGACAACCCAGAAACGTCGGAAGAGAGACAGTATGAAAACGTCGGAAGAGCGACGTTCCAAATTTTGGACCACATATCGTCGGCATTGCGACATCTTCCAGAGGTCGGAAGAGCGACGTCCAAAACGTCGGACCACGTTTAGTCAGAATTACACATTACTACAAGCTGCCTAAGAGCGACGCCAAAACATCGGAACCACGCTTAGACGGAACCGTGATGGTTTATATGCCACAAAGAGAGATGTCCAAAACGTCGACCACATTGCTGGAATCACGACGCTTTATAAGCTGCCGGAAGAGTTTAATGCTCCAAACGTCGAACCATCACTGGAAGGCATATTATGTCGCCTGAGGAAAGCACGCTGTGATATGGTTTCTAAGTTACAGTTCTGAATGACTGAATAACTTATAGTGCTTTGTCACCTTTTACTTGCGTAGGAACTACGACTTAAGGACAAAACCACGGTTTGTCCGCTTCAAACGACGCTCACACTAACAGGTTTCCGAATAGCGACGATTCACGTCGGAATTTCCGCCAAATTCTCTAGTGCCTCAAACGTAAATTCTTGAAATAACAACAGCCAGCGACAAATCCGTCCTTCCAAAACAGGCTTATTTACCAAGTACTTCAATGCATATTGGTCCGTAAAGAACTTAAATTTGCCTCCAAGAAGGTAGTGGCAGAACTTCTAGAGAGAGTACACCATTGCTAGGGCCTCCCTTTCGGTAGTGGTGTAATTATTCTCCACATTAGACAGTTTGCGACTGGAAAAGTAGACGGGATGGTCGACTGTCGTCTCTCCGGGTTGCACCGAGACAGCCCCAAGTGCAATACTGGAAGCATAAATATGCACATGGAACTGCTTATCCCAGTCTAGGTGAACAAGTATGGGCGCCATCGCCAGCTTTTCCTTTAGAGTGTCAAGGGCCTTCCGACACTCCTCCGTCCACTGGAATACTTCTGACTTCCTCAGTAATGTCTCCAAAGGGGCAGTGATCTTTGCATAGTTGCAGATAAACTGCCTGTAATATCCTGTGTGCCTGAGAAGTGCCCGCAACTGCTTCACGGTTTCGGGGGCTTCCATATGGACGATTACCACGACCTTTATGGGGTCGACACAGACCCCTTGCTTGCACACCACATGTACTAACAGTGTGCCGAAAGGAACTGCAAAAATGCATTTCTTCAAGTTCAAGGAAATCTACAACTGGCGGCACCGATCAAACATAATACGTAACAGGGTGGCGTGTTTCTTCAGCAGACTATAGATAGTCCAGTCGTCCATGTAGACTTCTAGGAACTTGTAGATATACTCCCGCAAAGCAGCGATGACAATCCGGGAAAACACGGCTGGAGCATTTTTCAAGCCAAACGGCATTACGTGGTATGCGAACAATCCCCATTCAGTGGTGAATGTCGTTTTCGGCTTGTCCTCTTCCACAATGCGCACCTGATGGTAACCTGAAAAACCATCCGTGAAGGAATAAGCTCCATTTCCCGCAACATGATCCAAGACTTCATCGCTAAAAGGAGTGGGAAACAGATCATGGATGCAGGCGTTGTTCATACTTCTGTAATCGACACAGACACGTATCTCCGCCTTGTCCTTCTTATTATGAATGATGATAGGACTCACCCACTCTACTTCTTATATTGGAAAGATGAGACCTACAGCCAGCATCTTCTCAATCTCCATCTTGACCTTCTCTTTGATTCGTGGGTTCAGACGGTAGGGTTGATGCTTTACGGGTCGGGCATCTGGTTTTAGCACAATGAACATTTCGCTGAGGTCACCCTTGATGCCCTTCAGATCTACCACCGACGAAGGGAACAAGTCTTCATATTCCTGGAGGAGGCTGAAAATTTCCTTTGTCGTCTCTTCGTCCCAGTAATCTCCAATAGTAGCCAACTTGGTCTTTTCCTCCGTATCGATGTTCAACTTCTTTGTCTTTAGCGGCTGTAAATGGACGCCTTTGGTGGTCAGTTCCTCATTGAGGTTATGCTCACCTTCCTTTTCTTCAAAATATAGGTGCCTGAGGTCCTCCAGACTGTCATCATCTAGATCTCTATCTATCCGTTGGCAAACCAACTCATGTCGGGCCTCAAGACATGATGCAACTGTGCCCCCATCGGCCTCAGGGTCACGGAAAAATAGGACCTCCTTGATCACTTGTAGTGCCCGTGATTCCTGCTCTGTCTCCCCTTTGAACGAGAAGCATCGAACAAAATTTTCTGTAACTTCCTGCTAAGAGCGGGTTCCTCGTTTCCACTCTTCTTCCAAGTACCAGGCCTAGGGGATTGTATCCAAGGAGTGGATAAACCTATGTACCCACAGCTCTTGCAGGTATCCCAGACCTTGCCACTGCTCCTCATAGCTCCTCAATTGGTCCCGCAGATCGGAATTCCCCTTGTACATGTGCCCGCTTCGAGGGCCTTCGTCTTCTTTAAACCGTGCCTTCAAAGCCTGAGTCACGCAACTTCAGCGCGACAAGGTGGTGCGGTGATTTTTCCACCACCTTGTTGACGTGGAATGTAGTGCAACGTCCAAAAGTGGTAGTCTACAGCCTTCTGGAACCGTTTCTTCCACCTTTGCAATAAAGGTATTGATAGCATGCATGTTCGACAAGGTGGGATATTCTCTGAACTCTGCGTTGATCCAACAGACTCGAGAAATGGCGACACATCTCCGCGTACTAGTCTCATACCCACCCTGTTTCCAGTCTTCCCAGGCAAGTTCTGAGCCCAGCTCCAAGCTCTGGACACTGTGCCAGCTGACAGAGCTAGTTGTCGTCGGGTTGATATAATCGTCCCGTTTCCCTGCAGTCATCTAATAAAGGTGATCCATCATCTTATCATCCTTCTGGTTTTCCACAATTTCGGTATATTGTGGACCTTGATACAGGTCGAGGGGCTGCGTGACCTAGACCTCCCCATCCTCGAAGATCATTAGCTCCTTTTTGAGGTCGATGATGGCATAATTCTCAAAAACCCAATCAATTCCTAGCAGGGTAGGGTAAGGATCCTTGTCCCCCATAATATCAATAACCTCAAAATCTTTGTAAGTCTTCACCCCCGCAATGTCGACCTCGACACCTTCGAGTCGGTCGATCGGCAGAATGCAATACTGTTTCGCCATTCTGAGTTGGATTGGCGAGTAGGTTAGTCGTGGCCTTCCAAGAGCCTCCCACGTCTTCCGTGGCAGGATGTTAACGTCGGACCCCAAATCCAGCGTGGTATCGCTGATTTGGAATCCCGCAACCTATGTGTTAAGCCGAAACTCTTTTCCCGTTTGTTGCTTGTTCTGCTTGACGCGCTGCATGTATTGGGAGGCTGCGTGCACCAGTTCCCCAAGTCCTGTGCTCCCCTGCAGTGCCCCTTCCAAAGTATGCTTTAGCTGCTGCCGCAGCGCAGCAATGTCAACAATCTTGAGGAGTAACTGGAGCCATTCCTCAATCACGTTTCCTGTGGTGCTCTGCACACCAGATTCTGTCAGCACGGGTGCCCCCAGGCCTCCTGTGTCCCTCAACTGAGAAAATGCCTCTACTGCCTCCTGGAAATACTTCTTTTGTGCCTCGGGCCTGATTAACGTGTTCGGGGAGGCTGGCCAAACAACCCGTGCCGGCTTTCCCATGAGCATCCTCCCCCATTTTCTTACCTCCTCTCATCACAATAGCTAGGTTCTGCATATCCGGAGTCGCGGTCCCTCATGGCTCGGAGTTTACCAAATTCTTGCCTCTCTGCCGTGTTTGATCTTCCCACTTCTTAATGAGTTCTGGGTATTCCTCCGTGGCATGGGCATTTATGCGGCACTGGGAACACCAGAGATGCCGAGGAAGGGGAAATTCCTGAGCCACGTTACCCTCCTGGTCTCAGTTGTAACATTTCGCTGAACCGCGACCCCCCGGGCGGCCTCCGCGCATACCGCCTCCTCTTCCCCTGGAAGCCTCATTCACCCTATAGGATGGTCGGTCCAACCGGTCTACGTGTTATGTATATTTTATTAATTATTAATTAGATATAGTTATCTTAGGTTTTATTAAGTGAAAGGGCATGATCAAAGATCATGCCTCTTCACCAAGGGACACCATGAGGCTATATTTAAAGCCTCGGTGATTCCCCATTGTAATCATCTTTCATCTTTTATCAATAATAATATATACTTATAAAGTTACCAGAGTTTTTACACTCCATTGGTATCAAAGCCATCGCTCTTCGGGATCTGTGTGATCACCCAGAATTAAGGAATTACAAGAAAATTCCAGAATTGTAGATTTTTTTAAAAACCAAGTGCTTGTGGGCAACAACATTTGTTTTTAAAAAAAAGAAGGAAGAAATATATATATAATATATATATATTAATAAAATCAAAAGAGAGAAGGAAAGTAAACATAAAGGGGGAAATAAATTAAAAGGGAAAAAAATATTTAAAAGAAAATAATTCCAAAAGAAAAAAAAAAGTAAAAGTAAAAAGAGATATATATATAAAGAAGTATATATA
The DNA here is from genome assembly GCA_034641835.2 of Pinus albicaulis. NCBI lineage: Eukaryota > Viridiplantae > Streptophyta > Pinopsida > Pinales > Pinaceae > Pinus > Pinus albicaulis. The sequence continues at coordinate 999,693,379 of CM076578.1, forward strand.
CATACATGTGAAGACAAAGTAAAAAGGAACAAGGAAGAGTAATTGCTCGTGGTTTTTGGGCCCATGGTAATTGCCCATGGTATTAAAACCCATTTCCCCTTTTCAAAACAACGTGCATTTTCAAAACAAAGTGACTTATAAAAAAAACGTGACTTTTCAAGGTTAACAATCTTTTTCCCCATAATTATATATATATATATAATTCAAATAATAAAATAATAATAATAATAATTATTATTATTATTATTTAAAAAATATATATATATATAATAATAATAATAGAAATTATTATTATTATTTCAAAAAATAATAATTTAATTAATTAATTAAATATTAAATAATTAATTAATTTAAAAAAAATAAAAAAAAGGGGGAAAAACTGGCAGAAAAATATTCCTCACTTCATACACGTCAATGTCTTCATCGATGTCGATGGCCGAAGTCCAGAAGAAATTGGTGGATCTTGAGAAACAGATCAATAATAATTCATATGACTTTGGAAAAAGATTAGTCGATCTTGAAGGTACAGTTGCAAGACACTCTAATGACATCAAAAAGGTTCATGATACGACAAATCGAATAGAAAGACAAATGTGGCTAAATCATTACGAGGTCACAGAAAAGCATAGCGAAGCAATGAACAAGATGACAGAACTCTTCAATAAGCTAAATGATAAGATAGATAAGTTAAGTCAGACACAACTTCCAATATTCCCAAATGTCGAACATAATCAACTAAAAAATTCAGCGAATTCAGATCATCATCATGAATATAACATGTTTGAAAAAGAGCAATTAAATGAGGTTGAATTGGAAATCAGCTCACATGAAGGCTATAGTGTTGAACCACCTAGAAGTAGAGACTCTGAAATCAACCTTGAAAGTTATAGAGCTGAGAAACCAAGAGAATAAAATGCAACTCAATCCACTTATAAAGCCAGCAATGCAACAACAGAAGTTATTGAAAACTTTTATATAAATGAAAATCCAATGGCAGAAAAAGAAACAATGTTGGTGAAGGAGCCACATAAAGAATTTAACGTGACTGTTATCATAGATGCAACAACAAACATAGTCGTTGAAAATGAAAGAATCCATGAAAATATAGTTTCTTATAAACAACAAAATGTTTCATCCCCAGAATTGAAAGAAAAATGTGAAGAGATAAACACATTTGAAGCCACTAATACAGTGCCAGAAGCTATTGAGGCCTTCGATGTTCACGCAGATATGGTAGTTAAGAAGGAAGCGTTTGATGATGAGGATAATTTGCATCAAACGATAATTGTTGGTAACTTACCTCTAAATCTAAAGAGAAATCACAAAAAATCACCAGAAGAATAAGGAATAGTTAGGAAACACGAAAAAGTCTTCCAAGACCTGCCAATAAAAATACCTCCTAATAAGGAACATGAACATCCAATAGAAGTCAAGAAAGGACCCGACCCTGTCAATATCAAATCTTGTCGCTATCCACATCACCAACATATGGAGCTCGAGAAGATGCTTCACGATCTTTTTAAAATGTGGGAAGCAAGAGCCCACCGCTCAAGAAACCTAGGCGTTCATCAACATTGTCCATCATTATGTATGCTTTGAGGACAAAGCATCTTTAAGAGAGGGGCAATGTTATGTATATTTTATTAATTATTAGTTAGATATAGTTATCTTAGGTTTTATTAAGTGAAAGGGCATGATCAAAGATCATGCCTCTTCACCAAGGGACACCATGAGGCTATATTTAAAGCCTCGATGATTCCCCATTGTAATCATATCTCATCTCTCATCTTTTATCAATAATAATATATACTTATAAAGTTGACCAAATTTTTTACACTCCACTGCGAGTGCGTCAAGAGCCCTGCACTGCTCAGTGTTGTGAGTCGTGGAAGCACAAAACTCATAGTATACGTTGTTTGGGAAATTGGAGTACTTCTATAGTATCGGGCACATCCGAGGTGGATGCCCCATCGTCCAGCAAATCTCGCAGTAATCTGTGGTGGCGGGGTTCGGTTGAGGTGGGAACCCCGCGTAAGGCTGTTGTGGCTGGTATACCCCTTGAGGATTCATCGCCGTGCCACCCCCGGTGGGTGGACCCCCTTGTATTGCCGCAATCGAGGGTCCCACACCCGTGCCACGCAACCGAGGACATTCGATTGCGACGTGGCCTTCAACTAGGCACTGAGTGCACCAAACATTCAGCCTAGCTGGCCTTATAGGTTGCATCTCCTTGATCTTTTCCATCAGACTAGCGATCTGGTGTTGTAGTCCCACCAAGGAGGGATCCGGCGGGGCTGGCCCTCCTCGATATTCCTTAGGGTAACCTGCCATGGCCTCTATCTTCATGGCCTACTCTAAAGCATCCTGCAGGTTGTCAATCTTCTATTGGGTGACAGGGGTTCGCGTCAAGGGAAGCAAAGCCTTGATGAACCAGTCCCTCTGATGGTTTGGGTCGATCAAGTAGCTGAGTTTCCCAATCGCGTCCTTGAATCGCCGCATCAGTTACCATGCGGTCTCTCCTTCTTTTTGCTCAATTTCCCAGAGCTCGGACAGACCCTGTTGGTCCGTCTAGGGAAGTTTAAATTCCTGGACAAAATCTCGCTTAACATCCGCAATTATTGGATTAGAATGGGCCTCGGACCACTTGATAAACCATCGCAGAGCCCTCTCTTTGAGCATGGTCTGGAACTCTATTAGCTTCCCTGCATCTGGTGTCTGTCGAGCCCTCCATATGGCTTCACACAGATACCAGTGTTGCTTGACATCATCATTGCCCCAGCCAAAGAACTCTGGGTACCAGGTGAAACAACCCGCCATATTTACTTGCGGAGGGTTGGCCAGGATAAAGCCGCTAGGTCCTGGTTGCGTGATTGTGCCACTAGGAAATGCAATATTTCTAGTGCCGCTACTACTAACGTGTGTCGCTGTTGACAATGAACTGTTATGCAATTGACTCAATGCTTGTAACTTAACGAAGATATTACTTAAATGTTGATAAAGTACCAGGGGAAGGTAGGGATCCTTGCCATGCAGAGTGTTGGAAGCGGGGCTGCCTGGAGAAATGAATGTCGTCCGCTCTTGAAACAACCGCTGCATCGTGACGTACCATTCACCATCAGAACTCTCATTGAGCTGCATCCCTGCATCATCTTCGTCAGTCACCATCTCCCTTTCTCGCTTGGCTGGGCTCCCATGCACCCGCCGCACTCCCACAGTGGTCCCTTCTTTTTCCCGGGTATCCACCTCCATAATTCCTATCCTCTAAGGCGCCTCCTTCTGGTTCTTCCTATCAGCTTCCCTTCGTTTCAAATCCCGCATCACCCGTTTTCACCACCTATCAGCGATCTGCGCCCGCCGATGTGCACGTCACTCCCTCAACTTCTGTGCGGCCTCATCATCCATTCCCCACTCCCCACCTCACATTCTACGTATCAGCTGTCACTTCAGCCCTTCCCCCAGCACCAGAGGTTTACGCTTCCATGGTCATCTTTTGAAATTCCATCAGCCCCTTGTCCACCATCAAGGCCTTAATCCACAGCAGAATATCCTTAAGCAACTTCCCTCTTAACCCAAACCGGAAAATGGCTTCAACCTTCAAGAAGGATTGGTAGCACTCTGCAGAAAATTCCACAATATATCCATTCAAAGTGGTCTCTACCCAGAAATCCACCGCGCGGGTCAATTCATTATCCAACCAATTCAGAGCCACCAGATCCCCATGCACCCACTTGCGGTTTATCTTCCGCGAGCTATCCCTAGGCACCTTCGTCTGTAACCTCCGCAACCAATTATAGAGGACACTAGGGAACTTTCCCCAGAGGATTTCGTACGTATCACTAGCTGAATCTGAGAAAACGACGAGCTCCTTGATCGCCGCCTCCTTTTGCTTGGTCAACTCTGCTTGCTGAGCAATAAATTGGTCGAGATGATTATCCCACCATCGCAATATTTCGCCTTTGTAAATCCTTGATACCATGATCTAGTTCCCCTCATAACATGTAGGTCCTGGCAATGGAACCATTTGTTGGCAAGGAAATAGGTCTCGTAGGCAAGACCCAGGTTCAGGAGTTGTGGCCAACAAAGGAATCCGCTATATTCTAGAACCATGCCAACATTATCACCCTACTCTGGAGAGCAGAGAGTCTCACCCGAGGCGTGCCGCAACCACATGCAGGAGGGGAATAGATCGATGGCAGAGGAAGGATCCGCAACTCATGAATATTATAGAATTAATTGCATAAACGTAAGTATATCCACAAGAACATTCAGAGCAGAAACAGGTATTAAGCAAATAAAATTTTAAACCATCGCAACCATCATGCAAGCATAAGAATTACACAGTAGGACAGTAACCTGCAAGTATATTGATTTCTCCAGCCAACTCCATAGGTACACAACCTCTACAAGGAGATCTTACAAGTCCAATAGCGATGCATTATAGAATAGAAAGATAGAATAGAGAAGATTAGGAACTACAGGAATATCATGCACGATCTCTTTCATTCACTCTGCATTCCTTCTCCTGTTGCATTCTCTTCCTTTTCGGCCGGGTGACTGCTATTTATTCACCCACTTTTGCAACTGTTAGTTCCTCTTTTTGTTCTTCTTCGGCTGCTTCCAGCTTCTCTCTTGTTATCTATGTGTTCCACTTTCTGTCTTCTATTGTGTATCCTCATGCGTATGCTTTCTTCAACTATCTCTTGCTTCTGCGCCACCTCGATAGCTCTGCGGTTTGCTGTAGTTGCGACTTGGTCGCGATTGCCATGTGTCCTCATGTCGCAACTCAAAAAGGCCATCCTTTATTCAAAATGAAAAATATTCCAAACAAGTTTTCAAAAACAAGGGCCCCAACAAGGAGTACCCATGTTTCATACTTTCGATAGACCCTGATACACGAAAAATGAGAAATACATGAAAAACGTGATTACACTCATTTTTTCATGTATTTCTCCTTTTTCTTGTAGGGGGGTCCATCAAAAGTATGCAACATGGATACTCCTTGGATGAGAAATTAAATTTTACATCCAACGATTATTCCAGCTCGAAATTTGAGTAAAAACCTAAGGAGATAAGTTGAAAATATGAGTTGAAAAAGTAATTTTATTATTTTATTGTTTTTTATTCTTTTAACTTATTTGCTCCAAAAAAGGTGAATCATCCCCCATGGTTGAAATCATCATCTTGAATCCTATTGGTTGTTATAAAGTTTATTTTGGTTGTAAATTTTTCTTTGGAGGCCCATTTTAGACCTCAAAATTCCCCTAATGCTTTGCAGGAGACTGACACACCTCAAATAGCACCTGCAAAACAGAAGTAGACAGTCAGCAAACAAGGCAGCAATAGAGCTACTAGAAGCCATACTTTGGCTAAAGGAAATTTGGAGGAATTCCTACATGCAATTGACATTGAAGAGTCACCCATTGTGTGAGATGAAGACATTGAAGATGGAGGAAGAAAGATGAAGAAAGGTAAGATTGCTAAAAACCTAGATTTTGCAGGTGATGATGTTGGTTTCATTTTCCAACCTAGGAAGCCAATGACCATACATGAAAATAAGGTCATGGAAAGCAAAGAGACTAAGAAAATCAATGAAGCTACCCAGCCACCAAGCATCATCGATCTGTCTTCACCAGCAAGAGAGGAAATGGTTATCAAGCAAAGAAAGGGAAAAGAGAAAATGATTGAAAAATGAGAAATAGAAACCCTCAAAGAGCAGTTTAAGGAAGTAGGTAAAGATATATCAGTCTTAAATTTGGAGGCAAAGAAACACATAGCTAGGAAGGTTCAATTTTAACAAATGAGGAAAATATGGGAACAAGTCACAAATGTTTCAAAAACCTTGGACAATACAGAAAAGTTGATAAAATGGACTCAACCACTAAGAGGAGAGGTCAAAAACATCAAAAGGATAAACTTGCACTTACAATCCAAAAACATAGCATTAAAAGATTAAGTAGAAGATCTTCAAGAGAAGCTGGATTTGATTCAAGTGGAGTTAGAAAAGGAAGGGTTGAAGATGAAAGTGGTAGAAGAACCCATCAGCCAATTGATTGTAAATGAAGATGAAACACCACAGTAGTAAAAAATTTAGTTGGAATCTATTTGATAAGGTTCATAACATGCATAGAACCCAAATTTTGCAGCTGGAGAAAAATTTTTGAAGACAATATTGAACTCAGAAAATTCTGGTTTTTTGGATAGTTTCGTAGCATAACTCAAGCTTGAGGCCAGAAAAACGCTAGAAAAATTCCTGTAGGTGCATTTTTTCCTTAAAACTCAATTTTGTCAATTTTTATGAAGGAATATTGACTGTTTGCAAGGTTTCTTGGAATAATAAAGGTGTTGTAATAGCAAAGGAATCAAAAAGACAGATGGAAAAGTGGGTTTTCATATGCTACTAAAACTCGCTACGAAACTGCCTAAACTGCCATATTTCGTAGCGAGGAGATTTTTCAAGAATTTTGAGCATATCAATAGCACATTTTCCAGCTGGAGACCTCCAACATGCCAGAATACCATACCAGCAGAAATTCATGGCTCAAAAGGAGTGACACATAGCCATCTCATCAGTCAAAACAGTGTTTAAAGTGAATGTCATCCATCCCTAAAAAGTAGGATTATGTTCCACAAATCTAGGGGTGTTTTGAAGATGTAAAGTGGTGGTGAATTATGGTGATTTGTCCTTCGAGCATGTGACATTCATTATGTAACTGTTTCACTGATAGGATAAACGAATTTAATAAATAGGAGATAGAGTCCTATTAGGATTTTGTTTTCTTTAAACGATAGTTATCATTTTTCTGTTTCAAGTTAGTGGTTTCAGTTATCATAGGTGTCAAAGTAGAATTCGAAGATCTATCCAGCTGGGCAGATCATCTATATTGTAAAGAATGTTTATCTATATACTAAACATCGAAAAGTAAAGGGCTGGATAATATTGCACCAAATTTTTCCTTGTATGTTTTATCTATTATCAGTAATATACAGTGACATTCTACTTCTAGACCTAAGATTCTCATGAGGTTTTTGATGTGTTATTGCTTTGTATATTTATGTCTAATCACTTGCAATGGATTTTATCTCTAATTACTCATAATTCATAATATTATGCTATGAATTCCTTTAGGGGTGAAATCATTGTGTTTTCCTATGTTATGTGTATGAATTATCTTTGTTAAAAACCTCTATCTGCCTCAGCTTCCATGTGAAGAACCATTGTCACTAAAAGTATTGATGTTGACTCAATAGCCTAATGGTAGCAAGCTTTCATTTTTCAACTTGAAAGCATACAAAACCAAGTTACATTTCATAGAGTTAGCCATCTATTATTATATTTATTCAAAATCATAAACCCCCCTTTGAGAGAGCCCTCTCAAATTGAAGAGGCTAATCTTTAGTTAGAAGTGGTTGGAAAGAGTTACATTGAGTTGATTGATGAGCATCCAATCAAGATAAATTTGGTGACAACAGTTCTGGGAATATCCACATGGAAAGTGCCTTCTAGAAGAGTCCACGAGTGTCATACTTAAAATCCAAGTGTTTATCTAACACCTCTGAACTTGGAAACATCTCTTGCCTATTATTAGGAAGTAATTCATTGAGAAACTACGATCAGTTTCCCTATAAATATAGCACTGCATATAAGTGTTGGGAAGGAAGAACTTGTGCAAAGTTATGTTTTCTGATTCTCATTTGATAAGAGAGTGAAAGTAATGATATGCTACTGGTATGATTTTGGATGTGATGAGGTTGAAATGAAGTTGGAGCAGGTTGACGAAAAATCGATCCATTGGTTGTAATCTTCTCCTCCTACTCTTTAATAAATATTGTTTTTCATTTTCCCATACATATGTCACTATTTCTTGTGCAATGTATTCTTGAATGATGTATGTATTTCAGATCTAATCGGTTTGATTTGAGTAAGATAAGTAGATATCTATATATTGTATGTTGTTTGTTATTTTTTGTTTGTGTTTGTAGGAATCAATATAGCGACTTGAGTTGGATTGAGAGTGACGGCAACAACGACAAAAGGAGAAGGAGAGAAAAAAGGATCACAAGTAGGTTATTTATCATTTCTGTATATCTACTTGTTTTAGAGAAAATAGTAGTTATATTTCACATATTGTTCTAAGTGATAAGCACCACACATAGGGAATTTGATTTATCCATAGATTAGAATTCCGCATAACAAATTAGCGACTCCAATGGGGAAAAATATAATCATTCCTGGTATTATTACCTCTTCTTATCATCATCATTAGCATCTACTTTCCTTTATCAGTCATTTGAATGAAAAATTTGCATTAGAAGTGTGTTTTGCTTCTTGTTTCATAAACCTAGTTGTGCCCAACGCACTGTTGGTCAAGACATAGTGCATTGTCTCCCATTCAGGTGTACTCTGCAATGCACTGTCTCCCCTTAGAGATTGCGTTTCCCCCTAAACCAATCAAATTCCATCAAAATTTCTCATTTATTTCAGTTTTAGCCCATTGATTGTTGTATTCTCAGATGTCTGATAGCTCTTAGAGACCAATAGACTTTCCTATTATTCCTCCTTTTAAAATTAAATTTTTTAAATGTTTCATTAGCTATTTTCTTTATCATCAGAAAATCAAATTCAAAATATAATTTTTTTCATTAGATCAATTTTTTTTTGAAAAGGAAATTGTTGTTTCATTCCTGTTTCCTGTAGAAAATTGTAGTTCCATTCTTCATTTTCCTAAAAGATAAATTGTTTTCTCATTCCTCATTTCTCAAAGAAGAAAACGCTTGATTGATTGATTTGTGCATTAGTTCCCTTTCGTTAATTCACATTAAATGGAACTGAAAAGAAAAAAATGCATGTGCATTTAGTGTTAAGTCCCTATATTAATAGTGTAGCCCCTTATTATTGTTAGTGTAAACCCCTTATTGTTATTATTGTACCCTTGTAACCCCCATTTTGTTATTATTGTGCCCTTAAATTATTATTGTTAGGTCGGCTAGGATTACATTGTGGCCCACTAGGATTACATTATGGCCCCATGGACTCCTATACATAGAAAGGAGGTTTTGTAAATTGTATCATCCAAGAATTGTTCATTTATGTAATGTATTGGAGGTTTCCCCCTCGAAGTGGCTTATTTATAAGGCGTTGATATCTTTTTCTTCTATTTTTGGAGCTGGTTACACAACATTTGGTATCAGAGCTTTGGATTCTAGGGTTTCGCTGCTCCAAACAGGTCATCGTGGAATTTTCGCTATAACTTTTTTTCTACGAAGTTTCAGAAGCTGAAATTTTTAGGGTACAAAGCCGAAATCCTGAGGAAGATTGCCTAAAAATTTCAGAGCTTGGTTCGCAATATAGTTTCAAAATATAAAATTCATATGGTGTGAAGCTAAAATCCTACAGAAATTCGTCAAAAATTTCAGAGCTTGGTTCGCAATATTTTTGGAGATATGATCTATGGAAGGTAGTGCTTTTTCAAGCTTCTGAATTTCATCTCAAAGAGGTGATCGTGAGAAAATTTCAATAACTCTCTCTCTGGGGATCGGATTGGAGTGCCGTAAAAATTGGTCACAAGTACACAGACTTTAGTTTCTTGGCTATCAATTTTAGAGACAAAGGACAAAACAGTGAGACGTGGAAAGTCGTACAAGTTCGCTCTACTGAACTAGTCTAGAATTAGGTCATTGTGGGAGATTGGACACAAATTTTCCTTGGAGAATCCAAATCAGGTCAGACCTGTGGCACTTAAAATAAGCTTCAAAGGGATACTACAGTTCTGAATTTCAGATATCGAAGATTTTCAATTACAGAGATAATTCAATTTCAATATCGATCTCCTCAAAGAAAGAAAAAGGTGTGTATTGTTTTTTCCGAATTGCATAAGTCTTGTTTGAAGAATCAAGTTGAATTGATTCCAAGGGAATATTGAAGAGTTTTTTTTAGTAATGGGCTCTATTATGCCTCCAAAAAATAATTCCATACCCATTAAGCCCTCAGAAAGTTATACTATGACGCATGAGGAGGAAGAATTGCAATATGAGATATCAAAATTACGGTACCAAGTGCAACAAATTTCGATCTTATGAAGAGCAACTGAAGATGACATAGATGGTTTAAAAACAAAAATGGAGGCTAATTTGGATGGTTTTAAGGATCAAATAAAATCTATTATGGATGATAAAGTAGTGGAATATCACAATGAGCATCAACAACAAGTTCTCCAACTCTCAAAGGATAACCTAACTTTGGTGCAAAATCAAATGAAACAACTGGAAGATCAATATCACATCGAAAGAAGTTCTGAAGCAGTCACAGAAATAAGAAATTGAAAAGCACAATCAATTTCAAAGTATCTCAGCAAGTGGAAGAACTTTCCTGTAGAAGATTCCACATGGAACGATGAGAATTTTATACAGAAGCATCAGGAAATAATCAAGCGTTGAGGACAACACTTGTTTGAAGGAGAGGGGCATGTTAAGTCCCTATATTAATAGTGTAGCCCCTTATTATTGTTAGTGCAAACCCCTTATTATTATTATTGTACCCTTGTAACCCCCATTTTGTTATTATTGTGCCCTTAAATTATTATTGTTAGGTCGGCTAGGATTACATTGTGGCCCATTAGGATTACATTATGGCCCCATGGACTCCTATATATAGAAAGGAGGTTTTGTGAATTGTATCATCCAAGAATTGTTCATTTATGTAATGTATTGGAGGTTGCCCCCTCGAAGTGGCTCATTTCTAAGGCATTGATATCTCTTTTCTTCTATTTTTGGAGCTGGTTACACAACATTTAGATTTTGTTTGTGGTGTGTTATAGGAAAATTTGGGCACCATTCCCAATGACCTGGTTAAATAGACATCATCTCCAGGACCAATGAATAGGGTCTATCATCCCCTATCATTTCAGTTTCTACATGCCCTAATACAAAGAACAATACAAATCATTCATGAATTTCATCTGCAAAGGTTTCCAAGATTTAAAGTTTATAATATATCATATGAGAGCTCATCAAAGCTGCCTCTAAAGGGACTAAGTGTGTTGCATATGAAATTAGCCCCATTCAAAGCTGCTCTGCAAAGCACTTCCTAACACTCATAGGTGTGTAGGTCACATTGGGAGCAAAATTCTCATTGTTCCGGAATCTCCACTTGGCCAGTGTATTCTAGAAGAGTTCACATGTGTCAAAATTCGAATCCATGTGTCCATTTGACATCTCTAATACTAGGAACATGTCTTGCCTATTATTTGAAAGTAATTGATTGTAAAACTACCTTCAGCTCCTCTATAAATTAAGCACAGATCTTAGTGTTTGAGAGGGAAGAATTTGAGTAGAGAAATGTTGGTGGAATTTCAATTGAGGATTTGATCTATGTAACATGCTACTGGAGAGATCTGCATTGTGATGAGGTTGGGATGCTACTGGAGATGGTTACTTCAAATAAATCATTGGGTTGTAACCTCCCCTTCTATCCATTAATAAATATTGCTGCTTTTTCCCACATATATATCTATATAAGCTCATGTTTTCCATATTATGAATTCTTGTTTGATGCATATGGTTTATGTTTCATTGATTTAGCTAATTAACTTGAATATAAATATGTATTATTGCTATCTCTTATTGTTTAGTGTTCATTCTTGCAAGAAATATTTTGCACCGCCGGCTAGAATTTGAAGCGACAGCAAAAGTGATACAAGGAGACTTTGGAAGCGCTTGGACTCCAAGTAAGATTTTTATTTCATTCTGTGTATCTATTCATAGTTAGGAAAAGTAGCCGCAAAGTCTTTAATCTTTTGTTCTAAATAAGTACCTATCTAGGGAAGAATGATTTATCTGTAATTCATAATTTTGCATAACAAATTGGCAACTCCGCTGGGGAGTCTGACCCTTCATCCTATGTGTATTTACCTCTTATTTTCTCTATTTATTCACACGGTATCTTTTACTCAAAAATATTAGGTTTTTTGAAATCAAAATTTGCATTAGAAGTGTGTTAAACAGTTGTGCTTTTCATTGTACACTGCACCCAATGCACTGTTGGACACAACACAATGCTTTACATAGCACTGCCTCCCTTTCAAGCTTGCATTGCAAAGAATTTTCTCTCTTTAGAGACTGTGTTGCCTCATGAAACCATCCAAATTCCTTTGAGTTTTTCATTGCAATTGTTTTCAGTTTGTTCTCTATTGTGTTTTGAAAATCCTGAGCCTCATATTGACCAGTGAACTTATCTACCTCTTCCTCCTTTGAAAGAAAATTTTTTCAATGTTTGTTTAAAGCGTTTGTTTTTATCATTAACGAATTAATTTCAAAGTATTTTCATTGTCGCATTAGATCCATTTTATTTTGAAAAGGAAATTGTAATATTCCCAATTAGTTCTAAGCTAATGGGAATATTCAATTTTAGTTTATTTTTTTGTTTCATGAATAAAGTTGTAAAGGAGGCTCGTTGAACTCCTAAAATAGTAAATAAATCAAGCCCAAATGTGAAAAAAGGATAAAACTTGGCTATGTAAGCAAACAACCTTAGGTGTGAAAGGGGTTGAACATTTTGACTGGGTCAAACATGACCAAATCTATAGTGTTTTCTTGGAGGAGTGGCCATCAATGAGGCACAGCGTAGTTTTAGATGGAGATGTCTCATGTGAAAAGAGTTATTTCATTGGAGGGGGTTTAGGGTTTGCAAGCTCTTAGCTTATAAAAGGAAGAGGATGGCAGCATGAAGAGGTTGTTGAATGATATTGGATTTTGATGTATTGTTTGTTTAGACATACAACTTTATTTGGTTGTTTAGCCTAGATTGCAAATTTTGTTTAGCATTGGGTGTTCCTGATCGGGAATCCCACCTCTTCCCATTGAGTAGCTCTTGGGAGAGTCTTGTATTGTATAGTCCACTATCTGGCTGAAGGCCAAGCTTCTTCTTCCAACTATGATGCAGATCCTGTTGAGGTTTTGGTTTTCTTTGAAATCTGTAGCAAGTGGAGGCTAGATCTACTCAGATCTAGACCATTCTAGTTCTCCTTTTCAGTGGGTAAGGCTTCTATCCCATTGGCAAGATAGTATTGGATCATTGGAGCATCATTTTCAGATATTGGCATGTGGCCAAACTTATTCTAAACCCCACAATGCATTTTTTCTTCCAGATCTTAGTTATTCATGTAGGTGTTGTTGCAGGGTTTTTTGACACATCATTTGGAGAGCTGGTTTTCAAGTGTTGGGGTTTTTCCCTTCACTTTGGAGATACATTGTAGGAGGATCTATTTCTCGTCATATCATATCTGATCTGAATACTACAGTATATTTCTGAATATCTGAATATTTATGTAGATCTGCAGACTTAGATCTTCGATCTACTACTTGTACATGGTGTTTTGCTAGAAACCCCAAAGGGGATTGAAAGAGGAGCCTCTATAGTGTATGGATCTGCAATAGATCTAAATTTTCATGCACTTATATGCTCTAGATCTAAAGTGTAATCAACTGTTGTTTGCAGCTCAATAAAATAACGTTGTCAAGCCTTTTTCAGTCCATACCTATGATTGCAACACCTCTTTTTGATGATTTTCTTCTATTGGAGTCTTGTATTTCTAGTTATGCATATTATGGGCCACATTGTACATCTATTTTTCTATTGTAAATACATTTTAAAGGTCTCATTTTTGGCCTCCTACTTATTTTTAGATGAACTGCATTATTTTTCTGCAAAGCTGCTTTCTATTGTTGCATTCCCCATTTGGGGATATTACAATGGTATTGGAGCATCATCTTGGCACATCCTATGCATTATAATAAGAGAATATGTCTTTTGAAGAAGAATAACCTCTTACTGATATAGATAAGAGGTATCTAAAGAGAAGACAAAAGAGATTTGATTACACCAATGATAATGAATGCAAGGGAAAATCCCCTTTATATGGAAGTGAAGAAGAAGAAAATGATTTTCCTAAGATCATTTTGAGAGCCATGCAATATCCTGCTAGAGAGATCAAAGAGATGATGTTGGACAGAATAAAATAATCCCCTAAAGGATTTCATCTTGGAGAAAGCTCTGGCATATCTCACCACTGGAATGATCAACCAATGCATCAACCACAAGTTTCCCAACTTTCTACCATGCCTACCTTTTTGGTTGTGTGAAATGAAGGGTTTCAAGAGCAAGCATCCCTTGAAGACTATTTTGAAGAATATGAGTCTCAAAATTAGAGATTCAAAGATCACTTGAATTTTCAAGATTTTTTTCACCTCAAGTACAAAAGAAGACCAGGACATCATCATAAAGGTGGTGGATTCACTCAGGATCATGATCGAGATCACTCTATGGGTAGATTATTTTTACCCAAATTTGATGGATCATCCAAGTGTTCTGCCAAATCATGGGTAGAAAAAATTGACATCTACTTCCAGTTGAATAAGGTTCTAGAGATGGAGGCTATCAATATTGCAGCGCTGCACTTTGAAGGTGAAGCACACAACTGGTGGTTCCATGGTTTGTCTACATTGGGTCATGCCATGTGACTACCTATTCAGAGTTCACTAAAAGGTTGGTGGAAATATTTTATAGAAGAGATATGGAGGCACCATTCATGAGCCTTGTAAAGTTGAAACAATCAGGTAATACAGAGTCTTACATTTCTGAAATTTTAAGATTATCTGTTATGGTTCCTTATTTTTCTGCAGCAAGAAGGGTGCATGTTCATTGATGGATTAGATGAACCTCTTCATGGGTTGGTTAAATATAGCAAGCCCACTACCCTGCATGATGTTATTAAAAGGGCTAGATACCTTCAAGATTCCTTGCTAAAAACTAAGGCAAGATTTCAGCACAAGCCCTATTTTCCTTCAAATGGAAAGGAAGATAAAGCTGATCCTTCCAAGGAGAGCTCATACAAGAAGCCTCTTGCTAAAGAAGTCTGGAGAGATCTAAGAAAAAGGAAGCTATGCTTCACTTGCCAAGAATCATGAGCACCTGGACATAGATGTGTTGTTGGAAAATCACATTACATATAGGTCTTCTCATATGTTGAGGAGGAAGAAGAATATGAACCAATAATAGGTCACAGTGTTGACACTGCAGGAGGAGAGCCAACACCATCAGGAGAGGGGTATGGAGCATTTTCTCCTATTGGAGGGGCTCTTGCATATTTGAGAGGAGTACCTAAGTACTTGACCTTAAGAGTTCAAGGTTCCATATTGAATCAAAGGGTCTCTATTTTGATTGATAATGGGGAAACTCACAATTTCATTGATTCCCATCTAGTGTAGAGGAGGGAAATACCCACTGATACTTTTGAGGGATTCTTTATTTTGGTCCCAGTAGATATAAAAATGAAATGCATGCATTATGTCCCATCACTTTCAGTCACCCTAGGAACTTACACATTAGTTGATCACTTATTTTTGGTTGACATACCTGACACCAATGTGATTTTTGGTTTTCAATGGTTGTTTACATTGGGGAAAGTCACCACTGGTTGGTAGGCTTTGCAAATGGAATGGGTGGACAAGAAGAGTGGTGAAACACAAATTATCAAAGGTGTTATAGATCAATTTGGGCATCATTCCCAATGACCTGGTTAACTAGGCATCATCTCCAGGACCAATGACTAATGGTCTATCATTCCGTATCATTTCAAGTTGCTACATGCCCTAAGGAAAGAACAAGACAAATCAAGCATGAATTTCATCAAGAAAAGGTTTCCAAGGTTTGAATTTTATTATATAGCATGTGGGAGCTCACCAATGCTACCTCTAAGGGGACTAAATGCGTTGCATATGCAGGTAGCCCCATGTAAGGCTACTCTGCAAAGAACTTCTCAACATCTATGGGTGCGTTGGTCACATTGGGGGCGAAATTCTCATTGTTCTGGAATATCCACTTGGCCAATGCTTTCTAGAAGAGTTCACATGTGTCAAGCTTCGAATCCAAGTGTCAATTTGACATCTACATGACTGGGAACATGTCTTTCCTATTATTGGAAATTCATTCATTGAAAAAATACCTTTAGTTCATCTATAAATTGAGCACAGATCTGAGTGTTTGAGAAGGAATAATTTGAGTAGAGAAATGTTGGAGGATTTTCAATTGAGAGTTAGATTTGTGTAACAGCTGCTGGAGATATTTATACTTTGATGGGGCTGAGGATCATTTCTGGAAGGGTCACTTCAAATCATTCATTTGGTTGTAACCTCTCCTTCTATCATCAATAAAGAATACAACTTACTTTTCCCTATATGCATCTGTATTGGCTTTGATTTTCCATATTTCAAGATCTTAGTTGATGAATATTGTTTATGCTTTACTGATTTGGCTAATTAACTTGAATAGACATCTGTATTATTGCTATATTCTGTTTCTTTAGTGTTCTTTCTTGCAGAAAGCATTTTTCACAAACCACTTGAATTTGAAGCTACAACGGAAGCGACAGAAGGATCCATTTAGAAGCGCTTGGATCACAAGTAAGCCTCTAATCCTTTCTGTGTGTATGCTCTAAGTTAGGAAAGGTATTCATATAGTATTTACTCTATTGTTCTAGATTTTCATCTGTCTAGGAAAGTGTGTTTTATCCATAATTCATATTTTTGGCCCAAAAAATTGGCGACTCCACTAGGGATCAAACCCAGAATCTATGGTTTCGTAGACCTCAGCTGTCGTTAACATAGCAGCTATCGTTAACTTGTCTGCGATACATTTCGAGTGTGATACCTCACCCCACATACGTAAGTATATCATAGCTCGTCCACGTACTTTCGATTATATCGAGCGGTGTTACAGTATGATAAGTATAAATGGGTGCTCTCACTGTGCGGTTTCGCATCAGACAGCGCTAATACGGACTTGGGCCTCCACGTACCTTCGGGTATATTTGGGAGGACAACTTTTAGGTTCTATCCATCCATAGTGAACCAAGTCGTCCGCCTTGTAAATTGTGATACACCGAACACAGCATTCAGGGAGATTGCCTACCCATACTTCTTGGTTCGCCAGGAGGTATTCTGCAGTTCACAGTTTCTTGATAAACCCTTTTGCCTAGCATTACCCTTTTATTTTTTTTATTTTTTTTGGTTAAAATTAATCAGTAATTGTGGAAGAACAAAATCCATTCCCCCATCATTCGCATAGATTAGCTTTAAACCACCTTTACCACCAGAAGTGACTTCTAGTAGGCGAAGTTGATCATGATCTGCCGAATCAAGTAAAATTCATACCTCTGGTGAAACATCATTTTCCCATAAACCAAATTTAGCTCAAGTTGTTTCTACACATCTCATTTTGTCTACTGTTATCGAAATGAAGTCTTCACAGCTACCCATGGTCACGATCCATCCAATCAGTGAGACCATACCTCCTCGATCTGATGTTGTTCAACCACATATTGATCTAGATTATGTATCTTCTTTTCCAGAACATCTGAATCCTGAATTCGAATGGCTGGAAGTTGTTCCTACCTTGGTCATCCCACAAATTTCTGTAGCTATTGAATCTCCCATACCACACAGTTAACCACCTGAAATATACTTTGGGCCTGACAATGAAATTCTCCCACTTGGTTTAATTATGATTGAAGGAATCCCACAAGACACTACACATTTAACTCCAACCCATTTTGGGGAGGACCTTTACCTGTACGAGTCTTTTTCTCAATCAACACCGCCTTCTTTTTCTAATCTTCCTCCTTTTCAAATTCCCGTCGATTCAAAAGGCTATACATTTGGTCAAACAACCATGTCTAAACCAACATCTTCGGTTGGGCCTGTTGTTCCAATTACTTCACCTCCTGCCCTCGCTACTCCATCGATGTTTACCACTTCACCAAATTCATATTTTCATGGTGGCCATATGGTCCCATCAGGTTACAAATCATTATCTGGAATTTTCTCTGGTGCATCTTCTAATCCATGGTATTTACCATTGTCATCATCCGGTATTTTAACTGGTAATCCTATTGTAAGTAATGAATGACTTGATTCATTATACACATCATCAAGGAAATATCAAGCCGGTCCTTCTGGGTTTATTCCTTCAAGTACGATATCTACTGGACTCCCAGGATTTGGAGAACACTATTTTCCTTCTTATTATCATCCTCATGTTGGGAGCAACCTTTGGTCACCCAATATGATAGTACTACGTCACTTTTTGGTCAATATAATGTTAAAACGAATGTTTTTCAATGGTAGCCCACTCTGCCTATCCAACCACAAATGGTTGTACAATCGTATCAACCAATTCAACCTATTACACCCACTTCATTACCACTTGTTAATACATCTATACTCTTGTTACAGAATCAAAATGTTTTACATCATCAACCTTATCAAACGGGTCCTACAACTCAATATCATCAAATTTGGGTCCATAGACTCCAAATCCTTTGATTAATTTACAACAACCTGTATTAGGAATTATTTATTCACAACCTAGTTTACCATTTTATGGGATGTCACAACCGCAACCGAGTTATACATAGCAACCGAATCCAAGTTATCTTGATTTGGGTTATAGCGTTATTGGACAGACCCCTTGGTAGCCACAGGTGAAAATGCCTCAAACCTCTTTTCAACAAGCATCATATCCAGGTTTTGGTCAACAGAATCCTGAAGTGTTTGCTATGAAAAACAACCCCTATCTAGGTTTCCAGCAGCAGATTCCTTATGCTGGTGCTAAAAGGCCTGTTGCTAAAGAAATTCCATCTTACCCTGGCTATGCTCAACCTCACCTTAATAGACAGTTGCCCTTTATTGCAACTTAAGGGTTACCAGATTTAAATCGGTTAACCAATTATCTAATCAACTATGCTCCTTGGTGGTCGGTGATACCTCACAAATTACCCTCAGATATTCCTAAGTTCAATGGAAACCCTAGAGAAGATTCTTCGACTCATGCTATGACTTATCATTTATGGTGTTCATAAAATTCCCTAAATGATGATTTTTTCCGACTACGTCTTTTCCAGCGTACGCTCACAAGCCCAGCTGAAAAATGGTACATCAAATTACCTAGAGCATATTTTGACAATTTCATAGCCCTAGCTACTGTCTTTTTGACTCATTTCCAGTTACCCATCAGATATGAAACTGGAACGGAACTCTTGACTAATTTCAAACAGACTAATTGTTGGAGAGGTAAATCCCCTCTGCAGATAGAGGCGATCCCTACTAACCCAGATTGGTTCTAGCAAAAATCAAGTCACGCAATGATGCAAGTTCCTAGTTACTAAATGACAAAAATCTTAATTAATTTCCTACCTAAAATCCTATGCAGTAGTTTTTGAAGAAAGGATGACGCTTTTCGTCCCTCTCTTGGCAGATCACGATTCTTCCGCTCGATGCATCTAAAAACCTGCACACATGCAAAGGATACAACGATATACAACATAAAATCTAAAGTCTGTAACCATACATCAGTCAGAGAGGATGTAATTCATTGCATCAAGAAATAGACACATGAATGAAATCATAATCAAAGTTGCTCATCGTTAAAATAACAAAGGAAAGATACAACCCAAAGCTCTGACACTTGATCTTCCTTCGGTGGGGCTGATAGCGGAGCACATCTTAACTAAGCCTGTCAGAAACGGGACAAATCTCTCTCTCTTAGGCTTGGATCTCAAAAGCTATCTAGATATAGTCTCCTTGCTACAATTTCAGCTAGCTTGCTAAGGGATAAGGCAAGCTTTTATAGATGGTGGAAGGGGAGTTGGGATCCCTATAATCATGGGATTGGCCCTATCTCTAAGGAAGCTTCCATGATAGGTGGAAAACCACTTCCCATACATGGAGATCCGGAGCCAAACCACCCAAATCCTTTTAGTGACTCGTTCAAGAGTTTGTTGGAATAAAACTTCTACCATTTATTTTTTTTTAAAATCCCTTATTAAACTTGGTGCGAGTAAGACACAGGGACAGAGCACTAGTTGGCGTGCCCTCTATGGTGGATTTCCCCCATTGGCGCGACGGCTGAACTGGCTAGTTGCGCAAAGGCTAAAAGATCTATTTTTATGGTTTTTCAGAGGAAACTTTCTTCAGAGGAATGTTTTTCCTTATGCCAGGGGATGCCATGAAAGTGGTTTTAGGTCATGTCACTGCTCATAGGTCACGGGAAAAGCCCTCCAATGTGCGGGACGGAGGATTACAGGGATGACGACAAAATTTTTTGTAACAGATGCCCCCTAAAGCATGAGGCCCGAGAGAGAGGGAGGGGTGAAATGCTTTATGAGAATGCGCCCAACTGAAAACACTGCCATCGAAAAACCTGCGTAGACAAATACAACTGATATCTCAAATACATGATGTGTGGTATCGGTGCAGCCATCCATAATAGAGTGTACAATAACCAAGATCCAAGGTATGGATGCAGCCATCCAGTAAAGAAGGATCAATAAGTAGACTCAGGTATGGTCGCAGCCATCCAATCAAATGAGTCATGTAACCAATCATGATAATTCACAAAGAATCCACAGCCTAGATTTGTCAGAAAAAACCCAGGGTCTTGTGCTCCATCTTCACCCGAACAGAGTACAAGTCTGTGCATGTGAATAAATGAGCTAAAATCAAACATGCAAGAACATCGTCTGATTACCAGCCAATGATGAAATCCGTTAACAGACGCGAGAGGTACCACCAATAATGAGGATGGCCCTCAAGGTACTATAGGTACAATCCATGGAATTTGAACAGTGAGCTGACGTCAAACACTGACAGAATCACTCGATTGAAGGCCAATGATGAAAACCTTGCGTCGAATGCGAAGAACCTGCCATTGAGCCATGCAGGCTCCAAGCTACTTGAAAGGAGTCTCTAGATCAACTTCCTGGATAATGAGCTGAAGTCGACAGGAAGTGACCTTGATCGAAGGTGGGCCATAATGTTTCCCACATCATCGACACGAGACAGAGGAACATAATGTTTGTGAATCAAGATCAGTAGAGAATCAGAGGGAGGTTGAAAACTGCAGAGGCCAACTTCTCTTGAACATATCGGCAGCACGAAAATGGTTTGGAAGTATTTGACATCAAAGGATCTGAGGCCATGATGATGAGGCAAAGAGTAGATGAGAAGTCAAAAAGGATTACCCAAACCCATGGAGGCAAGCAGAAAACGAGATGAGATGTCCCCAACCTGACATGAATGCAGAGGAGTGCCATGTTCAAGAGCGACATACTGTCGACACGACAGTGATACTGGTTCCATTTTTCCCCACCATTTCTGGCGAGTACCCCAATTATTTTTGGAAAACAAGCTTGAAAGGGATAGCATATGCTTGCAATATAATTTTTTCTTTCAGATAAATCCAACCTAGTACATTTAACAAGCCCTAGGAAGGAGGAAATAAAGTAATGTCATTACGATGGAGTCCAATGTCATAAGGTTTAAACAAGTCTGACAAAGGAAGAACTCGACGTATTTTCATGTTTAGAGAGTTTGAAAAGACAGCAAAAAAGAAAACTCCAGCAGTCCCTTTTCGTAGATAGTTCCTCAGGTCCGAAAAGGTAGAAAACTGTGTTTGAGAAAACCTCCCAGTCACGATAGGCTAGGGTATTCATTTTTCATAAATAATCTATCCCAGCCCGAAAATGGGGTAAACGTATACTAGGTAGATTTCGTTTCGCAACCAATTTAACGAGATCGAAATGACAAGCGACTTAGCAATATTTTCATTTTTAGAGAGTCGGAAAAGAGCTGAAATATGACTCCAGTAGTGACTTTTTCGTGTTTTTATCGAGTCCAAAAAAGTATAAAATACAACTCATATCGTCGTCCCAGTCACGTGAAAACCTGTTGCTGCACAAGAAGCAAGCGTAAAACCCATTTTTCGAAAAAATATGATAAAATATTGGAAAAATAAGCTTCAAAACCTAATTTGATTTTGAAAATTTATAAATATGACCAAAATAGTAAAAATATATTTACTTTTAATTTTTACCTCTTATGGAGAGCAACAGTGAGTTTTTTCCTTGCGAACTTGCAGTGATGATTGTGGACGATCCGGTGCACCATTCTGAATCCCGTCTTTTTCAGGTAAGAGGCACTTCCATTAGTTATTTTTCAATCCACTTTTTATATTTTTCCATCATGATTTGGGATCCCTGAGGGGAAAATTTTCAATTTTAGGGCTCGCATAGTTTCCGCGGGTATGAGGCACAAACCCACGCCAATCAAGTTCTTTTTGCAAAAGGATCGAACCAGCTGGTGTGACTGTCAACAAAACAGTCACGCCAACCGCGCAACCTTATTTTTCGCTCAATTTTTACAAAAAATGAACCAATCAATTGGATTTTTGAATGCCCAAGGGATCTAATGATGTGTTTATGACCATTTTGATGAAATTATAAAGCCACAATGGTGATCGAAAGGAAAAAATGGGAGCACAGTGAAGAGGAAGAAATGGCAATGGGGAATGAGCAATGCATGAATGCTCTCTGAGATTGCAAATTAAATAAATTCTTCCTGACCCCATGTATCAGGGCACAACCTGAATTGTTTCAATACTTAATCAGTATCTGGGATGAGAATGAGGAGAATTTTAGGCTTCGAGATAAATTTTTGGAGCTCGAAGTATCCGATGCTTACTTCATCACTGGATTGTCTCGCAGAGGTCCAGTTTTGATCATGACAGTTACTAGGCCTTCTGGCAAAAAAAACTCAATGGTTATGGAAAGAGTGTGCTCAGGGGCACAAACAGGATCAGGTAGCAGCAAGGTGGACATTCACACACTTCCTGATCTAGCACTTAGAGTGGTGCTCCATACCATTATGCAGGTTGCGTGGTCACAGGTGCCGCATGAGGCTACCAAAACACAGCTCCTCTTGGCGTCAGAGTGTATGAACCCAACATTATTTGATTGGGCTACAGCCGTAACCATGAATATTAAATGGAAATTGACTAAGTTTAAAAAGGCCAAACTAAAATAGTTCAGGTACAGGTCAATCTTGGTATCGTTCATCCTTGAACGGCTACCTATCTTCCAGGGCCAAGGGGCGATAGTCGCAGATCCACCTTTGAGAGAGCCACGGATGGCTCGATGGGCAGCACTAATGCCCAAAGCAGGAGGGGGCCAACAAATTTCATGGCGGCCCGAGTTCTTCGGATGGCTTCGGCGATAGTTGATCCTCGTAGAGGACTGGCCCTATACCGGTACTAACTTTACAAAAGACCCAGATCTTCCACTCCCGGAAGGAGAGCACTGGGATGAGGAGCTGGGTAAGACTCTTTTTTATTTTATGAATTTTATGATTTTTTTTTGGTATACATGGATTTTCTAACGTTTTATTCTATATGTATGTAAATTTTGGCCCAGAGAGGCCCACCGGTATGTCGCCGATTGCACGGAGGACCCCTCTCGCCTATGACGCTCAAGGTGAGGGGGGCGAGGGGAACGATGTAATGTCCCTTTTTCAGAAATGTCACAAGTCTATTCCAGAGATAGACTGTGGGGGAATTTTCTGGATATGCCACCTCTAAAGAGAGGGTGAGATCCAGAGGCTACTTGGCCCTTCACAGACTCTATCTATAGCTATGTGAGATTTCCTATTAGGAAAAGCTACTCTATTGAGAATACCTCAAGATAGAGCTACAGCAATAAGCAAAGACATAAACTGGAAAGAGTAGTGAATAAAAATTATGCCAAAATGTATGAAAACCCTTGAGCCATTTTACTATGAAATAACAGCAGAAAAATGATACAATGAACATCAAAGGAATGAGGCAAGAAGCCTTCCATGAAACATATGCCAAAATACACAATGTTGCATCATAGCAGAATACCCATGAATAGGGACTGCACAGTCATAGAAGGGATACTGCTATACATAGTGAAAAACAACATGGATCTGCATATACATGGCTCATACATCATTGGGAGAGAAGATCTAAGCTCCCAATCACTACCTCAAGTCAATCCTAGAAAGATTGGCTAAAATATGCGAAAATACTAAAATGTTGGAGTTGCTGGGTAACTGCATAAACTCAAACACATGGAATGGAATGGAGAAGGCTAAATGGTTGAGTTGATGAAGATCCCTTCTCCTTTGGAAATCTAAAATTCAAGGCTGATCCCTACACCACAGATCTCACCCTCTGAAATGCCTGCAAAACCCTCACTACAAATGTGCTCCAACTAGAACGCAGTCTATGAGAGTATCTGCGCTGTGACTGATGGAAATGGTTGGCCTCCTACCAATGATGGTGTAATATGCTCGGAAACCATCCTCACTAACCTCCCAGAAGTAGAGAACTTCCCTCCTCTGAAATATCAGCTTGAAATGGTGTTGTAGGAAACCTCCAGCAACACCCAGCTACACTGCACAATAATCTGCTACAGACACTGCGCTGATGAAGATGGCTGATGCTATGGCCTGAATGCCGGAATATGGAGGATGAGTGAAATCTTTCATGAGCTACTGAAGAAGGAGAGGAAATCCTAAACAGGACTCCCTCGTGCCCGAGGGCACTGTGGCTCTGCTGAACAACAAGAGGCAGCAATTTGTCTCAATAGACAAATAATCAAATGATATAAGATAATATCAATGGGTTGCCTTGCTCCTCTTTTAAACTTAATGAGCCTTCACCTTCCTTCCTCTATAATTTTCCTCCCTCATGGAATATTCCTCCACTAAAACTACGTTGTCCCACCTAGTGCTTTCCAACTCATGCCAAAGCAGTTTACTTGGTCAATTAGGCCTTGTCCATTTGCATTTTAACCTCTTTCACACATGAGGGTGTGAAATCTAGCTCCATGATTATCCCTTTTCATATTGCAAGGGATTTTATTCCTGTTTATTTCATGAATGGGTCACTTTACCCATTTTTATTCAACAAAATAAAAATATGCAACTATAATGTTCCATTTTAGCTTGAGGCTAAAATTGGGACATTACAAACGAGCTAGTTCAGAACTTAGAGGGAATCGCCCGTGGGATTCCTGATTATGCTCACATAGCAGATTTCCCTATGGCTTATCAGAGGCACACCGTGGGGGTGCCTAGTCACCTTCATCATTTACTGAGGCGATTTGTGCGGGTAGTAACATGCTACCATGAGAACCATGCTGATTAGTCGCCTAGGCTTTTCATTTGCATATTTTTGAGAGACATGTTGTCTCCGGATATTAAAACAGACATGTATATTTTTTGGATTTTATGTGATGTACACACACCGCAAAAATTCAACATATATATATATATATATATATATATATATATATATATATATATTTGGATGGATATTTTTCACATATGATGATGTTTTTTACAAGTTGCGTAAATTTCTATCTAATACCATGTTATCTATTGCATATGTTAATGCATTCATGTGTCTAGGTATATGTTGATATGTGATGTAATCAAAATTTATTTCCAGTCAACGAATACGTAGATACAGTCTTAAAATGGATGGGTTCCTAACTGAATAATGACCATTGGGTTGTAACACTACAAGCTGTGATTCTAGGTATACAAGTAATGCACAAATACCGAGGTTAACAGCCTCGTTCAGTAATTCCAAAATGGCACTATATTCCATGAAATTATTTGTAGTAGGCCCTATACAAACACCTTGTAAATTTACTAACTCACCAGCAGGATCGTAGATTACCCAGGCTCCCGGGGACAGATTCCTCGTACTGCGAGAGGCACCATCCGTGAAACCAAAAAAAGGAGTAACAGAAATCTGCACAGTCAGGAAGACCCAATCAGCAGAAAGACGCTTACAAAGCACACCACACCACACATGCACAAAATGAAATCACTCACTTATGTACACACACCACACAAGAATAATTCAAGCGTATTTCTTCTTCAGGTACAGCCCATTTTTAGGCTACGCCAAAGGAATACCTTCATAATCGATTAGCTCATAGGCCCCATTTTTCAATACACATTTAACGATATAGGGCCCATGCCACATGGGCTGGAATTTTCCTACCCCAATTTTATCATGTGCTTGATCATACAAGAGGACAAGGTCCCCTTCTATAAAAGAACGTGGAGAAACCGTTTGATCGAAATGAGATTTAACCCGCTTTTTTTGTGCCTCGATAACCAAAGCAGCCAAGCAGCATGTTTCATCCAGTATTTCCAGATATAGGAGACGTTCTTCCTCTGGGGAAGTGTCA
Organism: Pinus albicaulis; assembly: GCA_034641835.2. NCBI lineage: Eukaryota > Viridiplantae > Streptophyta > Pinopsida > Pinales > Pinaceae > Pinus > Pinus albicaulis. Next base: position 999,719,490 of record CM076578.1, read on the forward strand.
GGAAGTAATTCCACAACCAACTTCAGCGAAGGGATCTCACATTCAACCGGAAGAGTCACTTCCAGACAATACACCAACTGGAAAGGTGTCAATCCGGTCACGCCCTTTACTAACGTTCAGTAGGCCCAGAGAGCTGAGAACAATTAGAGATGCGAGTTGGATTTTTGAATACCAATTTTTCTTTGAAGCATCGTGACAAGCACCTTGTTCACGGCCTCAACTTAGCCATTTTCCTGGGGGTAGTATGGCATTGAGTTTTCATGACGCAAGCCCAACTTTGATGTCAGCTCTGCCATCATGTAGTCCCGAAAATGAGTGCCATGATCAATGACGATGGCTTGAGGAATGTTGAAACGTGTGATCACATGGTTGAAAATGAATTGAGCGGCTGTCTTACCATTGGCAGCTAATGTAGGCATCACCTTGGCCCACTTGGTGAAGTATTCTATGGCAACGATGATATAAGCATGCCCCCCAGCCGAGTGAGGGTTACATGTCATAAAATAAATGCCCCATTTGGTGAAAGGGCCTATGGTAATGACAGGATGTAAAGGGAGGGGTGGCGCACGCATCTTGCATTGGAAGATCTGGCATGCATGACACTTTCTTACTGCAACAATACAGTCTTTAAATATAGACGGCCAGAAGTAACCCAAACGGATAATCTTCTGGGCGATAGCATAACTGGACATGTGACTACCATAGGTGCCACTGTGATAGTCATTCAGGACTTTCTCAACCTCTTCCAAGGTCAATATCGACGGAGCATAGAATCGACTCCAACATGATATAAGGTATCTCCGACAATGCGATATGGTTGTGATTGATGCCAACGTTGAGCATCCTTCGTTAACTCGAACTGAAAGGCAGATGTATGAAGGCACATGATGATGTCACCATACCATGTATCGTGAGTTTTGATTAGAAAGAGGGTTTTATCCGGGATATGATCCTTGGATTGAGATGGAACAGAGTCGGTAGGGAGAGAGTAGATAAGATCAGCAAAAACCAGCGACTTTGTCGATTTGGCAGTAGTGAACTCCAAATCAAACTCCTGTAGCATCACAATCCATTTGGAGTACTTTCCCCCCATCAATTGTCGAGACAAGATGTAATTCATGGGGTTGCAGTCGGAAATCACGGTTACCGTGCACAACAGGATGTAATGGTGAAACCGTTGAATGGCCTGGACCGTAGCAAGCGCCAACTTCTTGATGTGAGCATATCACATTTCAGTATCGAGGAGATTTCGAGACAGATAATAAACCATGTGCTCATTTCTGTCATCGTCATCCTGTACCAGAACCATGGCTATTGTGCTAAATGTAGAAGCCAAATAGAGGGTAAAATCACGATGATAGTCGGGAGGATGTATTAACGAATCATTTATAAGAAACGTTTTAAGTTTATCAAAGGATTGTTGAGAAATCGCATCCCAGCGGAATGGAACGTTCTGCTTTAGAAGTCATGTAAACCCTTTGGCCACTTCTGCATAGTTCGGGATAAAGTGACGTAAGAATTTCTCTTTCCCCTAAAGGCTTTGAAGTTGATGCAACGAGGATGGGGATGGGAGATTAATAATGGCCTCAACCTTTAGAGGGTCAAGGTGAATTCCATATTTAGAGACAATGAATCCAAAAATATGACCAGAATCAATGCAGAAGATGCACTTGTGAGGATTAAGCCTGATATTGTAATGTCTGCAACGGAGAAAAATCTGGCAGAGGTGTTCAGGATGGTCTTCGCGTCGAGCTGAATGAGATGGCAGGTCATCCAGATACGGCTCAACAATGTGACATATTTCATGAAAAGCGTAGGAAATAGCACGCTAGAAGGTAGCCCCGGCATTTTTTAAGCCGAACGGGATCTTCTTGTAGGCGAATGTGCCCCACGGATAGATGAAGGCGGTCTTATGTTGATCGGCGGGTAAAATAGTAATTTTATTATAACCCGAGAAGCCGTCCATAAGGGAATAAATCTCACTTCCCGCACAGTCATCGATGATCTGATCTATAAAGGGAGTGGGATAGTTGTCCTTAGGACAAGCCTGATTGATGTTTGTGTAGTCAACACAGACTTGAATTGTGCCCTACTTCTTATCTATAGGGATAGTATTGGAAACCCATTCTGTGAAGCGGATTGGATATATGAAGCCCGCGTTAAGAAGTTTCTCAACTTCTGCCTTTATAGAAGCGGCTTTTCGAGGATGCACCAGGTGCAGACGCTGACGCACTGGCTTCACACCAAGATAGGTGGGAATTTTGTGCACGACTATACTGGGATCGATCCCAGGCATCTCTTCATAGGATCATGTGAAAACATCTCAGAATTCGCATAAAAGGCTAGTGTATACTTGAATCTCTTTCGGAGAACAAGTGACTCCCACGTGAATGTTCTCGATGACCCCCGGTTTAACGGATATGTAGATAGGCATTTTTTGGGTGATATTACTCAAATTTCCTTCCGAAAGAACCTCATGAGTCAATATTTTCTTTTGGAGAGGTGGAGAGGGAAATTGAGATGCGAAGCACTCTAGACATCTAGACATTGCCCCCAAGTCGGGAGTGAACGAGGAACGATGATGTCCATCGCTCCATGACAGATCTTCAAGAGACATCATCTCAACGATAACTTCTTCAGACGGGAATACTTCTCTCAACGGATCGGGTGAATCTGCATCGTCGAGCCAAGGGGATTGAGAATAAACATATAGAGCCATGCTCAAAGGGGCACTTTCAGTAGGAGGAGGATCTGATGCAACAACGATTTCACAATAATTGATTCCAACTAGAGTCAGAGGCATCGATTCTCCAAAATAGATCACCTGTTCAGGAGAAGGGATATCCACGGGTCATCCAACCTAGAGATCATGTTGACTTGAACAGTGTTAGGTGGTGGCATGGGAAAAATACCCATGAGAACGGGGTCCGTGAAAATACCAGGTCCTACACTGTCAGGGGGATTGGGAATTTGATCCACGTATGGCACGTTATTCTCAGAGGATGAGGTGAAGAAAGACAACTGATCGATAGTAATAATTTTTCCCTCATGTGGAAACTTTAAAAGCCAAAAGAGGGTGGACAGAACGCATAGCATGGCGTGGGTCCAACTGCGACCAAGTAGAAGATTGTAGTTGAGTTTGGCATCAACCACTTCCACTTCAACGTTGATTGTCTTACCTTGTAATGTGATCAGTAAACTCGCGAGAACACCCAAGGGTTTTGATTCCCTGCCATCAAACGCCTCGAGGGCATTGGGAGATAAAGTGAGGGCTGGAGAGCTGATGGATTTCCGACAAGCAGATGACATAACGTAGGTATAGGCACCTTCGTCCACAACAACTTTGTGAATGTGGGGGCCATTGATACCGACTTGTATAAAAAGAGTGATTTGATGTGGAAGTTGGGGAACAAAATTCTCTAGATCGAAGGTGAGAAGACTAGAATCGGCAGGTTCAATTTCACTGATTGTAGATAACAGAGCTTTGTGTTTAGATGGGAAACTTTGAAGCACTTCCAATGCATACATTGCAGAAGGCACCTGTGCCAAATCCTCAATAATGTTGTAATGTTGAGCATCATGGGTGTTTGGATTATAGGAAGACTTCTGAAGAACACCTTTGGAAGGTGGCCTTACAATGGGTTCGGCACTAGGCTTCTCAATTTCTAAAGGACCAGAGGCAGGCAAGGGAGGTGGGCCATCAACGAATTCCTTCCCAACTGCCTGGCATGATTCGGAATAATCATTTAAACGAGTGGAAATCGAAACAAGTGCAGCACCATTCATCATAAAAACTTGGGACCCAAACGGTGCAGATGGTGAAGGCTGCTCGACCATCTGGGTCTACTGAGATGGAAAAGGTTCCTTAAGAACTTCCGGAGTTCCCTTAGATCCTTTAAGAAGTTTATTAACCTCGGATCGTCGGGGAAAATCTTTGGTGTAGTGGTCTCCGTCACAGATCAAGCAAGGGTACTTCGGTTTTCGTTGGGAACCACCATCAACATGTGGTTTGGAGGATTCTAGTTTTGGGGCATCAGATTTGGCTTTGCCTTTTCCCTTCTTCTTCCCTTTGGAAGTCTTGTCCGCAGGATTGGCATGAATGGCATTGACCTCCGTGGTCTTACTAGAATCAGGAGTAGCGGGAGGAGCAAAATTATTGGAAGAATTCAACTTCTGCTTCCCATTCAAAGACTTACGAGAAGCCTGAGAGACGGAACCAATAACATTGTCTACCGATGGGGTAGGTGGTGCTTTAGAGGTCCCTGGCTGCAAGGCATTAGTCAATATATCATATAACGTGCTGGACTGAGAGTACACCAAATCAAGGTACTGGACACAAGCGATGGCTTGTTCTTCGGTTACACATGCCCCCATCGCAATGTCCTGTGCAATCTTGTTGACAAAGGAGGTAGTGAGCCAGTCAGTTAGAAGCTGATCAAGAATATCAAACTTGATCAGATGACGATGATGTATCCACTCATGAATATGATTTGATATATGAGTGGCTTTGTCCTGCTTCAGAGATGTCAAGAGATGCCTCCTGGCTTCATAATGAACCAGTAACTAGAAATGTGTCAGGAAAGCCATAACTAGAGTATTAAAGTCTTGAAAAATACCACGGGGTAATTCTATATACCACTTAGCAGCTGCACCGGTAAGAGTGCGCTGGAAAAGAAGTAGATGGATGGAATCATCAACCCAAGAGTTCGAAGAGCACCACAAATGGTACATCATAACATGGGCTTGGGGGTCTTCTCCAGCTTTACCCTCAAACTTGGGACAATCACCAGGCACCTTCGTCGGAACCGGAGGCCAATACAGATTGTGAATAATTGGATCATTGGTCAATTTAGATACATTCGTCAATTCCAACATGGCGAGGAAAGGTAACTGAGGATTAAAAGGTATGCCAGACCCTCGATAAGGACCTGTGCCTATAATCCAACCTGGTTGAGCATAAATTTTCCCCCATTGGTTCTGTCCCAGAGGATTCTGACCATAGAGGGTATAAGCCATATAATTGGGTTGATACGGTTGCTGAAAACCAGGATACGGGGTTTGATAACCAGGGTATTGACCCTGATTATATGTAGGTCCTGTTTGAGCAATGTATGGATTTGACTACGGAGTATAAGTGTAGCCTGGATGTTGAAGGTAATAACCAGAACCTTGGGGAGGGTTGTAAATCGGTCGAGACTGACCTTGAAGATAATATCTGCCTTGGGGTCGAGCGGGCTGCTGGTAAGTGGGGTCCTGCTAAGCCTGATAAGTTGGGCACACGGGCGGGTTCAGTTGTGGCATACAATAGATCGGTTGTTGAGCATGGTTAACTATATGTGTAGGTTGTCCTGGTTGAACAAGTTGACCTGGTTGCGCAGGTTGTCCTGGTTGAACAGGTTGGCCTAGGTGAACAAGTTTTCCCAGTTGAACAGGTTGGCCTGGCTGATGAAGGACACCAGGCTACCCTGACTAAGTAGGTTGTCCTGATGGTGGGAGAGGGCTAGGTTGTGCCTGATAACTAGGTTGACCTATGACAGGACCATAAGATGGCCCCAGTTGTGCAACATTTGGACCAATTGGAAATTGAGGTTGCTGAGGTTGCACCAATGGTTCAGAAGGATGGATTTGCCCCCCAGGACCATACAACAGTCTGGGTTGATACCCCAGTTAACCTATGGGTCCTTGAGGTTGCCCTAGTTCGACCATAGGGTGAGGTTGTAGAGGTTGACCTTGAGGGTTGTAAGACTACCCTTGCGGACCATAAAACAATCCCTGCTGGCCTGAAGATTGCCCTTGTAAGGGTTGTCATTGCGGGTCATATAGATAATATGGCTGGGCTGAAGGTTGTCCCTGGAGGGGTTGTCTTTGTGAGTTAGAAGGTTGCCCAGCCTGGGCAGATATAAAACCATTAATATACTGATAAGCCTCAGGAGCAGGAAAATGAAGAGGGTTTCCCTGCTCATCGTATTGATATGGAAACACGTAAATCAGGGTACCATTCGGTCCATAAGGGTAAAAATAAGGACAATTGAGATCTTGAGAGGATTGACCAACCTCAGAGTTCGATGGCTGTAAAGACAATCGATACTCCTTAGGAGAGATATTCTCTAGAATAGCAGAAGCTATGTAAATGTCTTCAGAAACTGACGAGGTCCTGGATGACTGAGTAGTGACAGCGGGCGTAGATGCAGCTACGTAGACAGTAGGCCTGACAGGCACTGATGTGACGAGAGGAGATTTTATGAGAGGTGTCGATGGTGACATCCCTAACGAAGGAATAACCAGCCTCGTGGACAGATTCGATATTCCCATAGAGGCCACAGTGGCCATGACCTAACTTAAAGACCTATATCCAGAAGGAAGCGAAGGACCAAGTGAAGACATGATAGAGGATTTAAGGATGTTTTTCAGGAAACAGCTGGTAATCTTCACCAGATGTAGGAATTTACTCACTAGGAGAAGGACTGGGTGATTCCATATTTGACCCTTCCGCAAGATCTTCTAAAAGGCGACGAGGACTACGAGTTATAATGGTAGCCAAGAAAGGTGATCCCAATGTAAGAGAAGGGAAATTTTCCCCTACTCCAAATCCAAACCAAGCATTGGACAAGGGCTAATTGAGTCAACTAGTCCACCAAAGGGAAGCTTAGATATAACTGGTCCCCCATCGGGAAACTCAACTACAATAGGTTGCTGATGTTCAACAAAGGATAGAGAGACCTCTAATGAATCGTCTGTGTAAGGACTACCAGTAGACAAAACTAAAGGTTCCACCACTGTGACAGTAACGAAAATAGGAAGAGATAAAAACAAAGAGACATGGGCAAAAACCAAGGCAAACAATCAATTAGCCAAAAAACAATCTCTAAACAGGCATGTGATCATAGGTGGTTAATTTTACCACATTGAAACTGGAAATTTTACTATTTCATGTTTTAAGAGTCTAGAAACAAGTAAAAGATGACTCTATCTCTTTCAATTTGGAAACAAGCATGAAAGTACAAGCACTTGATGATCTTTTCAAATTTAATGAGTCAAAAAAGATCGAAATGACTGCTCTGGTAATCTAGGCAGATGGGTGTACCAGATATCCGTGAACTACCATATACACCCTGGTTAAAAAATGAAAGATAAATCAACCAAGGACTTGAAATATGTGCAGGTAATCTCCCCAAATGTTGTGTCCGGTGTATCACGGGTAAAAGCCAGCAAAATCAGCTTCCTACGGATATAGGATAGCAGCCTAGTGGGGTCTCCCTTTATATACGCGATGATACGGGGAGCACAAGTCCATACTAGCACTGTCTAAAGCCAAAAGGAGAATGACAGCTACTAGGTTTAACGACACCGGAACACATCACTAGCCTAGACCTCTAGATATTTCATTAATGTTTCAATGTTGCCTTAGGTTAATTGAATAAATTTTATAGTTGATCTTTAAATTATGTTTCAATTTCCAGGCCCTATCGAATGTTGTATCTCAGAAATCCTCTAAATGCACACTACATGCCACAATATATCACTTTGTTTGATGAATAGCTAACTATAGGAGGGTTGAGAGCTTTTCAAATAACAACAAAATGATCACAAAACATCCACTATTATCTCTAATGCACGCTAATGAAACTAAAAAATTTTCTTTTAGAGTTATATAACACTAATAATGTGGAAAAGCTTTCAATTTTCACTAACTAATCAAAAAGCAAAGAGATTTGTTTTTGTATTTTTCAATGTTTTAGAGCAAATGCACCAAACGAAATGAAAAACTAATGAAGAAACCAATTCGAGAAATTACAGTGAGAGAGTCGAAACAAGCAAGTTCACTCAATGCAAAAGCACACAATCAAAACTCAAACTGATGGAGAAATCCCTCAAATCAAAGAAGAATCTCAAAAATATTCATATAAACTGTGTAATCTAGGCTCGAAATGAGACAAAGCGAAACTTGAATGAAAAAGAGAGCAATCACTCAACTGACGCAATGATACAATGGAATCCAACAAAACAAATGAACAGAAGTGAAAACGAATTTTACTGGAAAATCGAGAACCAAAAACTCCCACGGGAGGCTCAGCACACTATAGCACCTGGAAACCCTAGGGCTAGAATGCAAAACTAATGGTAAAGGGAAAACAATCGGAGGATAAGGGTCAAGCACAGTCAACAAAAGACTTCAAAGCACTCAAGAAGTTGTAAAAATGACACCAGAACTGAAAATCAGACTTAGAGGGCTAAAAAACAAGCAAACCCTAACACCAAACAGGGTTGGCATGACTGTTTGGTTGTATTTTGTGCCAAAACAGCGTTGGCGCAGGGGCCTAACTAGAAACAAGCACTATCTGGCGCGACTGTCAAGCTATAAACCGTGCCAATCTATTTTACTATGGGAAGAAATGAAAAAGAGCAAATAGAGACTAGATTAGGTCTTCTGGGGGCGAAACAGGGATTTTACACCAAAAGGAGGCAAACCAGAAGAGAAAATAAATCAATCAAAAGCCAAAAACAACTGAAAGAGACAATACTAACTCCAACCACCTCCCCAGTGGAGTCACCAATTTTTTGGAGAGGTAAATCCCCTCTGCGAACAGAGGCGATCCCTACCAGCCCAGATCGGGTCTAGCAATAATCAGGTCATGCAGTGACGCAGGTTCCTAGTTACAAAACGACAAAAATCGTAACGAATTGCCTACCTCAAATCCTACAGAGTAGTTGTTGAAGAAAGGATGATGCTTTCCGTCCCTTGCTTGGCAGATCACGATTCTTTCGCTCTACGCGTCTGAACACCTACACACATGCAAAGGATACAACGATATACAACGTAAAATCTAAAGTCTGTAACCATACATCAGTCAGAGAGGATGTAATTCATTGCATCAAGAAATAGACACATGAATGAAACCATAATCAAAGTCTCTTATCATTAAAATAACAAAGGAAATATACAACCCAAAGATTTGACGCTTGATCTTCCTTCGGCGGGGCTGACAGCAGAGCACATCTCAACTAAGCCTGTCGGAAACGAGACAAAGCCCTCTCTCTTCGGCTTGGCTCTCAAAATCTGTCTGGCTATAGTCTCCTTGCTACAAGTTTAACTAGCTTGCTAAGGGAGAAGGCAAGCTTTTATAGATGGTGGAAGGAGAGTTGGGATCCCTATAATCATGGGATTGGCCCTATCTCTAAGGAAGCTTCCATGATAGGTGGAAAACCACTTCCCATACATGGAGATCCGGAGCCAAACCACCCAACTCCTTTTAGTGACTCGTTCAGGAGTTTGTTGGAATCAAACTTCCACCATTTATTTTTTAAAAACATCCCTTATTAAGCTTGGCATGAGTAAGACACAGGGACAGAGCGCCAGTTGGCGTGCCCTCTATGGTGAATAGTCTCGCCAAGGCTAAAAGATCTTTTTTTAGGGTTTTTCATAGGAAACTTTCTTTACTGGAATTTTTTTCCTTATGCTAGGGGATGCCATGAAAGTGGTTTCAGGTCATTTCACTGCTCACAGGTCACGGGAAAAGACCTCCAATGTGCAAGACAGGGGATTGCAGGGACGGTGACAAAATGATGTGTAACACTAATGCTACTCACATTTCTGATCATATTCATGAGTGGCATCATCGTCGTTGAATGGTTAAGACCTTTGTTCCAGATCAGATCCTTGCTGAATGGTTCATTAAGTCCCTGTTACCATCTATAACTAAGGATGTGGCTAAGGGTGGCATCGTCACAGAAGAGAAAGTTATTGCTCATGCCCAATATTTAGACTTGATTTATACTCAGTCTAGCACGCTCTATGAAAAAATCCCTAATGTGCCAGATCTAATTTCAATTTTCCTCCTCAATTAAATGACTCTCATGCCAGAGACGACTTGATAGGCACTGCAAACACACACCACACTACTATATCTGATCCTGCTCCTACTTCCAAAATTAATGATGTGTCATTTGACAAAGGCATAGGTGACAAGCAATTAGGAAGTAAGAAAAAGGGGAAATCAAAGAAAAATCAAACATCTAACCCACAGGAAAGATAATCTAATCAACTGTGGACCTCAGAAACCTCGTTATCCATGCATTATCTGTAAGGAGGAACACTTTGTTAGGTATTGTCCTCACTGCGCTGAAGTCTCAAAAAACATCAAGACTTCTAATGCGTCAGCTGTGTTGATAGACCCATTTCCAAATCCAGACACAAATATGGTTGCTACAGATCCAGCTCCTAGTTCCCAAGTGTTAATGTTATCTGTCACAAAACCTTCAACAGATATTTTTTTGTCGAAGGGAAATAAATATTATGGTAGTCCAACCACTAATCAACCTACTACCTCGACAATGAATCCATCTACAGAATCATTACTGCCTACTGCTATTCCTAAATTGACAATCAAGCCACCAAAGGGAGTAATTCATAAATCGACATACAATCCTCGAGCAAGAGCTGCACAAAATTATAATAGAGTTGAAGATTTGGCTCAATCCCCTTCAACTATGTCTGCTCTTGAGGTATCACAAAATTGTCCCTCCCAAAAATAGGCTTTATTGTCGACTATTGGTGGAATTGATCTGACTGATTCTAATCTAGTCGTCTTTAATCATACGGGCTATGTGTCGCAATTACCAGCAAAATTGGCATTCTCCATACAAGTAGATGTTCGCAATCACCTTGTTCATCACACTATTATTTATGAGGGAGCATCTACATGCATTATGTCTCTAAATTGTTGGAAGTCACTTGGCTCACCGTGCTTATCAAAAACATCAACGACGTTGAAGGCATTCAATGGATGTACATATAAACCTTGTGGTATTATTAATAACCTGCATGTTGAACTAGGGGGAAAAACAATGAATATTGATGTTGAGGTTGTTGATGGACCCCTTGACTACAATATTTTACTTGGAAGGCCATGGGTATATGCGATGACTGCTATTGTTTCTATATATTTTAGAATGATTTCCTTTCCACATAAAGGTACATTTATATTCATTAATCAACTATCCTTCTTTGCCTCTGCTTCGTAGGTAACTGGAGCATACCCCAACTAGAACTTCAGAACATTGGTGTAGGACTCTTAAAGGATTCCACTCTTATGGGAACCTTTGCATTACCGCCGCCAGCGACATCGGCAGAAATTGCAAGCATAGAGACCTGCTACATGATCTGTTCCACTCTATCTGGCTTAAGGAAGAGTACAGGTGATTCTGATATTTCTATGTTGGATGAGTTTCTACTGCCCAGCCCTATTGAGCTGGCATAGCAATCAATCTATCTAGCTTGGGCAGAAAATCTGAAATTAGCATCACTGAGTGTTTGGGTTGATCGTTCATTAGATTTTGGTACCCCATCTGATCCATTTTCCTCAATGTTCTTGACAGATGAGAATATTTTGGAAACCATGATGTCAGAAGGAGAACCATGGGAAGATTTTCATCATCGTTCCCATCTTCCTAATTATGAAGAAAATAATCTTAGTGAACTATATCACCCATCCATCAAAACTTTCTTTTCTAATTCTTTTCCCATTAATGCAATCGATTCCGAGCGAAATCTTTCAAATATTGAAGAAACAATTTCTATCGATATTTCGACCAAACCTGGCATTGTAGAGAATATTCATGTCGGTGTACCTTGTTCTCCATCAGAACTCGAATCATATCGCTCTCTTTTTCGTGAATTTCATGAAGTATTTGCTTGGTCTTACGAGGAAATTATAGGCATAGATACTAGTATAGTTGAACACACTATTAATATGTATCTTGATTTCAAACCAATGTGTCAATGGCTTCGTCATGTACATCCGAAGAAAGTCGTTGCCATCAAAACAAAAGTTGAAAAACTTTGCATGCTGGTTTCATTTACCCTGTTTCGCTAACTGAGTGGGTTTCCAATATCGTTCCTGTCATGAAAAAATAAGGAACCATTAGAGTGTGCGTTGATTATGAGGATGTTAATCATGTTTGTCCAAAAGACAACTATCCTACTCCCTTTATTGACCAGATTATTAACGATTTTGCTGGATGCAAAATATTTTCGTTCATGGATGGATTTTATGGCTACAATCAAATCAATATCTACCCAGATGATCAACATAATACAGCATTCATTTGTCCCTGGGGCACATTCACTTACAGGAACTCCCATTTGGTTTAAATAATGTTGGGGAAACTTTTTAGAGAGAAACGGATTATGCTTTCAATGACATCAAGCACATTGTTCAACCATATCTAGATGATCTACCAGCGCATTCACGAAATCAGACTGATCACATGAAGCATTTGAGAGCCATTTTATTATGTTGCTGACACTACAAAATATGCCTCAATCCACATAAATGTGTGTTTTGTGTTGGTTCTAGTCATTTTCTTGGATTCGTAGTCTCATAAGAAGGGATTCGAATTGACCCTTTGAAGGTTCAGGCCATTCTTGATTTGACTGCATCGTCAAACTTAATTCAGATACAGAAACTTCAAGGAAAGGCTAACTTCCTAAGAAGTTTCATTCCAAATTATGCTGAAATGGCGAAAGGATTTACTCGACTATTAAAAAATGGGGTTCCCTTCCATTGGGATCAAGTTGCGCAAGCTTCTTTTGATGCTATCAACGACACTCTTATCTGAGCGTCATTAATTTATCCTCCTAATTATCAAAATGATTATGTCCTATATATCGTCGCGACTAAAATGACCATTGATATGGTTTTGGTCCAAGTATAAGATGCAATTGAACATACAATCTATTATTTGAGTCATAATCTCAATGATACAGAATTTAAGTACTCATACATAGAAAATATTTCCTTGGCAGTTGTTCAAACTGTCCAAATATTTCGCCATTACATCCTGCTCCGAAAAACAAACATTGCAACCCCGTGACTTACATCTTATCACGTCAATTGCTGGGGAGAAAATATTAAAAATGGATTGTCATTTTACAGGAATTTGATTTGGAATTTATCAAATCCAAGTCAAAGAAGTCTTTAGTTTTAGTTGAGCTTCTTTGTGACCTTCCCTCTGATAGTACTGAAACTATGTCGGAACCATCAATTACAGACGAGTCTCTATTTTTTATCAGATCATATGATCCTTGGTATGGGGATTTAATCATTTATCTCCAAACCCAATATTTTTGACCTAATACCTCTCGCTCTAAAAAACGACGTATTCGATACCAAGCCAAAGATTATTTGATCGTCGGCGATACACTTTAACGTCATGGTGTCGATACCATTTTAAGGAGGTGCCTCACTCATGAGGAGGGAAAAAAAGTTTTAAATGATTGTCATGCTGGGGCTTGTGGTGGACACTTATCTGGATATGCTAATGCGCAGAACATACTTCGCGCCAGTTACTTTTGGCCTACTATTTTTCGAGATTACATCCTCGCGGTCAAAAGTTGTCATGCATGCCAGATTTTTTATGCAAAATCCGCAAACCGCTAGTGCCAATGCATCATGTTGTCTTTGTTGGACCATTTATGAAATGGGGTATTGACTTCATGACCTGTAACCCTCCTTCATCTGGGGGGCATGGTTATATTATTGTCGCAATCAAAGCGATGCCTACATTCAACAACACGGGACAAACAGCTGCATTTCTTTTCTTTAACCACGTTATTTCACAGTTTGTGGTCCCACAAGATATAGTTAAATATCATGGGAAGAATTTTTGCAACCACATGATATTTGAATTGACTTCCAAGTTAGGATTGTCACATGATAATTCTACTCCTTATTATCCACAATCAAATGGAAAAGTTGAGGCTATTAAAAAAATTCTTAAACGAATGCTTCAACGAATGATAGGAGTTCGTAAAAGAAACTAGAATTTGATCTTGTACTCCGCCTTGTGGGTGTATCAAACCTCAGTGAGAAAAGCAGCTGGATTTACTCCTTTTAAATTGATGTATGGTCTGGAAGCTGTCTTACCAATCCAATGCAAAATATCATCATTAAAACTCGCAACAGACTTGTTACCTAACACCTCAGAAGAAGAAGCTTGTCTCCTTAACCTCATCCATCTTGATGAAACACGTCGTGAAGCCCAATTGGCCAACGAAGCACATAAGAGACATATAAAGGCACAATAAAACAAGAATTTCCAACCTCACATTTTCTCAAAGGGTGACTTGGTCATTCTTTACAATCAAGAAGTTGATGTAATGAGTACAGGGAAATTTGAGCCGTTATGGCATGGCCCCTATATTGTCAAAAGAGTTCTTGCTAAGGGTGCCTATGAGTTAGTTTATTACGATGGAATTCCATTGGCGCAGCCTAGAAATGGGTTGTATTTGAAACGTTACTATGCTTAATCATGAGCATGGTAATTTTTTGTATTATATTGTAAATATATGTTGTTGATTTTCATTCACTATCTTAATTTGTTTTTAGAGTTTTCTTAACATTAGTAATCTTCTTTACATTTCATCGCAGATGTCTGAATCTTTGGAACCATTTTTTGGATATGTTGATGGTGCTAGTCGTAGTACACAGAATCTATCCTCTACAACGTGGACTATTTTCACTCTGAATGGTGAGTTAGTGAGTTTTCAAGGGATTTGTATTGGTAGATCGGCGAAAAATATCGTTGAGTATAGCACGTTGATCAAACTTCTCTCTGATGCCATTTCTTTTGGTATTAACCACATAATCATAAGGTTAGACTCACAACTTGTGGTATTACAACTTACTAGTGTTTATACTGTTAGAAATCCAACACTTCTAAGATTTTTCCTAAGAGTTCGACTTTTGGAAAGACATTATGATTTTATTCAATATCAACACATTTCTAGAAATTTGAACACATTGACTGATTCATTAGCTAATCAAGTTTTATACAGACATTTTCAACACAAGTAAATAAAACATTCACATCATTGAATAGTATTGTGCATTAAAAATATGAAAAACTTTGAAATCATATAGATAGATAGTTATAGGTTTTTACAAAATTTGTGCCCAAGACACATTGGTCATTTGACCTCAAAATGTATGCAAAATATCATAATTAAACTAGTGGTGCTCGTGGTAACATGTTATAGATCTAGATATCCTAAGAAGTAACCACATCCAACGATTTGGAACCTCAATAGTGTGTCGCTGCAATCTCATAGGAAGCTCTTCGATCCGGCAATCCGAAATCCTGAAGGTTGTTGGTGAGGTAAATCCCCTCTGCGGACAGAGGTGATCCCACTAGCCCTAGAGTGGGTCTAGCCACAAATGAGACAAGCTATAATATTGATTCCTAGTTAACGAATGGATGGATATTGGATAGATGACTTACCGGAGGTCCTATGCTGTTGTTTTCGTCAGAAACAGTGGCTGCCTCTCGCTCCTGGTTTGACAGATCACGATCCGCTCATTTTCACACTTGAATACCTGCACACACAAAAGAAACAATGATGATATACAAATTACTATTTCACATTCGTAACTATCATTCATTCGAAGAAGACTAAATAAATTGCATCAAATAATCAACATAACACAATGATGGAACCAACACCATTCTCGAGTATATTAATGAAAGAAAGGAAGAGTACAACCAAGCTTCGATGTTTCAGTCTCCTCCAATAGGGTTCCAGTAGAGCGTGTCTCATAAAGGCTAATCGGGAATTAGGACGAGGCTCTCTCTACGGAATTATACTTGGTTCTACCTTCTCAATAGCAATTACTCAGCTATAGTATCTCTTCTCCAAGTTCAGCTTCTTGGCTATATGTTCAGCTAAATTTCATAAAGGGATAAGGCTTGTTTATATAGAGGGAGATGGAGCGGTTAAGATCCTTATAATCATGGAAGGGAGTCCTATCTTCAAGGAGTGTTCCATGGGAGGTAAAAAAACATTACCTAAAGAGAGAGATCCGTGGCTTATCAACTTAACCACTTGCAGTGACTCATCCCTGAGGTGGTTAGAAGGAAACTTCCGCCTCTATTTGTTAAAAAACATTCCTAAAACAGCTAGCACGGGCACTACACAAATACAGAGCCCCAGGTGACATGGGCTCTAGTGCAATATTACCACATTGGCACGAGGGGTGAACTGGCTACCCGCTCCAAGGCCAAAACATAGGTTTTTGTGTGATTTTTGAGGAAATTTTCAACAGGATAAATGATTTCCTTATGTAGAAGGATGCAAAGAAGGTGTTTTCAAAGTATTACACTGCTCACAGGTCATGGGAATGATCTTCCAATATGCGAGACGAGCGATTGCAGGGACGGTGAAAAAATGTTGTGTAACAAATTCTCCCTAAAGCATGAGGTCCGAGAGAGAGGGAGGGGTAAAATGCTTTATGAGAACCTGTTCGACCCAAACACTGCTGTCGGGAGACCTGAAAGTACAAATACAACTGATATTTCTGATACATGACATGTGGTATCGGCACAACCATCCATAATAGAGTACATAAAAAGTGAGACCCAAGGTATTGACACAGCCATCCAAAAATAGGGATCAAAAAATAGACTCAGGTATGGTCGCATCCATCCAATCAGAAGATTCATGCAATAGGTCATAGTAATCCACAAAGAATCCGTAGTCTGGATTTCATCAGACAAAACCCAGGGTCTTGTGCTCCATCTCGACCTGAACAAAGTAAAAATTTGAGCATGCAAATATGTGATCTGAAGTCAAACATGCAAGAAAATCGTCTGATTACCAGCCAATAATGAGAGCTGTTAACAAATGCGAGAGAAATCACTAGTAATGAAAATGGTCCTCAAGGTACAAGAGGTACAATCCAAAAAATTTGAACAGTGATCTGGCATTGAATACCCGTAGAATCATCCGATCAAAGGCCAATGATGTAAACCTTGTGTCAAATGCAAAGAACCTGCCATTGAGGCATGCAAGCTATAAGGTACCTGAAAGGAGTCTCTAGATCGGCTTCCTGGATAATGAGCTGAAATCGACAAGAAGTGACCTGATCAAAGGTGGGCCATAATGTTTTTCACATCACTGGTACAAGACAGAGGGATATAATGTTTGTGAATCAAGACCAACAGAGAATCAAAGGGAGGTTGAAAACTTCAAAGGCAAACTTCTCTTGAACATATCGGTGGCACGAAACTGGATTTGGTAGTATTTTACATCAAGGGATATGAGGTCATGGTGACATGGCAAAGAGTAGATGAGCAGTCAAAAGAGATTACCCAAACCCATGGAGGAAAAAAAATGACGAAGTGAGATGTCCCCAACTCGACACGAATGCAGACAAGTGCCATGTTTAAGAGCAACATACTGCCAACACGACTATAATTCGGTTCCATTCTCCCCCACCATTTCTGGCGAGTTCCCCAATTATTTTTGAAAACAAGCTTGAAGGGGATAGCATATGCTTGCAATGTAATTTTTTCCTTCAGAAAAATCCAACCTAGTACATTTTACGAGCCCTAGGAAGGAGGAACTCGAGTAACGTCATAACGATGGAGTCCGATGTCATCAGTTTTTAATGAGCCTGACAAAGGGAGAACTCAGCATCATTTCATGTTTAGAGAGTTTGAAAAGAAAGCGGAAAAGAAAACTCTTGAAAAAGGCCCTTTTCGTAGATAGTCTCACAGATCTGAAAAGGTAGAAAAATATGTATGAGAGAACCTCTTAGTTTTGATAGGCTAAGGTATTCCTTTCTCGTAAATAATCTATCCCAGCCCGAAAAAGGGGTAAATGTATATTGGTTAGATATTGTTTCGCAACCATTTAATGAGTTCAAAACAACAAGCATCTCAAAAATCTTTTCAGTTTTAGAGAGTCAGAAAAGAGCTGAAAGATGAATCTAGTAATGAATTTTTCGTGTTTTTACGGAGTCTGAAAAAGTATAAAATACAACTCGTTTCTTTGACATAACCATGTGAAAAGATATCGTTGCACAAAAATACGTGTGTAAAACGTATTTCTCGACAATAATATGATGAAATAATCGACAAATATGTTTTTAAAACCTAATTTAAGAATTCGAAAAGTTATAAAATGCCATAAGTGGTAAAAAATTATTTACTTTTCACTTTTACCTCTTTGTGGAGCAACAGTGGTCCATTTTCCTTGCGATCTTGTGGCAACGATTGCGAGTGAACCAGTCAACCAATATTGATTTCGTCAGTCTCAGGTAAGAGCTGACACCATTTTCCATATTTTAAGCTACATTTCATTACCTTTATTTTTCATTTTGATTTCCAATGAGGGGGATTTGTAAAATCTACGGCATCGCGGTTGGCGCGGGTTTTAGGCACGGACCCGCGCCAATTGCTCACTTTTTACATAGGTATCATGCCCATTGGCGTGATTGTTAGAAAAATAGTTGCGCCAACCGCGCAACTCAAAAATCCACCTAAATTTAAGAAAAATGCAACCATTTTTTTGCAAATTTTGATGCCTAAGTACACTAACAATGTTTATATGAATAATGTGTGCAGGTACCAAGCAGAAAAAATGGTGATTAAGTGGAAAGAGAGAGAACACATTGAGGAGGATGAACTGGCCATGGAGAATGAAAAATGCATGAACGCCCTTAGAGACTGTGGGCTAAATAAATTCTTCCTAACATCGTGCCTCTGGGCTCAACCAGAATTGCTTCAATATTTGATAAGCATTTGGGATGAGGATCAAGAAAAATTTGTGCTTCGGGATCAGGAACTTGAACTTGAAGTCTCTGATGTGTATTTTATCATAGGATTGTCATGTAGTGGTGTAGTCCCTATCTTGACCTGTACCCATCCTTCCATATAAATCATGGGAATGGTGATTTACAGGGTGTGCCGAGGGGCACGAAAAGGAACAGTAAGTGGAAAAGTTGACATCCAAACCATTCTTGATCTGGCACTAAAAGTAGTGTTGCACACTATCACGTGGGATGTAGGAATGGAAGCACCACATGAGGCCACAAAGACACAACTGCTTCTTGCATCAGAGTGCATGAACTCGACTCTCTTCAACTGGGAAGAGGTTGTGACTATTAACATCAAGCGGCAGCTAACCAAATGCAAGAAGGCCAAACTAAAACATTTTGGGTATGGATCCATTTTGGTATCGTTCTTCTTGGAACGACTACCGATATTCGAGCGTCAGGAGGTCATTCTCCCAATGCCACCACTCAGAGAACCACGGATGGCCCGATGGGCTGAGCTGATGCCTAGAGCAGGGGGTGGCCAACAGATGTCCTGGAGGCCAAATTTTTTCGATTGGCTCTAACGACAAATGATTGTAGTGGAGGATTGGCCTTACTCTAGTACAGACTTCACCAGTGATCCAGACCTCCTGCTCCCAGAGGGAGAGGATTTGGACGAAGATCTAGGTGAGACTCATTTTTTATTTTCATGAGTTTATGATTTTTTGGTATATATGCATATTTTGACAGTTAATCTTACATGTATGCAGATTTTGGCCCAGAGAGGCCTACAGGTATGTCCCCGATAGTGAGGCGAACTCCTCGCGATTTTTATCCTCATGGTGAGGGCGAAGAGGAAGAGATAGTGAAAAATCCAGAGGAACACACCCATGGGATTCTGGACTACGCTTGCTTTGATGATTTACCTCGAGTATACCAGAGGCACACCATAGGGGTGCCGATTCGTATCCACCACCTGTTGAGGCAGTTGATATGGGCAGTGATGTGCTATCATGAGCACCATGTTGATTAGTCACCTAGGCTTTCTATTTCTGCATATTTTTTGAGATACATGTTGTCTCGCGATGTAACTGAAATAGACATATATATTTTTTGGGTTTTTATGATGCACACATTGCAAATAATCGATATATATACATCTATTTTCTACATGGGTCTATTTACATATGATAATGTTTTATAAATTGCACAAACGTCTATCTAGCATAATGTTAGCTATTGCATTAGCTAATGTATTCATTTGTCTTGGTCTATTTTGATATGTGATGAAATCAAAATGTATTTCAAGTAAACGAATACGCAAATACAATCCCAAAATACATGGGTTTCGAACCGAATAATGACCGTAAAGTTGAAGAACAACAAGTTGTGAATCTAGATTCACAAGAAATGTGCATATGCCGAGGTTAACTGCCTATGTTAATAGTTCCAAAACAGCACTATATTCAACGACATTGTTTGTAGTTGGTCCTAGATAAATACCTTGTAAGTTAATCAACTCACCAATAGGATCATAAATTACCCATGCTGCCGAAGACAAGCTCCTGGTATTGCGAGAAGCACCATCCACAAAACTGACATAAGGGGAAATAGATATCTACATAACAAACAAGACCCAATAAGCAGAAAAAATATTTCAAAGCACATCAAACCAAAGCATGCACAAAAATGAAAAAATCACCTATGTACACATATCATGCATGAATGACTCAAGCATAATAGTTTTTCAGATACAACCCATTTATGGGTTGTGCTAAGGGATAATCTTCATAATCAATAAGCTCATAAGCCCCATTCTGTAACACACATTTGACGATATAGGGCCCATGCCACATGGGTTGGAATTTACCTTCCCCCAGCTTATCATGAGCTTGTTCGTATAGGAGAACGAGGTCACCTTTGATAAAAGAATGAGGGGAAACTGTTTGGTCAAAATGAGCTTTGACTCGCTTCTTCTATGCTTCAATAACTAAGGTAGTTAAGCGACGAGTTTCATCCAATCTCTTTAAATAGAGGAGACGCTCTTCCTCAAGCGAAGTATTAGGCAGTAATTCCACATCTAGTTTGAGTGAAGGGATTTCACATTCAATTGGAAGAGTAGCTTCCAGACCGTACACCAACTGAAACAGGGTGAATCCGATTGCACTCTTAGTCGACGTTCAGTAAGCCCATAGAGCTGAAAACAAAATTAGATGCCAATTTGATTTATGGATCCCAATTGTTCGTTGAAGCATCATAATAAGAACTTTGTTTACAGCTTCAACATGGCCGTTAGCTTGAGGGTAATACGACGTTGAGCTGTCGTGACACAAACCCAACTTAGACGTCAGACGTCAGCTCTGCCATCATATAGTTCTGAAAATTAGAACCATGATCAGTAACGATGGCTTGAGGGACACCAAACCAAGCAATAACATAATTGAATATTAATTTCACTACTGTCTTACCATCCGCAGCCAGTGTAGGCATTGCTTCGACCCATTTCGTAAAATAATCGATGGCGACGATGATATAGGCATGCCCCCCGGCCGAGAGAGGGTTAGACGTCATGAAATCAATGCCCCATTTGGAAAAAGGACCAACAGTAATGACAGGGTGTAAAGGAATAGGTGGCGCACGCATCTTGCGTTGATAAATCTGGCACACATGGCATTTATGTACTGCGACAATGCAGTCTTTAAAAATGGACAACCATAAATAGCCAGTACAAAGGATCTTTTGTGCGGTGGCATAACCAGACATGTGACCACCACAGGTGCCACTGTGGTAGTCATTTAAAACTTTTTCAACTTCCTCGAGGGTCAGACATCACCGGAGTACAAAAATGACTCCAACGCAATAGAAGGTATCTCCGAGAATATGATAAGGCTGCGACTGATGCCGAATACAACGTCGGGCATATTTCGTCAACTCATACCTAAAAGTAGAAGTCTGGAGATACACGAATATATCACCGTACCATGGATCGAGGGTGCTAATCAAGAAAAGGGTTTCATCTGAAATATAATCCTTGGAATAAGAAGGAGTAGAGTTAGCGGGGAGCGAACAAATCAAATCAGCAAAAATGAGTGATTTCTTTGATTTGGCAGTAGTAAAATCCAAATCAAACTCTTGGAGGATAACGATCCACTTCGAGTATTTTTCCCCCAGCAATTGTCAAGATAGAATATAGGTAATGGGGTTACAATCAGAAATCACGATTACCATCCGTAAAAGGATATAATGACGAAAACATTGGATGGCCTGGACTGTAGCCAGCGCTAGCTTCTCAACATGTGCATAACGCATTTCGGGGTCGAGAAGGTTTCGAGACAAGTAGTAAATAACATGCGCATTACCGTCATCTTCATCTTGAACCAAAACCATGGCAATCGTACTGAAGGCGATGGCTAGATACAGGGTGAAATCACGATGATAATTCTGAGGACGTAATAGAGGAGCATTGACAAGAAACGTCTTAAGCATATCAAAAGATTTCTGAGAAATCTCATCCCAACAAAAAGGGATGTCCTGTTTTAAAATTTGTGTGAACCCCTTGGCTACCTCGGTATATTTCGAGATAAAACGTCATAAGAAATTTTCTTTCCCTTGGAGACTCTGGAGCTGGTGTAACGAGGATGGAGAGGGGAGATTAACAATAGCCTCAACCTTAAGCGGATCAAGGAGAATTCCATTTTTGGATACGATGAACCCTAAAAGTCTATCGGAATTGACGCAGAAGATGAATTTATGTGGATTGAGCCGAATTTTGTAGTGTCTACAGCGAAGAAAGATCTGGCGGAGATGGTCTGGATGGTCTTTTCCCACAGCTAAATGAGCTGGAAGGCCATCCAGGTATGGTTGAACAATATGACGAATATCGTGAAAGGCATAAGACATCGCGCATTGGAACGTAGCCCCAGTGTTCTTCGAGCTGAAAGGGAGTTTCTTATACGTGAATGTTCCCCAAGGACAAATAAAAGTGGTCTTGTGTTAATCGGACGAGAGAATGTTGATCTAATTATAGCCATAAAATCTGTCTATAAGGGAAAAAATCTCGCTCCCCGCACAATCGTCAATGATCTGATCGATGAAAGGGGTGGGATAGTTATCCTTAGGACAGGCCCGATTAAAATCGAGATAGTCAACACAGACGCGAATCATTCCCTGCTTCTTATCCACAGGAACAATGTTAGAAACCCAATCTTTCATAGGGATCGGATAAATGAAACCCGCTTTAAGAAGTTTTTCAACTTCAGCTTTTATGGTGGCAGCTTTCCGAGGATGCACTGGACGAAGACACTAGAGAACAGGCTTCGCACCGAGATAGGTGGGAATCTCGTGCACCATAATACTGGGATCAATTCCAGGCATCTCTTCATAAGACCAGGAAAAAACATCACGAAATTTTTGAAAGAGACTAGTGTACACTTGGACTTCAACGGAAGAACAAGTGACTCTGACATGGATGTTCTCAACAATTCTCGGTTTCATGGAAATGTCGATAGGCATCGTCTAGGTGATTTTACTCAAGTTACCTTCAGTGAAGACTTCATGAGTCAAAATAGGCATTTGAAGTGGTGGAGAAGGAACTTGAGACACAAAATTCTCAAGACAGTTAGACATTTCCCCAAGGAAAGGCATAAATAAGGAATGATGATGCCCATCGCTCCACGGTAAGTCCTCAAGAGACATGTTTTCCACGATGGAATCATCAGATGGAAACACTTCTTTCAAAGGATCAGGAAAATCTGAATCACCGAGCCAGGGGGATTGAGAATAAATGTCGAGAGACATGCTCGAAGGAGCATCTTCAGAAGGGGGAGAATCTAATGCAACTACAAGCTCGCAATAAGGAATTTCAATTCGAGAAAGTGGCATCGAATCCCAAAATGAATCAACCTGTTCAAGTAAAGGGATGATCCATAGGTCATCCAACTGAGAGATCATATTAACTTGAACGGTATTTGGTGGCGGAAGGGGAAATATACCCATGAGGGCGAGGTCCTTGAAAAGACCTGGCCCTATGCTGTCGAGGGGAGAAGGAATTTGATCCATGTATGGAAGGTTGTTCTCAGAAGATGAGGTAAAGAACGAAAATTGAATGACAGTAATGATTTTTCCCTCATGTGGAAACTTTAGAAGATGAAATATGGTGGACAGAACGCACATCATAGCGTGAGTCCAACTGCGACCAAGTAGAATATTTTAATTGAGTTTAGCATCAACTACTTCTACTTTTTCATTGACCATATTTCTTTGTAACATGATCATCAGGCTGGAGAGAACACCCAAGGGTTTCGATTCCCTTCCATCAAATGCCTCAAGGGCATTGGGTGACGAAGTTAGGTCTAGAGAGCCAATAGCCTTCCAGCAAGTAGTTGACATGACACAAGTGGATGCACCTTCATCCACAATGGCTCTATGGATTTTGATACCGTTAATGCCGACTTGTATGACAAGTGCAATCTGGTGTGGAAGCCGGGGGATGAAATTCTCTAAATCAAAAGAGAGAAGGCTAGAATCAGTAGGATAAATTTCATCGATCACAGATAATAACACCTTCTGTTGAGATGGACAACTCTGGAGAACTTCCAACACGAAAATCATGGATGGTGCCTGTGCTAAATCCTCAACAATATTATAATGCTGAGAAGCACGGGCGGGCGTTATGATTATAAGAATATTTCTAGAGAATACCTTTATAAGGTGGTCATACAACGGGTTCAGTTTTAGGCCTTTCAATCTCAAGAGGACCGGAGGCAGGTGGGGGAGGGGGACCATCAGCGATCTCTTTCCCAACTTCCTGTCATGATCCAGCATAATCTTTCGACCAAGTAGCAATGGAAATGGGTGCAGAACTGTTCATCATGAACACCTGAGAGCCAAACGGTGTAGATGGAACAGGTTGATCGACCATCTGAGTTTGCTTAAACAAAAAAGATTCCTTAAGGACAACCGGAGTTCCCTTAGCACCTTTTAGAAATTTACTAACTTCGAAACATCTAGGACAATCCTTAGTGTAGTGTTTCTCATCACAAATCAGAGAGGGATACTTTGGCTTGCACTGTGAACCATCATCAGCACGAGGTTTAGAAGACTCTGGTTTTGGGGCATTGGCTTTGGCCTTGCCTTTGCCCTTATTTTTCCCTTTATATGTCTTGTCCATAGGATTGGCCTAAACGGCATTGACCTCTAAGGTTTTGCCAAAATCTGGGTGGGCTGAGAAGAAGAATCATTGGAAGAATTTGATTTTTTCTTCCCAGCGTTGGAATACTTACATGAAGTCTGATACATGGAACCAATAACATCTTTGAATGATGGGTTAGCCGGTGCATTAGAGGTCCTAGGTCGCGGAGCATCATTCAAGACGTCATACAATATGCCCGATTGAGAGTACACTAAATCAAGGTACTAGGCACGAGCAATGGCTTGTTCCTTAGTTACACATGCCCCCATGGCGATGTCTTTCACAATCTGATTGAAAAAAGAGGTAGTGAACCAATGAGTAAGAAGCTGATCAGGAATCTCAAACTTGATCAGGCGACGATGCCATCTCTACTCATGAATGTGGTCCGAGATATGGGTAGCTCAGTCCTGTTTCAAGGATGTTAGGAGATGCATCTCAGCTTCATAATGAACCGGCAACTGGAAATGAGTAAGGAATGCCATAGCAAGAGAGTAGAAATATTGAAGGATACCACGAGACAGCTCAATGTACCACTTAGCAGCAGCTCTAGTGAGAGTTCGTTGGAAAAGACAGAGTTGAATAGAGTCATCCACCCAAGAATTCGAAGAACACCATAAATGGTATGTCATGACATGTGCTTGGGGGTCTTCTCCATCCTTGCCCTCAAACTTGGGACAATTACCAGGAACCTTGGTTGGAACCGGAGGCCAATATGGATTATGAAGGAAGGGATCATTCGTCAATTTGGACACATCCGATAATTCCAACGTAGCGAGAAAGGGTAATTGAGGGTTGAAAGGCATAACAGGTCCTTGATAAGGACTAGTACCCACATTCCATCCTGGTTGAGTATAACTCTGCCCCCATTAGGTCTATCTCGAAGGATTTAGACCATAAGGGGTATAAGCTGGATATTTTGGCTGATACAACAGTTTAGGACCAGGATACGAAGGTTGAGGACCAGAATATTGATTCTGAGTATAAGTAGTCCTGATTGAGTAGCATAAAGATTTTTCTGTGGAATGTAAATATAGCTTGGCGACTGAGGGTAATGAGAAAAACCTTGAGGTGTATTGTAAACTAATCGATATTGACCATGAGGTTAATAAGCGCCTTGGGGTTGAACACGCTTCTAATAAGTAAGGCCCTGCTGAGCTGGATAAGTTGGGTGCACTGGTTGACCTGACTGTGGTGTAGAGTATAGCAGTGGCTAAGCAAGGTGAACTGTCTGTGCAGGTTTTCCCTGTTGAACAGGTTGACCTAACTGATGGAGGCCACCAGGTTGCCCCTATGGAGCAGGTTGGACTGATGGTTGTGATGGGCCAGGCTATGCCTGATAACCAGGTTGACCTGGATCAGGACCATAAGATGGCCCTGGCTGTGATGGGCCAAGTTTTACCTGATGACCAGGTTGACCTAGAGGAGGACCATAAGATGGCTCCGGCTGCACAAAATTTGGACCAATGGGAAGATATGGCTGTTGCGGTTGCATGAAAGCTTGCCCTTGAGATGGATATATATGCCCCCCAGGACCGTATGGAGGCCCTGGTTGATATGTCAATTGCTCAGTAGGTCCTTGAGGTTGCCCAGATTGGATCACAGGCTGACCTTGTAAAGGTTGACCTTGGGGATTGTAAGGTTGTCCTTGCGGACCATAAAACAATCCTTATTGGACCGAAGGTTGGCCCTGAAAGGGTTGTCCTTGTGGGTTGTACGCAAATCCTTGTTGCACCGAAGGTTGTCCCTGAAAGGGTTGTCCTTGTTTGTTAGAAGGTTGCACAGGCAAGGTAGGTCTAAAATCGGAAAGGAACTGATAAGCTTCCGAAGCAGGAAAATAGATAGGGTTACCGTACTCATCATAGTGAAATGGAAGTTTATAAATGGGGTTACCGACCGCGTCATAATTAGAAAGATAAGGCTCACTAGAATCCTGAGGGGATTGGTAAGTCTGGGAGCTCTGCTGCTGAGTAGCCAGCTGATGCACCTCGAAAGACAGGTCGTCGAGGGTTGCCATGGCAATTGAAGTTTCTACTGAAGGTGAAACCCCTGATGGTTGAGTAGTGACAGCCGGTGTTGATGCAGCTACATAGACATGAGGTCTAGTTGGGACAGATGTAACAAAAGGAATCGACGAGATAGGTATCGTTGGCGACATCCCTAATGATGGGAGGACCAGACCCCTTGACGGAGTGGATGCTGCCATGGAGGCAATACCGACCATAATCTGACCCAAAGACCTATATTCGGCTGGAAGTGACAACGATAGTGAATATTAAGCGTACTCTTGAGGGATGTTTTCCGAAAAAATCTGGTATTCTTCATCAGAAATAGGAATCCCCTCACTGCCAATAGGACCAGACGAGTCCATGTATGAATCCGTCGTGAGATATTGCAAAAGACTACGGGGACTAGGAGGTATGATAGCATCCAAAAATGGCAATCTCAATGTAAGAGGGGGGAAGTTCTCCCCGACCCCAAACCCAAACCAAGTGTTTGAAAGAGGCCAATTGAACTCAACTGGTTATCCAAAGGGGTACTCTGACGAGAGAGTAGGTTTTTGAAGCTCGGTAGACCTAGAGGTTTGAGAAGCTTCAGATGAATCATCCGAGAAAGGACTTCCACTAGACGAAAGCGATGGTTCCGCCACTGTGACTGTAGCACACTAGAAAAGAGATAAAAAACGAAGACTCTTGGACAAAAAACAAGGCAAACAAAGACAGGCCAAGTGAAAAAAATTTAAAGGGCATGTAATCATAGGTATTTTATTTTACCACAATGAAACCAAAATTCATTGTTTCATGTTTTAAGAGTCAAGAAACAAGAAAAATATGACTCTAGTCAGTTTCAGTTTTAAGCGAGCGTGAAATGACAAGTGCTCGATGATATTTTCAAATTTATGAAGTCAATAAAGATCAAAAATGACTGCTCAGGTAGTCTAGGTAGAAGGGTGTACCAGGTTTCCATGAACTACCATATACACCTTGGTAATCAAATGAAAGAAGAATCGACCAAGGACTTGACGTACGTGCAAGTAGTCTCCCCGAATGTTGTGTTCAGTGTATCACGGTTACAAGGCAGCAGACTCGGCTTCCTACGGCTAAAAGGATTGCAACCTAGAGGGGTATCCCTTTATATACTCAATGGTACGGGGAGCACAAGTCTGTACTAGTGTTGTCTGAAGCTAGATGGTGAGTGACAGCTGCTAGGTTTAAAGACGCCAGAACATGTCTCTAACTTAGACCACTTAATGTTTCGTTAGGTTTCAATATTTCCTTAGGTTAATTGAGTTAATTTTAAGTTGATCTTGTAATTACGTTTCAATTCCAAGGTCCTACCAAATTTTGGATCTCAAAAATCCCTAAATGCAAGCTACATGCCATAAAATACCATTTCGTTTGATGAAAATATATCTACGATAAAGTTAGGAGTTTTCAAGCGATAGAAAATAATGAGAACACACATAAACATCCACTATAGTATCTGATGCAAGCTGATGAAAATGAGAGATATTTCTTATAATTTCTAGTGCTAGTTATGTGAAAGACTTTCCATTTCACAATGCAAACAAGAATGCAAGCACAAATTTATTTATTTTATTTTATTTTCAATGCAATAGGGCAAACAATGCACTAAATGACATGAAAAACAAACTAACACACTAGTTCGAGAATGTTAATGCGAGAGTCGAAACGAAATAAGTTCAATCAACTCACAAAAAACAAATCCAAACTCTAACCAATGTTGCAACCTCTCAAATTGAAGAAATATTTCGAAACAGACCCATACAAGTAATGTGATCTATTCTTGGAGTGACAAGAAGAAAAAATGAACGAAAGAGGCAAGAATCATTCAACTGATGCAATCACTCAAATGGATCAAGGGAGCTGAATGCAATCAAACAATGAATGAATTTGATTGCAAAACAAAAGGGCTCCCACTCCTACAGGAGGCTCAGCATACCAAAGCACTTAAAACCCTAAGGCCCTGATGCTGACAAGAAATATAAAAACAACTGAAGGAAGGAGGTTGTTAAACAATCCCAAGGCACCCAAAACATGCCAAAAAATAACCCAGAAGCACAAACACTGACCAAAAACTCTAAAACCAAGCAAACCCTTACACCTACAGGAATTAACATGACTTTTTGGCTGTAATCAGCACCAAACAGGGGATGGCACAGGTGCTGAACTAGCAACAAGTGCCAGTGGGCACAACTGTCAGACCAGAAAATGCGCTAAGCCAGTTAACCCTGGTAAAAGGAAAATTTTGAAAGACAGAGGTTAGATCTGATCCTCTGGGGCTGAACAGGGGTCTTAGACTCAGAAAAAATAATCAGAAAAGGTAAAATAAGCAAGAAAAAAACCAAGAATAAGACCTAATGGATGAAAGAAAAACTTGCACTGGTCCCCAGTGGAGTCACCAATTTGTTTGTGAGGTAAATGCCCTCTGCGGATAGAGGCAATCCCACTAGCCCTAGAGTGGGTCTAGCCACAAACGATTCAAGCTATAATATTGATTCCTAGTTAACGAATGGACGGAGATTCGATAGATGACTTACCGGAGGTCCTACGCTGTTGTTGTCGCCAGAAAGAGTGGTTTCCTCTCGCTCCTGGTTTGAAAGATCACGATCCACTCGTTTTCATGCTCAGATACCTACACACACAAAAGAAACAATGACTATATACAGCATATTATTTCACATTCGTAGCTATCAGTTAGTCAAATAATTATAAATCAATTGCATAAGATAATAAACATAACACAATGATGGAACCAACACCATAGTCGAGTATATTAATGAAAGAAAGGAAGAGTACAACCAAGCTTCGACATTGCGGTCTCCTCCAACAGGGTTCCAGTGGAGCGCATCTCACAAAGGCTCGTCGGGAATTTGGACAGGTCTCTCTCTATGGAATTCTCCTTGGTTATACCTTCTCAATAGCAATTACTCATCTATAGTATCTCTTCTCCAAGTTCAGCTTCTTAGCTATATGTTTAGCTAGCTTTCATGAAGGGAGAAGGCATTTTTATATAGAGGGAGAAGGAGAGGTTAAGATCCCTATAATCATGGAAGGGAGTCCTATTTTCAAGGAGTGTTTCATAGGAGGTAAAAAACCATTACCTAAAGAGAGAGATCCATGGCTTATCAACTTAACCACTTGTAGTGACTCATCCCTGAGGTGGTTAGGAGGAAACTTCCGCCTCTATTTGTTAAAAAACATTCCTAAAATAGCTGGCGCAGGCACTACACAGAGACAGAGTGCTAGGTGGCATGGGCTCTAGTGCAATATTACCACATTGGCGCTAGGGGTGAAATAGATACCCGTGCCAAGGCCAAAACATAGGTTTTTGTGTGCTTTTTGAGGAAATGTTCAACAGTAGAAATGATGTCCTTATGCAAAAGGATGCAAAGAAGGTGTTTGCAGAGTATAATACTGCTCACATGTCACATAAATGATCCTCCAATATGCGAGATGAGGGATTGCAGGGACGGTGACAAAATGTTGTGTAACAAAGGTCAAGCCTTATATGTATTGCTGAAGCTCAGTCAGAGTCTCATCCAGATCAAGATCCTGAAGGACTGCTCTCTTGACAACCCTCTATGCTGGCACATCTGCTTCGTGATCCAGTTCCACTACTAGTTGAATGCGACCAACATCTGCATGACACCAAACATTTAGTTTAGTCTTGGAAAGAAATAAAAACACAAAAACATTGTATAAACCTTAGGAAAATAAAAAAAACATGGTCAAAACATTCTTACCTATTGCACCCCACTGAGCACCTTCTGGTAGTGCTAAATCTAGATCTCCTCGAAAATCGACGCCTACATATGCATACTCATCGATGGCGACAATCTGTCACTAGAACCAGGCAAATAATGCAGTAGAGAAAACAACAATCAATTGGCTAGCATGTTGACCCATGAGTTCTACGCATATCTGCATCTGAGGATCTCTAGGACTAGCTATATCCAATGTCACATGTTGTGGCTGCATCAGTGGAATCCGTTCCAAGGCGAAGGATATAAGGATAGAACCATAACTGAAATTCTTCTTCCTTCCTCCCTTTACCTTGTTCAATTTTTCCTTTATCTGAGATAGAATAGCTTCAGACCAGTTGAAGGTTTTTGGCTCCATACACTCTAGCGCATACTGCATATATGATCTATCCGCTACATGTAGTGTAACGATGTCGGAAAGTTTAGCAATTGTGAAAAGGATAGTTCTCAAAGGAAAATCTCTGACATCCCAGATGTTTATTTTTTCATATTTGCTAGGTTCTACCCCTAGATAGAAATACTGCAGAATATAATCCCTCACTGTCTCTCCTCCAACGGTAGACCCTAAGAGCAAAATGGGCAAACCTCCCCTCGACAAACCTATGATAAAATACACATCCTCAACTGTTATAGGAACCACTTGGTTCTTAATATGAAATGCCTCTATCATCATATCCCATGCTCAAACTAAGAACTCCAAGAGTTCTATTTGTTGCCTCATCCCAGACAATTTGAAGTACTTAAGAAATCCACAATCTCTTAGGGCTCTTACAGTACCCGGATCATTCAAGGCAATCATATCTTTCTCCTCATGTTCTCTTTCCCTCCATGTAATTTTCATTATAATCCAATGGAAACCTTAAACACAACCATAAGATCCATTAGATTCCATTTATTGCAAAAAAACTAGCTCAATTTTGGGCATAGTAAGAAAATCAAAAAATTAAATTGTGCCCAACGCACTCCCTAACAAGAGAGTGCATTTCACATGCAAGTACACTTCACTTTACTTACTATGTAATGCAAGTTTCGACATTCAGGGGTGTGTTGCCCTCATTTTTGGAAGAATTTACCCTAGGGGCCTTAAAACCCTTAAAATTTGT
This sequence comes from Pinus albicaulis, assembly GCA_034641835.2. Classification (NCBI taxonomy): domain Eukaryota; kingdom Viridiplantae; phylum Streptophyta; class Pinopsida; order Pinales; family Pinaceae; genus Pinus; species Pinus albicaulis. The sequence continues at coordinate 999,751,158 of CM076578.1, forward strand.
AGAAATTGGAAATGAAATGAATACCAAAGGGAAGAGGAGGTTCATGGCACTAACCAGGATCAAACGGTGATGAAATCTATCCATATAAACGATCACACTCAATAGCTAAAGTTCGGGGGAAAAATCAGGTTCAGAGCTCCAAAATACAAATGGTAACTATGGAATGGTAAAAATGAATAGTAAAACTACTTTTAAATAGTCATTTAATTTTTTGCAAGTTGAATTTATTGCTATGAATATAGTTTTATTATTTTTTTATCATGAAATAGGTATTTTTAATCCATTTGATGTTGTTCTGAACAGGAAATACAACTGATGAACGGATTAGTCGTCCAGATTTATTTCAAAGAATGACTTGACCACAAAGCATACTTTTTCTCCTTATTTTTCGAGCTTTGTTAAAAACGAAAAAGGATTTGAAGCGCACTTTTATCTCTTTTTTGAACTTCTATAACAGAAAAAAAAAGGAATCCCTGGAGTCTTCTTTCAGCTCTTTTCAGACTCCGATAATGTGAAAATATTGCCGAGCACTTGTCTTTTCAAGCTTGTAAAAGTAAATGAATTGATATCTACTCAGTATAAGTTTAACCCTTTTCCAAACTAAGATATATTATTTACGAAAAAGGAATACATTGGTTAAACATGACCAAAGAGGTTCTCTCAGATATTATTTTACACTTTTTCGGATCTGAGTGACAAATTTACGAAAAAGTACTTATGGAGTTTTCTTTTTTCCAGTTTTTCAAACTCTCTAATATGAAAAAGGACCAAGCTATCACTGTAGTTAAGCTCGTTAAAACATAAAATAGCGACGTGCCTGACGATCATGGCAAGAATCGAGTTTCATTCATTGCTAGACTCATTAAATTATTAAATAGCAATACTTTATTCGCCCAAAGGGTTGAATTATAGATCAATAAAATGTTATCCTCCTCAAGCTTGTGAAAAAATAAAGAGGTACTGGTCGAAAAATGACCGGGGAAAATTTGGGAAAAGTGAGAAAAAATTATTTATGGTATCAAGTCGCTCTTGAACATGACACTTCCTTCACTCCATGTCCATAATTGTTTGGGTTGGGTAATCATCTTGATGGTTCATTCACACCTATGGTTCATACTACCTTCACTTCGGTTTTGGTTCAATTCTACCAACTCATCACAGTGTCGCCGATATGTTCAAGAGAAGTCATCCAATGAATAAACTCATCCTTCTGAAATACTCGTAAACCTTTATTCTCGTGATCGTCATCCCTGAAAATTGCTATATCAATTCATACCCTTGTCTCTGAAATCAGTAACTCCCGTTTCGCAATAAGGTGACTTCCTGTCGACAACAAATCAATATCCAGGAAGTTCACTTAGAAACATCATATTCCAGTACCATGAGGCTTGTTACAGCATCGACAAGATCCTCAATTTCGGACCTATGACCGAAAAATTTTGTTTGGCGTTCAACATAAAATCATCTATTCACGCCTTACAAAATGTACTACAGTACCTTGAGGACCATTTTCATTAATGGTGGTTCTTTCGCGTTTGTTAACAGCTCACATCATTGGCTAGTAATCAAAACGTGGCCTTTCCATGTTCAACAACAAATTATATATTCACATGGCTAGACTTGTACCTGAATGATCAAGTGAATGAGATAAGAAGACCTCGGATATAGTTTCAGCCATCTGGGCTACGATTTCAGGATTGTTGTACACATCATCTATACGGTGACCTTACATACAGATTGTCATCCGAACATGGGCCTATATCTGTAGGCATGTCTGCATTGGGCAACATTCCAGTGTCGACGATTTTAAGAATTATGTACATGTTATTATATTGTTTATGTGCTGAACATGGGATTGTTTATGATTTTCCATATTGCAAGATCTTAGTTGATGTATATTGTTTATGCTTTATTGATTTAGCTAATTAACTTGAATAGACATCTGTATTATTGCTATATTCTGTTGTTTTAGTGTTCTTTCTTGTAGGAAGCATTTCATACAAACCGCTTGAATTTGAAGCTACAACAAAAGTGACAGAAGGAGCTATTTAGAAGCGCTTGGATCACAAGTAAGCCCCTAATCCTTTCTGTGTGTCTGTTCTGAGTTAGGAAAGGTAGTCGTATAGTCTTTAATTTGTTGCTCTAGATTTTCATCTGTCTAGGGAAGCATTTTTTATCCGTAATTCACAATTCTGGCCCAACAAAAGACATGAATACATATAACATTTCCACACAAATAACAAAGATGGATTTCCACAGTGAAAGCAAGGACCTTACATCCCCATCTATCATTATCATGAGATTGTTGCATGGGACACTCTTATCTAGTGGCAAACCACCTGGGAGGCCACTTGATTCAGTTTTTGTGGGATATCTCTCACCACATGATGCTCCAAATTTAGATCCAAGAGGGATGGGAGCATTGGAAGACAATAATACAGTGGTGGGAGACTTGGGTAAGCTCAAGAAGGAGGGAGAATTTCTTCTCTTATCATCATCACCCACTCTCATTTTTTATTCTACACTGTGGGAGGAGAAGAATGGGAGGAATGTCCTTCCAACATACACCCTTGGCATGGGAGATGTCAAGGAGGAGATCAGCAACATGACATACATTTCTATTGATACATTATCAGTGTTGTCATTGTTGGGCATTTTAGATCCATATTGGAAATCTCAACTTTTAGTGGATTATTACAAGGATCTTCACACTTGTATGATACTTTATGACCAGTTTCATGAAGAGGGCTATCTATTCCATGAAGGATTCGTCTATCATCATGGTAGGATCTTCTTATCTAGAGCCTCCAAGCTCAAGGAGAGGATGCTACAAAGGTCCTACAAAGAGTTCCGTTTCAGCCACACCTATTCTATGAAGCTCAACAACATCATTTTGAGGAACTACTATTGGGAGGGCTTTGAAGGACCATGCATGGACCATGTGAGATGGAGCAGCAACATAACTCTATGGAAGAGTTAATTCAGCCCTCTCTTTCTCCTTTTGAAGGGGAGGATAGATCTATGCACCACTCCATTTGTATGAGGAGGACTATTGGTGAAGAACATGCTCATGTAAAATATGTTTTTTTTTATTGTATGCATTCTTTCACCATGTTTATGCAGGCCATGACTCCAAGGAGGAGTATTGTATCTTATGAACTTCATGGCCAACCTTGGGCCACAAAAATTTATGAATTTGGCCACTCCCTTGACGAACAAAGGGAGATTATATTTCATGATGGGTGCATTCCTAAGGCACCAAATATATCTCACACTTTCAGCCATAGTGAGATAACATGGGCAGCAAGTAAGTGGTGGACAAACCACTTAACACATCTAGATCTAATGTAGGTAGGAGATGCACTATTCTAGTTCCACATGTGGGACTATGACCCACCTCCATATGCACAAATTTCTATTTGTATGTATATTGTTTTTCTCCCATACATTGATGATGTACTTGTACTTTTTATGGGAATGTATGGAGGGAGGATGGGAGGTATGTATGTGCCCTATGGGATGGAGATTCTCCATGCACATTATGCTACATGTTTCAGGGAGGAAATTGGGCAAGCCATGTTTGTTTCATTTGATATATTATCTCCTTATGGGATGCACTATTTACATCTCATGAGAGCTTTGGAGGAACAATTCATGGTGGGCTAGATTGGTGAACACTTAGATTATGGAGAGAGCTTATCATATGAAGATGCCACCAATGGAGGAGGAGAAGAGTTGCAGCACTCACCTTATCAGTTGCTTGAGGACAAGCAACATTTTGGAGGGGGGGACTTTAATATTCCCAATTAGTCCTAAGCTAATGGGAATATTCAATTTTGTTTTATTTTTCTATTTCATGAATAAATTTGTAAATGAGGCTCATTAAACTCCTAAAATAGTAAATAAATCAAGGCCAAATGTGAAAAAAGGCTAAAACCTAGCTATGTAAGAAAACACCCTTAGGTGTGAAAGGGGATGAACATTTTGACTGGATCAAACATGACCAAATCTACAGCGTTGTCTTGGAGGAGTGGCCATCAATGAGGCACAACACAGTTTAGATGGAGGTGGCTCATGTGAAAGGACCTATTTCATTGGAGATGGTTTAGAGTTTTCAAGCTCTTATATTATAAAAGGAAGATGATGGCAGCATGAAGAGGTTGTTGAATGATATTGGATTTTGATGTATTGTCTGTTTAGACATACAGCTTTCTTTGGTTTTTTAGCCTAGATTGAAAATGTTGTTTAGCATTGGGTGTTCTTGGTCAAGAATCCCACCTCTTCTCATTGAGTAGATCTTAGGAGAGTCTTGTATTGCATAGTCCAGTATCTGGCTAAAGGCCAAGCTTCTTCTTCCAACTACAATGCAGATCCTGTTGAGGGTTTGGTTGTCTTTGAAAGTTGTATCAAGTGGAGGCTATATTTACTTAGATCTAGACCATTCTTGTGCTCCTTTTCAGTGGGGAAGGCTTCTATCCCATTGGCAAGAGAGTATTAGATCATTGGAGCATAATTTTCAGATATTGGCATGTGGCCAAACTTATTCTAAAGCCTACAGCGTAGTTTTGCTTCCAGATCTTCGTTATTCCTGTAGGTGTTGTTGCAAGGTTTTTTGGAACATCATTTGGAGAGTTGGTTTTCAAGTGTTTTGGATCTTCCCTTCACTTTGGAGATCCATTGGAGGAGGATATATTTCTTGTCATATCAGATTTGATCTGAATGTCGTTGTATATTTCTAAATATCTGAATATTTTTGCAGATCTGTAGACTTAGTTCTTAGATCTACTGCTTGTACATGGTGTTTTGCTAGAAACCCCAAGGGGGATTGAAAGAGGAGCCTCTATAGTGTATGGATCTATAATAGATCTGAATTTTCATGCACTTATATTCTCTATATATAAAGTGTAATCAACATTTTTTTGCAGCTCAATAAAATAACGTTGTCAAGTCTTTTTTAGTCCATACATGTGATTGTAGCACCTCTTTTTTAGGATTTTCTTCTATTGAAGTCTTGTATTTCCAGTTATGCATCTTATGGGCCACATTGTACATCTATTTTTCTGTTGTAAATACATTTTAAAGGTCTCCTTTTTGGCCTCCTGCTTTTCTTTAGATGAACTGCATTATTTTTCTGCAAAACTGCTTTCTATTGTTGCATTCCCCATTTGGGAATATTACAGAAATTGTTGTAAATTCTTCGGTTCCTGATAGGAGAAATTTTTTTTTAACTCCTCTTTTTTCCTTAAAAAGAGAAATTTTTGTTCTATTCCTCATTTCTCAAAATTAAAAGGCATTTTTTTTTGTTGATTTAGTGCACTTAGTTTCTTTTCTGCATTCATAACATTAAAGGAACTGAAAAGAAAAACGTACATTTGCATGTAGTGGATTGTGTGCTTTGCAAAAGGAACAATTAGGAAATCTGCATTTAGTTTGTAATCTTTGATTTATTTGCTCTCAAATTGGTTTCTCTTTCCCTTAGCTAGGATTTTCATTGAAAAACTAAAAGTGAAAGATTGCTTATCATTCTTAGTTTTCATTTTAGGAATTTCCAATACATCATCGCAATGAAACTTTGAAAGGAAAATTGATAAACAAGATCAACTTAAAATTTATCTCAATTTCCCTAACAAATCATTGGAACCATAACGATAAAACTTAGAAGGTCTAGGCTAGAGATGTGTTCCGACGTCGTAAAACATAGCAGTTGTCGTTAACTTGTCTACGATACATTCCGAGTGTGATACCTTACTCCATGTATGTAAGTATATTGTAGCTTGTCCACTTACTTTCGGGTATATCAGGCGGTGTTAGAGTACGAAAAGTATAAATGGGTGATCTCACTGTGCAGTTTCGCATCAGACGGTGCTAATACGGACTTGGGTTTCCACGTACCTTCGGGTATATTTGGGAGGACATATTTTAGGTGCTATCCATCCATAGTGAACTGAGTCATCCGACTTGTAAATTATGATACACCAAACATAGCATTCAAGGATATTTCCTACTCGTACTTCTTGGTTTGCAAGGAGGTATTCTGTAGTTCACAGTTTCTTGGTAAGCCCTTTTGCCTAGCATTACCCTTTTTGGTCAACCTAGGTATTCTGTAGTTCACAGTTTCTTGGTAAGCCCTTTTGCCTAGTATTACTCTGTCACTTTTTGGTCAACCTAATGTCGAAATGAATTTTTGTCAATGGCAACCCACTCTGCCTATCCAACCACAAACAGTTGTATACTCGTATCAACCAGTTCAACCTGTTACACCCATACCATTTCCACTTGTTAATACATATTTACCCCTGTTACAGAATCAAAATGTTGTACAAAAACCTTATCAAGTGGGTCCTTCAACTCAATACCCTCAAATATTGGGTCCACAGACTCCAAATACTTCGGTTAATTTACAACAACTTGTATCTGGAATCATTTATTCACAAGCTGGTTTACCATTTTATGGGATGTCACAGCCACAATCTGGTTATACCTATCAACTGAATCCAAGTTATCCTAATTTGGGTTATAACATTGGTGGATAGACCCCTCGGCAGCCTCAGGAAAAAATGCCTCAAACTTCGTTTCAACAAGTATCATATCCAGGTTTTGGTCAACAAAATCCTCAATTGTTTTCTTTTCAAAACAACCCCTATCTAGGTTACCAGTAGCAGATTCCTTATGCTGGTGCTCAAAGGCCTGTTTCTCAAGAAATTCCATCTTACCCTGGCTATGCTCAACCTTACCTTAATAGACAGTTTCCCTTTGTTGCAACTTTAGAGTTACCATATTTAAAACGTCTAACTAATGATCCAATTAACTATGTTCCTTGGTGGCCGGTGATACCTCACAAATTACCCTCGGATATTCCTAAGTTAAATGGAAACCATAGAGAATATCCATCGACTCATGTCATGACTTATCATTTATGGTGTTCATCAAATTCCCTAAATGATGATTTTGTTCGACTACGTCTTTTCCAACTTACGCTCATAGGTCCGGCTACAAAATGGTACATTGAGTTACCTAGAGCTTCTTTTGATAATTCCACTGCCATAGCTACTGTATTTTTGACTCATTTCCATTTACCCATACGATATGAAACTGGAATAGAACTCTTGACCAATTTCAAAAAGACTAATGCTACTCACATTTCTGATCATATTCATGAGTAGCGTCGTCATCATAGAATGGTTGAGACTTTTGTTCCGGATCAGCTCCTTAATGAATGGTTCATTAAGTCCCTATTACCATCTATAACTAAGGATGTGGCTAAGGGTGGCATCATCACAGAATAGCAAGTTATCGCTCATGCTCAATATTTAGACTTGATTTATACTCAGTCTAGCATGCTCTACGAAAAAATTTCTAACGTGCCAAGATCTAATTTTACTATTCCTCTTCAATTAAAGGACTCTCATGTTGGAGACAACTTGATTGGTACTACGAGCACACATCATACTATTGCATCTAATCCTGCACCTTCTTCAAAAATTAATTTCGTGTCGTTTGACAAGGGCAAGAGTGACAAGCAACCTGGAAGTAAGAAAAAATGGAAATCTAAGAAAAAGAAAACTTCTAACTCATAGGAAAAATCAACTGATCAATCGTCTAGACCTAGGAAACCTCGTTATCCATGCATAATCTGTAATGAGGAACACTTTTTTAGGGATTTCCTCACCGCGCTGAAGTCTCAAAAATCATCAAGACTTCCCATGCATCAATTGTGTTGATAGACCCATTTCCAAATCCGAACACAAACATGGTTGCTACGGATCCAGCTTCTAGTTCTTAAGTACTTATGTTATCCGTCACAAAACCTTCAACAGATATTTTGGTGTCAACGCGTAATAAATATTATGGTAGTCAGGCCACTGATCAACCTACTACCTCGACTACGAATCCGTCTACGGAATCAGTACCGCCTACTACTATTCCTGAATTGACAATCAAGCCACCCAAGGGAGTAATTCACAAATAGACAAATAATCCGCGAGCAAGAGCTGCACAAAATTATAATATAGTTGAAGATTTGGGTCAATCCCCTTCAGGTATGTCTGCTCTGGAGGTATTACAAAACTGTCCCTCCCAAAAACAGGCTTTATTGTCGGCTATTGGTGGAATTGATCTGACTAATTCAAATCTTGTCGTCTTTAATCATACAAGCTATGTGCCACAACTACCAGCAGAATTGGAATTATCCATACAAGTAAATGTTCTCAATCACCTTGTTCATCGCACTATTATTGATAAGGGAGCATCTACATGCATTATGTCTCTAAATTGTTGGAAGTCACTTGCCTCACCGTGCTTATCATGATCATCAATGATGTTGAAGGCTTTTTATGGATGTACATATAAGCCTTGTGGTATTATTAGTAACCTACATGTTGAACTAGGGGGAAAAATAGTGAATGTTGATGTCGAGGTTATTGACATTATTAGTAACCTACATGTTGAATTAGGGGGAAAAAAAGTGAATGTTGATGTCGAGGTTATTGATAGACCCCTTGACTATAATATTCTACTTGGAAGGCCATGGGTATATGCAATGACTGAAATTGTTTCTACATATTTCAAAATTATTATCTTTCCATATAAAGGTACCGTCACAGTCATTAGTCAACTATCCTTCTTTGCCTCCGCATCGTAGGTAACTGGGAGTGTTTCGTTCTTTCATGCACCCCATCTAGCACTTCAGAACATTGGTGTAGGAATATTAAAGTATTCTACTCTCATGGGAACCTTTTCATTACCGCTGCTCGCGACGTCTGCAGAAATTGAAAGTATAGAGACCTGCTACATTATCTCTTCCACTCCATCTGGCTTAAGGAAGAGTACGGGTGATTTTGAAATTGTTACGTTGGATGAGTTTCTGCCGCCCAACCCTATTGAGCTAGCATAGCAATCAATCTATCTGGCTTGGGCAAAAAATCCGAAATCAGTGTCGCCGAGTGTTTGGGTTGATCGTTCCTTAGGTTTTGGAACTCCTACTAATCATTTTTCCTCAATGTTCTTGATAGATGAGAATATTTTGGAAGCCATGATGTCAGAAGGAGAACCATGGGAAGATTATCATCATCGTTCCCATCTTCCTGATTATGAATAAAACTATCTTAGTGAACTATATCACCCATCAATCAAAAATTTATTTTTGAATTATTTACCTATTAATGCAATCGATTCCGAGCGAAATTTTTCAAATATTGAAGAAACCGTTTCTATCGATATTTTGACCAAACCTGGCGTTGTAGAAAATATTCATGTTGGTGTATCTTGTTCTAAATTAGAACTAGAATCATATTGCTCTCTATTTCATGAATTCCTTGATGTATTTTCTTGGTATTTCGAGGAAATTCTAGGCATATATACTAGTATTGTTTAACACACTATTATCCTGATGTCAAACCTATGCGTCAGCGGCTTCGTCCTGTTCATCCGAAGAAAGTCGCTGCCATCAAAACAGAAGTTGAAAAAATTTTGCATGTTGGTTTCATATACCCTGTTCCGATGACTGAGTGGATTTCCAACATCATTCCTATCATGAAAAAGAAAGGAACTATTAGAGTTTGCGTCGATTATCAGGATGTCAACCTTGCTTGTCCAAAAGACAACTATCCTACTCCATTTATCGACCAGATTATTGACAACTGTGCTGGATGAAAAATATTTTCATTCATGGATGGATTTTCCGGCTATAATAAAATCAATATCCGCCCAGAGGATCAACATAAGATAGCATTCATCTGTCCCTGGGGCACATTCACTTATAGGAAACTACAGTTTGGATTAAAGAAGGTTGGGGCAACTTTTCAAAGAGAAATGGACTATGCTTTCAATGACATCAAGCACATTGTTCAACATTATCTAGATGATTTACCAGCGCATTCACGAAATCAGACTGATCACTCGATGCACTTGAGAGCCATATTTTTACGCTACCGACACTACAAAATACGCCTCAATCCACATAAATGTGTGTTTTGTGTTGGTTTTTGTCGTTTTCTTGGATTCATAGTCTCAAAAGAATAAATTTGAATAGACCCATTGAAGGTTCAGGCCATTCTTGATTTTCCTGCGCCATCAATTTTACTTTATATACAAAAACTTAAAGGAAAGGCTAACTTCCTAAGAAGGTTCATTCCAAACTACGCCGAAATGGATAAAGGATTTACTTGACTATTGAAAAAGGGGGTTCCCTTCCATTGGGACCAAGTTGCACAAGCTTCTTTTGATGATGTTAAGGATACTCTTGTCTGAGCGTCATTAATGTAACCCCTAATTATCAAAATGATTATTTCCTATATATCACCGCAACCGAAATGACCATTACTATGGTTTTGGTCCAAGTATAAGATGGAATTGAACATCCGATCTATTATTTGATTCATAATCTCAACGATACGGAAGTTAAGTAGTCATACATAGAAAATCTTTCCTTGGAAGTTGTTCAAGATGTCCAAATATTTCGCCATTATATCTTGCTCTGAAACACCACTATCATTTCAAATTGCAACCCCATGGCTTATATCTTATCATGTCAATTGTTGGGGGGGAAATATTCAAAATGAATTGTCATTTTGTAGGAATTTTATTTGGAATTCATCAAATCCAAGTCAAATAAGTATTTAGTTTTGGCTGAGCTTCTTTGTGACCTTCCCTTTCATAGTATTGCAACTACGTCAGAACCATCAATTCCTGATGAGTCTCTGTTTCTAATTGGATCATCTGATCCTTGGTATGGATATTTCATCATTTATCTCCAAACTCAAACTTTTCAACCTCCCTTTGAACATCAACGTATTCGATGCTAAGCCAAATATTATCTGATCATCGGTGATACACTTTATCGTCATGGTGTCGATACCATTTTAAGGAGATGCCTCACTCATGAGGAGGCTGAAAAGGTTTTAAATTATTTTCATGCTAGGGCTTGTGGTGGAAATTTATCTGGATACGCTACCGTGCAGAAGATACTTCGCGCTGGTTACTTTTCGCCTAAAATTTTTTGAGACTACATCCTCGTGGTCAAAATTTGTCATGCATGCCAGATCTTTGATCGTAAAATCTGAAAATTTCCAGCGCCAATGCATCCTGTTGTCTCTGTAGGACCATTTTAGAAATGGGGTATTGAATTCATGACCTATAACCCTCATTCATCCGGGGGGCATGGTTATATTATTGTCGCAGTTGACTACTTTACTAAATGGGCCGAAGTGATGCCTACATTCAACAAAACAGGACAGAAAATTGTATTGTTTTTCTTTAATCATGTTATTGCACGGTTTGGAGTTCCGCAGGCTATAGTTACAGATCATGGGAAGCATTTTTGCAACCATATGATGACTAAATTGACTGCCAAATTAGGATTGTCACGTGATAATTCTACTCCTTATTATCCACAATCAAATGGAAAAGTTGAGGCTATCAACAAAATTCTTAAATGTATGCTTCAACGAATGATAGGAGTTTGTAAAATAAATTGGCATTTGATCCTGTACTCTACCTTGTGGGCGTATCGAACCTCGGTGAGAAACACAACTAGATTTACTCCTTTTCAATTGGTGTATGGTTTGGAAGCTATCTTACCCATGCAATGTGAAATACGTTGTTAAAACTCGTAATCAACTTGTTACCTGACACCTCAGAAGAAGAATCGCATCTCCTTAACCTCATCCATCTTGATGAAACGCATCGTGAAGCCAAATTATCCAACGAAGCACATAAGAGGTATAAAGGCGCAATACGACAAAAATGTCCAGCCTCGCATTTTCTCAGAGGGCGACTTGGTCCTTATTTACGATCAAGAAGTTGATGTAATAGGTACACGAAAATTTGAGCCATTATGGCATCCCTATATTGTCAAAAGAGTTCTTGCTGAGGGTGCCTATGAGTTGGTTGATTACGATGGAATTCCATTGGCACAGCCTAGAAATTTTTTGTATCTGAAACGTTACTATGCTTAATCATGACCGTAGTAATTTTTTGTATTATATTGTATATATATGTTGTTGATTTTCATTCACTATCTTAATTTGTTTTTATAGTTTTCTTGACATTAGTAATCCACTTTACATTTTATTACAGATGTCTGAATCTTCGGAACCATTTTTTGGATATGCTAATGGTGCTAGTCATAGCACGCAGAATCTTTCCTCTGCAGCGTGGGCCATTTTCGCTCCGAACAGTGAGTTAGTGAGTTTTCAAGGGATTTTTATTGGTAGATTGACAAACAATATCACTGAGTATAGCGTGTTGATCAATCTTCTCTCTAATGCCATTTCATTTAGTATTAACCATATCATCATAAGGTTAGACTCACAACTTGTGGTATTACAACTTATTAGTGTTTATACTGTTAGAAATCTAACACTGCATAGATTGTTCCTAAGAGTTCGAATTTTGGAAAGACACTTTGATTTTATTCAATATCAACATATTTCCATCAATTTGAACACATTGACTGATTCTTTAGCTAATCAATTTTTAGACATACATTTGCAACATATGTAAATAAAGCATTCACATCATTGAATAGGATTACACAATAAACATAGGAAAACATTGAAATCATATAGATAGATAGTTATAGGTTTTTATAAAAATTTGTGCCCAAGACACATTGGTAATCTGACCTCAAAATGTATGCAAAATTTCAAAAGTAAACTAGTGGTGCTCGTGGTAACATGCTATAGATCTAACTATCCTACGTAGTAACCACATCCAACAGTTAGGAACCCCAATAGTGTGTCACTGTAGTTTCATGGCTAACTCTTTGATCCAGAAATCTGGAATCCCAAAGGTTAAACCCTATATGTGTTTCTGAAGATCAGCAAGAGTCTCAGCCATATCAAGATCCTAAAGGACTACTCTCCCTCCAGCCCTCTCTGTTGGTGCATCTGCTTCACGCTCTAGTTCCTCTACTGGTTGAACACGACCAACATCTGCATTACATCAAACATTTAGTTTAGTCTTAGGAAAACATAAAAAATACAAAAACGTTGTATAAACCTTAGGAAAATCAAAAACATGGTCAAAACATTCTTACCCATTGCACCGCACTGAGCGCATTTTGGTAATGATAAATCTAGATCTCCTCAGAAATCAAAGCCTGCATATGCATACTCATCAATGGAGATAATTTATCATTGGAACTAGGCAAAGAATGTAGTCAAGAACACAATGGTCAATTTTCCTGCATGCCTACTTATGAGTTCTACCCATATATGCATCTGTGGATCTCTATTATTAGACATATCTAGTGTCACATGTTGTGGTTGCATCAGTGGAATTAGTTCTAAGCTGAAGGATATGAGGATCGAACCATAACTAAAGTTCTTCTTCCTTCCTTCCTCTTTTTGTTCATTTTTTCCTTTATCTGACAAAGAACAGCTTCAAACTAGTTGAATATTGTTGGCTCCATACACTCTAGCGCGTACTGCATATACGACATATTCACTACATGTAGTGTAATGGTGCCGGCAAGTTTTGTGATCGTGAAAAGGATAGTTCTCAAAGGAAAATATCTAACATCCTAGATGTTTATCTTTCCATATTTTCTTGGCTCTGCCCATGGATAACAATGTTTCAAAACATAATCTCTCATTGTCTCTCCTCCAACAATAGACCCTAAGAGCGAAATGGGAAAGCCTCTCCTTGAAAAACCTGTGAGAAAGTATACATCCTCAACTGTTATGGGAACCACTTGGTTCTTAATATGAAATGCCTTGATAGCTAGATCCCATGCTCTAACTAAGAACTCCAAGATTTCTATTTGTTGCCTCATCCCTAACAACTTGAAGTACTTTAGCAATCCACAATCTCTTAGGGCTCTTACTGTACCCGGATCATTTAAGGAAATCATATCCTATTCTTCATGTTCTCTTTCCCTCCATGTAATCATCATTGTAATCTGATGGAAACCTAAAATACAACCATAAGAACCATTAGATTCCATTCAGTGCAAAAAATTGGGCAAATTTTGGGCATAATGCAAAAATCAAAAATCTAGATTATGCCCAACACAATCCCTAACAAGAGACAGTGTGTTGTGTCTACAAGTAGCCTTCAATTTACTTGCTATGCAATGCAAGTTTTTACATCCAAGGGTGTGTTGCCCTCTTTTTGGGAAAAATTTACCCTAGGGACCCAAAAACCCGAAAAAATTGCAGAAATTGGAAATGAAATTATTACTAAAGGAAAGAGGAGATTCATATCACTAACCTAGATCAAACGGCAACGAAATCCGTCCACAAAAACGATCACAATCAGCTGCTGAAGTTCGGGGGAAAAATTAGGTTCAAAGCTCCAAAATGAAAATGGTAACTATGGAATGGTAAAAATGAATAGCAAAACACTTTTTATTAGTCATTTAATTATTTTCAAATCGAATTTATTTCTATGACTATGGTTTTATTATGTTTTTTATCATGAAACATGTATTTTTAATCCATTTGATGTTGTTCTGAACAGATCTTACAACTGATGAACAGATTAGTCATGCAGATTTATTTCAAGAATGATTTGACCACAAAGCATACTTTTTCTCCTTATTTTTCTAGCTTTATAAAAAATGAAAAGGATTTGAAGTGCACTTTTATCTCTTTTCGAGCTTCGATAACAACAAAAAAGGAACCCCTAGAGTCTTCTTTCAGCTCTTTTCAGACTCTGATAATGTGAAAAGATTGTCGAGCACTTGTCTTTTTGAGCTAGAAAAAGTAAATGAATTGATATCTACTCAGTATAAGTTTAACCCTTTTATGGACTGAGATATATTGTTTACGAAAAAGGAATACCTTGGTCAAACATGACTAAAGAGGCTCTCTCAGATATTTTTTACACTTTTTCGGATCTGAGTGACAAATTAATGAAAAAGTACTTATGGAGTTTTCTTTCTTCCTCTTTTTCAAACTCTCTAAATATGAAAAAGGATTGGGCTATCACTATCGTTAAGCTCGTTAAAACATAAAATAGCGACGGGCTTGTCGATCATGGCAAGAATCGAGTTTCATTCATCGCTATACTCGTTAAATTATTAAATAGAAATACATTATTCGCCCAAAGGGTTGAATTATAGATCAAGAAAATGTTATCCTCTCCAATATTGTTAAAAAATAAAGAGGTATTGGTCAACAAATGACCACGGAAAATTTTGGAAAGTGAACAAAAATTTTTACAGTAGCAGGTCACTCTTGAACATGACACTTCACTCCATCACCGTGACTGTTTGGGTTGGGTAATCTTCTTGAGGGTTCATTCATACCTATGGTTCATCATACCTTGACTTCAGTTTTGGGTCAATGCTGCCAACTCATCTCAGTGTCGTCGATATGTTGAAGAGAAGTCATCCAGTGAATACTCATCCTTCTGCAATACTCATAAACCCTCATTCTCATGACCTTCATCCCTGAAAATTGCTATATCAAGTCATACCTTTGTCTCTGAAATCAGTAACTCCTATTTTGCAATAAGGTGGCTTCCTGTCGACAGCAAATCATTATCCAAGAATTTCACTTAGAAACATTATGCTCCAGTACCATGAGGCTTATTACAGCATCGACAAGACCCTCGCTTCCAGACTTTTGACCGAAATATTTTGTTTGGCGTTCAACATAAAATCATCTATTCGCGCCTTACGAAATTTACTATAGTTCCTTGAGGGCCATTGACATTAATGGTGGTTCTCTTGCATTTGTTAATAGCTCACATCATTGGCTGGTAATCAAACAATGTCTTTCCATGTTCGACTACAAATCATATATTCGCATGGCTAGACTTGTACTCGAATGATCGAGTGAACGAGATAAGAAGACCTCGGATCTAGTTTCATCCATCCGAGATGCGATTTAAGGATTATTTTACACATCATCTACACGGTGACCTTACATACAGATCATCATCCGAACATGGGCCTATATCTGTAGGCATGTTTGTATTGGGCAACATTCCAATGTAGATGACTTTCTGAATTATGTACATGTTATTAGATTGTTTATGTGTTGAACATGGGAATGCCTACCCTCAGCAATTATGATAAAGAGGATATATCATGATGTAATGTATTGTAATATTGATACAGTTTGCCACTTCACATCATCTCCATCCCATCACAGTGTAAAGCATCTCAATAAAAATATTTTTATTATTATTCTGACTTCATGCTTTAGGGGGGAATTTGTTATAGGTAAATTTCGGCACCATTCTCAATGACCTGGTTAACTGGACATCATCTCTAGGACCAATTCTATCATCCCCTATCATTTCAGTTGCTACATGCCCTAAGACAAAGAACAAGACAAATCATTCATGACTTTCATCTGCAGAGGTTTCCAAGATTTGAAGTTTATAATATATCATATAAGAGTTCATCAATGCTGCCTCTAAAGGGACTAAGTGTGTTGCATATGCAGGTAGCCCCATTCAAGGCTGCTCTGCAAACCACTTGTCGACACTCATAGGTGTGTTGGTCACATTGGGAGCGAAATTCTCATTGTTTCGGAATCTGCACTTGGCCAATGTCTTCTAGAAGAGTTCACATGTGTCAAACTTCGAATCCATGTGTCCATTTGACATCTCTAAGACTGGGAACATGTCTTGCCTATTATTGGAAATTCATTGATTTTAAAACTACCTTCAGCTCCTCTATAAATTGAGCACATATCTTAGTGTTTGAGAGGGAATAATTTGAGTAGAGAAATGTTGGTGGAATTTCAATTGAGGAGTTGATTTGTGTAACATGCTACTGGAGAGATATTCATTGTGATAAGGATGGGATGCTGCTGGAGATGGTCACTTCAAATCAATCACTGGGTTGTAACCTCCCCTTCTATCCATTAATAAATATTGCTTCTTAATTTCCCACATATGTATCTATATAAGCTCATGTTTTCCATATTATGAATTCTTATCTGATGCATATGGTTTATGTTTCATTGATTTAGCTAAATAAATTGAATAGACATATGTATTATTTCTATCTCTTACTGTTTAGTGTTCATTCCTACAGGAAATATTTTGTACAGCCATTTGGAATTTGCAGCTACAACAAAAGTGACAGAAGGAGACTTTGGAAGCGCTTGGACTCCAAGTAAGCTTCTTATTTCATTATGTGTGTCTGTTCATAGTTAGGAAAAGTAGTCGCAAAGTTTTTAATATGTTGTTCTATATAAGCACCTGTCTAGGGAAGAATGATTTATCCGTAATTCATAATTCTGCATAACATGTTGCATAGGAACAAGTAAAGGAAATATGCATTTAGTTTGTGTTGTTTTTTGTTTTCTCAAAAAACTGATTGCTCTTTCCCCTTAATAGCTAGGATTTTTATTGAAAAATCTAGATTGAAAAGTTTGTTTATCATTTAGTTTGCATTTTTAGGAATTTCCATTACATCACGTAGTGAACCTCAAAGGAAAATTTTTAAACAAGATCAACTTAAAATTTATTTCAATCAACCTAAGAAATCATTGTAACATTAACTATAACATTTAGAAGGCCTATGCTCAAGATGTGTTTTGGCATCGTAAAACATAGCAGATGTCGCTAACTTGTCTGCGATACATTCCAAGTGTGATAACTTACTTCACGTACATAAGTGTATCGAAGCTCGTCCACATACCTTCAGGTATATAGGGTGGTGTTCTAGTACGAAAAGTATAATGGGGTGCTCTCACTCTACGATTTCACATTAGACAACGCTATTATGGACTTGGGCCTCCACGTACCTTCGGGTATATTTGGTGGACAATTTTAGATTTCTATCCATCCATAGGTAACCGAGTCATCCACCTTGTAACTTCTGACACATTGAACACAAAATTCGTGGAGATTTCTTGTCCATACTTCTTGGTTCGCCAGGAGGTATTCTGTAGTTCACAATTACTTGGTAAACATTTTGCCTAGAATTTCCCTTTTATTTTGTTTATTTTTTTTTGTAATAAAATAATTCAGTCATTGTGGAAGAAGAACATCCCTTTCCCTATTTTTCACGTAGAATATAACTTAAACCACCTTTACCAGCGAAAGCCATTTCTGGTCGGTGAAGGCGGCATCATTCTACCAAAACAAGTACCATCAGTACCTATGGTGCGTCATCATCATCACACATACCAGAGTCCTCTCGATTTTTTTATACATATCCTGGTTCATCCACTGTTTTTGAAACGGATTCCTCACAGCTACCTGTGGTCACAATCCATCCAATCAATGAGACCATACATTCCGAACCCAACGTTGTTCACCTGGAAGTTGATACGGATCCAATTGTTATTTTACCATAACATATAGATCCTAAAGTCGAACAATCAGAATTTGTTCCTATATCGGTCACTCCACAGTCGATCATAGCCATTAAGTCTCCAATATCATGCAGTCAACCACCTAAAATATATCTCGGGCCTGACCTCAAAATCCTTCCACCTAGTTTGATTTCGATTGAAGAAATACCACAAGACGAAACACCTTTAATATTATTTTCCAATCACCTTACTCTTCTTTTGTTGATCATGTTTCACTTCGAGTTCCCATAGATCCTATAGGGTATACATTGGGTCGTATGACCATGGCTGAGACGACATCTCTGGCTATACATTTTGTTACCAGTCTGATAGCATCTATTGTTTCTACCTCGTCGATGTTCACCACATCACCAAAGTCACATCTATACGGTGGTGATTTCGTCCCACCGAGTTACCAACCATTATCTTGGAACTACTCTAATGCATCCTCACATCCATGGAATTCACCTATGTCATATTCTGGTATTCTATCTGGTACATCTCTAATGAGTATTGAATAGCTTGATCCTTTATATACATCTTCAGGGCAATATCAAGCTGGTCCATCTGCGTATATTACATCCAATACAATTTCAATTGGACTCCCAGCATTTGGAGAAAAATATATTCCATCGTAGTTTAATCCTCATGCTAGGGGGAAACCTATGGTCACCCATTTTGATAGTATTTTGTCGCTTTATAGTAACCCAAATGTTGGAATGACTTTTTGTCAATGGCAATCCACTCTACCCATTCAACCACTAACGGTTTTACATTCATATCAACTTTTTCAACTTGTTGCACCCACATATACTCCACTTTTTAATACATCATTACCCCTGTTACAGACTCAAATTGTTGTACCTCAACTATCTCAGGCGAGGCCTTCAACCCATTTCCCTCAATTTTGGGCCCTCAGACCCCAACTCCTTCGGCTAGTTTACAAAAACCACTTATATCTGGAATCCTTTATTCACAAGCTAGATTACCCTATTATGGGACATCACAGGCACAATCGGGTTTTACTTATTCACAAATGGGTCCAAGATATCCTATTTTGGGCTATAATCTTGGTGGGAAGACTCCTTGGCAGCCACAACCACAAATTCCACAACAATGATACCAACAAAAAATAGCTTACCCAAGTTTTAGTCAATGGAATCCTCAAGAGTTTTCTTATCAAAACAACCCCTATCTAGGTTACCAGCAACAAATTCCTTATGTTGGTGCTCAAAGGTATGTTTCCCAAGCAATTCCATCATACCCTGGCTATGCTCAACTTGACTTAAATCGACAATTTCCCTTTTTTGTAACTTTAGAGCTACCTTATTTAAACTAGCTTACCAATGACCCAATCAACTATGCTACTTGGTGGCAGGTGATACCACATAAATTACCCTCGAATATTCCTAAGTTCAATGGAAACCCTGGAGAGGACTTTTTGACGCATGCTATGATTTATCATTTATGGTGTTCATCCAACTCCTTAAATGATGACTCTGTTTGACTATATATTTTCCAACGTATGCTCACTGGTCTGGCTGTGAAATGGTACATTGAGTTACCATGAGCTTCCTTTGATAATTTCACTGCCCTAGCTACTATATTTTTGACCCACTTCTAGTTACCCATACGATTTGAAACTGGAATGGAACTCCTGAGAAATTTTAAACAAACTAATGCTACTCACATTTCTAATCATATTCATGAGTGGCATCATCATCGTAGAATGGTCAAAACATTTGTTCCTAATCAACTCCTTGCTGAGTGGTTCATTAAGTCCTTATTTCCATCTATCACCGAGGATGTGGCTAGGGGTGGCGCCGTCACTGAAGAGCAGGTCATTTCTTGTACCCAGTACTTAGATTTGATTTATACCTAGTCTTTCATGCTCTATGAGAAAATTCCGTAGAATTGGCATTCTCCATCCAAGTAAATGTCCACAATCACCTCGTTCATCGCACTATTATCAATGAGGGTTAATCTACTTGTATTATGTCTATAAACTAATAGAATTCACTTGGCTCGCCTCACGTATCTTAATCTCCTACGAAGTTGAAAGCTTTTGACGGTCGTACTTATAAGCCTTGCGGTATCATCAATACCTTCATGTTGATCTAGGGGGGGGAACTATAACTTTTGAAGTTGAGGTCGTTGATGGACCCCTCGACTACAAAATTTTACTTAGAAGGCCATGGGTATATGCTACGATTTTGATCGTCTCTACTTATTTTAGAATGATTGTATTTCCTCATAAAGGTGTTATCACTGTCATCAATCAACTCTCCTTCTTTGCCTCTAGTTCCCAGGTAACTAGAAGTGTTCTGTTAGTTCACGCACCCCAACTTTCTCTTCATAACATTGGTGTAGGACTCTTAATGGATTCTTCCCTAATGGGAACCTTTTCATTACCACTGCCTGCGATGTCGATAGAAATTACAAGCATAGAGACTTGCTACATGATATCTTCCACTCCATATGGATTAAGGAAGATTACGGATGATTCTGAAGTTGTAACGTTTGATGAATTATTGGCACCCATCCCAATTGAGCTGGCATAGAAATCAATCTACATGGCTTGGGTGGCAGATCTGAGATCATCGTCGCTGGTTGTTTGGGTCGATCGTTCATTAGATTTTGGTACTCCATCTGATCCTTTTTCATCCACTTTCTTGACTAATGAGAGCATTGTGGAATCCATGATGCCAAAAGGAGAACCATGGGAAGATCACAATCGTCATTCCCATCCTCAGGATTACGAAGAAGATAATCTTATTGAACTATATCACCCATCAATAAAAACATTATTTTTGAATTCTTTTCCCATTAATGCTATAGAATTTGAGCAAAATTTATCAAATAACTAAGAAACAATTTCTATCGATATTTCGACCAAACCCAATGCTGTAGAAAACATTCATTTCCGCGCGTCTTGTTCACCATCCGAACTTGAAAATTATCGCTCTCTCTTTCGTGAATTCTGAGATATATTACCTTGGTATTATGAGGAAATTCCATGCGTAGATACTAGTATCATTGAACACGCTATTAAAATGTACCCTGATGTCAAACCGGTACATCAACGCCTTCGTCATGTTGTAATGTTCCCAAATTTTAGCCTCAAAGCTAAATGGAACATTAGAGTTAGCAGCAGCTCTAACCGGTGAATAAATGGATATAAAAGCCCATAAGTCTCCTAAGGAGGTATAAAAACACTCCAAGTGTGAAAAGGGACACTCTTTACAGCTTAATAAGACACCTCCATGTGTGAACAGGGATAATATCAAGTTTGTTCAGTCCACTTTGACTAATTCAACAGCGCAGTTGTGGAGGAGGAGGAATCAAAAAGAGGAATAACATAGTTTTGGAGGGAGATGAATCTTTGGATAGAGATGACCTAATTGAGTGGGTCCAAGGGAAATAAAACTCATAAATTATTTAAGGAAGAGGATGGGAGAATTTTTCTTCATGTTTTAGATTGTTATTTTGTCTGCTCAGACTTTTTGCTTCCTTTGTTGCTTAGCAGGGTTGCAATGTTGTTTAGCACCGGGTGTTCCCGAGAAGGAATCCCACCTCTTTCCTTGAGGAGCCTCTTGGTAGATTTTTTATTCATCATTCCACATCATTTTTTTAGGCCAAGTTTCATCCAAATTCATCAGCATAGTTCTTGCAGGTTAGTGTGCAGTGTTGTTGGGTGCAGCAGTGGAAGGGATTGGAATCCCAGTCTCTGAGTTAGTTTCTCATTGGAGGAAGGTTTCCTTCACTTGAGGGACTTGTTTGGAGAGGTATAGTTCTCATTTAAGATCTATCCTAGTATACCACACATTTCCCCAACATTCCCATTGTTTTTCCTGCTAGGGAATTCATTATTTTGGAGGCAGCTTCAATAGTTGGTCCAGTGGCTCTGTTGCAGTGGTTTTCTTGTGATTAAGGGGTTCAACCTTTCATGGGAGGAATACTTTGAGGGATATAAATCAGATCAGACATATTTCAGCCTTATATACTCTTATGCTTCATTGTTGCATTGATTATCCAGCAATTTTCTGAAGATCACATTTGTATGCAGAGTGTTTGACAAGAAACCCTTGTCGGGTTCTCTTGTATTTTGTATAAGGAGACTAGATCTCTGTTCTTCAGCATTTTTGATCAATATATGATTAGATATACTTTTTCTCCTATTTTATGTGTTAAAACCCTCTTTAGACTGCGCAGTCACTTTTTATGCAGAATTCCTTGTGTTGTAGTGTTTGGGGTTTTTAGTCATTTTCAGCTACACTAATGTGGGAGGTTTGTTTACCTCACCTAGTTTCATTTATTTTTTATCTCCTCTTGGAATTATATGATATATGGATGTATATAAGGGTTCCAAGTGATGATTTTCATTTCTATGGATTTCATTTCTGAAAATTCATTTTTCTGTGAAGGCATTGTTGAGCAGTCCAAAATTGGAATATCTTAAGATATTCCAAATACTGCTTATTTTCTCTATTTTGGGATATTATAGTGGTATCAGAGCTTGATTCTTGGCTCATACTGTGGATTTCAAGCCATTATAATTTCAGGAGAGATGGACAGAAAGGAGAAGGCTCCAGTATGTGAAGGAAGAAAGGAAGACAAGCTTACAAAGCTTCTTCCAAAATCTATGCAAAGATTTCAAGGAGAGCTGAAGAGGATGAGAATGGAGATGGGATCTCCAAGGGAAGTTGGATCTAGAGCTGAATCTATATTTTCACATGGTGAGTTTGAGCATGTAGTTATACACCACGATGCATAGCACAGTCAAGTGCCCAAATCTATCTTGAGATGGATGGGAGGAGGAGGAATGCCTAAGAGGAGAACTCTTAGTGATTTGCTGCAGGAGTATGAATCTCAAACTGATAATTTTAGAGATCATACTGATCTCAAAGGGTTTTGAAAGATCTAAGCGGAGGAGGGCCAGCAGTAGGATGTGGGTAGATTTCTATTGTCTACTTTTTCTGGATCACCTACATGTTCAGTTGAAGCTTGGGTGAAGGAGCTAGACTCCTATTTTCAGCATCACCATATTATTGGAGATGAGGCCATTAGATTTGTAGCGCTACATTTCAGAGGTAAGGCCCATGCATGGTGGATTTTTGAATCTTTTTCTTTAAAAAATGCAAACACTTCCTCTTATGCAAGATTCATAGAAACATTGGTGGGAAGGTTTGGTGAAAAACTTCCTAAGACACATGAGCAAGGAAAACTTGAGAGAAAAAAATCCTTGCATGTGATAGAGGAGACTCCACTTCAAAAACCCATGGGAGAAGCTAACATCTCGCATTACACATTGCTAGAGGGTAGACCTCTAGTTCATATTCCTAAACAAGAGGGCATGGGGATCTCCTTTTCACATGAGGATCCAATTGTTGAGATGTTGCCCACACACATTGATGGAGTTGAGGGCAATAGTGCTGTCACATCTAGAGAACATCTAGTACCTCATGCAGAGGGAGGGGGAGCACCTTCTCCAACAGGAGGGATACTTGTATCCTTGCAAGAAGTTCCCCAGGATCTCATACATGGAGGTCCAAGCATAATTAGTGAGCAACATGATTGTGCAGCATTGCAGCTGGGAGGAGGAGATAGGGAGGAAGAGCAGCATCACTTGATGAGAGGCACACACCCTTCTCTATTTCAGGAAGCTAATACAAGGAAGATGCATATTGATTTGCACTATAAGGGTAGGGGCAAGGTTGCCCAATCATATGTACAGTCTACCCTTGACATTGATGTCTCACTACATGGAGGCACTCCACCTAGGAGGCCACCTGATCGAGAGTTGATGGAAGACATCTTGTCTTTGGATTCACCACTCTTGGACTTTGGAGAGGTGAAGATTTTGGAGGAGAACTTTGGCATGGGGGATTTCAAATTAGCAGGTAGCAGCATGAGGAGAGCTTCACATGCCAGATCACCAGCGTTGTCTCTTAGGAGGATTGATCCCTATTGGAGGTCTCAACTTTTGGTAGAGTACTCCAAGGATCTTGGTGCATGCATGATTCTTGATTACCTGGATGGAGATGATAGATACATAGTGGATGATGTGGTCATCTATTCCTATGGTAGGATCTTCTTGACTAGATCGTCTAGTCTCAAGGAGAAGCTGCTACATGTAGCACATGAGGACTTCTCTTCTATGCACTTTGATGCATATTTCCATTTGATGGAGGAGTTCACTTGGGAGGGCATCCAGCATGACATGTTTCATCATATGGATAGATGCATAGCCCGGATGGTAATGAAGAGGAGGTCACAACCACTTCCCTACTCATTGGAGGTGAGGGAGAAATTCTGGTTGAGCCATTTCAGCTCAAGATCTCAAGTACATGATGGAGGAGGTATAATTTCACATTTTTTATTGTACTTCTTTTCCTTGTTTGAGCAGCATGATGTATCAAGAAGAATAATCTCTTCTTGCATATTGTATGATGATGTACTTGCAGCTACTTGTAACATTGATTTTTGCTATCCTTTGGGTGGTTTGTGGGGGAAGCCACATGTTTCTTGGTGTACACCATTGACACCATATTGTAACTTCATGTTTCCATCTTATGAGATGACTGTGGTAGCAAAAAAGTGGTTCGGTAAGCACTTTTTAATACATGTTTTGATGCATGCCAAGGATGCACTTTGCTGGTTCCATTGGTGGAACTATGGACCACTCTCTGGTTGTCATTTGATAATTTGTTTTCATTGTGCTTTGCTTCCATATATTGCTGAAATGTTTATGCTCATGGGAAGCTTTGTCTGGAGAGTGCTGGAGGTATTAGAGATGCCCATTGGGAGCATGATTCTCCCCACTTTACATGTTGTACATTTAAGGAGGAGCCATGGGAAAACCATAATTTCCACATCACACTTTTTCCCTTCTTGTGGGAGGAACCACTTGAGGAACTTGAGTAGGCACTTCATGGCTGAATTGTTTGATGGGGGAGCTTGGGCCATTCTTGAAGGACATACTATTTCAGCCCAAGGACAAATGAAGCCCCATTTTTACCATAAATGGAGAGAGAAACCATTGGGATGGAAGAATCCAATCTCTCCATGCAGCCCTAACACATTGTACAAAACTGGGGTTGATGATTTTCTTGATGAGCTACCTAGGATGGCTCATTTCATTTGGATGATAGCATGGGTTAGAGATTCACTCATTCACCATGTTTGTCATCACTCCTAATTTTTGGGGGCCATGAGACAGAAAACAGGTTTCCATTCACACTTTCCACCTTTGATTGATGTGGGCCAATTGGTTTTGCACACTTGGGAGGAAACATTGGATGACAGTTTTATTGCCAATTATCTTGATGTAGTGATGGAGGCCATTGATGGGAGGCCACATGAGGAGGAGGGGAGAAATTTTTCTCTCCCTATGCATTTTCTTGAGGACAAGTAAATATTTTGGAGGGGAGGACTATAATGTTCCAAAATTTTAGCCTCAAAGTGAAATGGAACATTAGAGTTAGCAGCAACTCTAACCAGTGAATAAATGGGTAGAAAAGACCATAAGTCTCCTAAGGAGGTATAAAAACACTCCAAGTGTGAAAGGTGACACTCTTTATAACTTAATAAGACACTGCCATGTGTGAACAAGTATTATATCAAGTTGGTTTAGTCCACTTTGACTAAGTCAACAGCGCAGTTGTGGAGGAGGAGGAATCAAAGTAGGAATAATGCAGTTTTGGAGGGAGATGAATATTTAGATAGAGATGACCTAATTGAGTGGGGAAAATGGCAAGAAAACTCATAAATTATTTATGGAAGAGGATGGCAGCTTTTTTCTTCATGTTTTAGATTTTTATTTTGTCTGCTCAGACTTTTTTCTTCCTTTGCTGCTTAGCAGGGTTGCAATGTTATTTAGCACCGGGTGTTCCCGAGCGGGAATCCCACCTCTTTCCTTGAGGAGCCTCTTGGGAGAGTTTGTATTCATCATTCCAAATCAGGTTTTCAGGCCAAGCTTCAGCCAACTTCATCATCACAGATTCTGCAAGTTATTGTGCAGTGTTGTTGGGTGCAGCAGTGGAAGGGATTGGAATCCTAGTCTCTGAGTTAGTTTCTCATTGGAGGAAGGTTTCCTTCACTTGAGGGACCTGTTTGGAGAGGTCTAGTGCTAATTTGAGATCTTTTGCAGCAGACCACACATTTCCCCAACATTCTCAGCATTGTTCCTACTAGGGAATGCGTTATTTTGGAGGCAGCTTCAATATTTGGTCTAGTGGCTCTGTTGTAATGGTTTTCTTGTGATTGAGGGGTTAAACCTTTCATGGGAGGAAGCCCTTGAGGGATATACATCAGATCAGACATATTTCAGCATCTACACTCTTATGCTTCAGCTTTGTAGTGATTATTCAGTAATTTTTTGAAGATCACATTTGTATGTAGAGTGTTTGACAAGAAACCCTTGCTGGGTTCTCTTGTATTTTGTATAAGGAGACTATATCTTTGTTCTTCAGCATTGTTAATCAATATATGGGTAGATCTACTTGTTCTCATATTTTTTGTGTTAAAACTCTTTAGACTGCGCAATCACTTTTTATGCATAATTCCTTGTGTTGCAGTGTTTGGGGTTTTTAGTCATTTTCAGCTACACTAGTGTGGGAGGTCTGTTTACCTCACCTAGTTTCATTTATTTCTTATCTCCTCTAGGACTTAGATGATAGATGGATGTATCTAAGTGTTCCAAGTGATGATTTTCATTTCTATGGCTTACATTTCTGAAAATGTGTTTTTCTGTGAAGGCATTGCTGAGCAGTCCAAAATTGGAATATCTTAAGATATTCCCAATACTCCTTATTTTCCCTATTTTGGGATATTACGCATGTTCATCTGAAGAAGGTTGTTTCCATTAAAACAGAAGTTGAAAAAATTTTGCGTGCTAGTTTAATTTACCATGTTTCACTTACTGGTTTGTATTCTAATATTGTTCTTGTTATGAAGAAAGAAGGGACAATCAGAGTGTGCGTCAATTATCGGGATGTCACTATTGCTTGTCCAAAACACAACTATCATACCCCCTTTATGGACCATATTATTGACGAATGTGCTGGCTGTGAAATATCTTTGTTCATGGATGGATTTTTTGGTTACAATCAAATCAATATCCCCCCGAAGGACCAATATAGGACAACATTCATATGTCCCTAGGGCACATTTTCTTATCGTAAACTCCCATTTCGTTTAAAGAATGTTGGGGAAACATTTCAAAGAGCAATGGATTATGCTTTCAATGACATCAAGCACATTTTTCAACCTTATCTAGATTATTTACACGTGCATTTACGAACCCGGACTTATCACCTGATGCATTTGAGAGCTATATTTCTACGTTTTCGACACTACAAAATACACCTCAATCCACAAAAATGTGTGTTTTTTTTTGTTCTTTTCATTTGCTAGGATTCGTCATCTCAAAAGAAGGAATTCGAATCGACCCACTGAAGGTCGAGGCCATTCTTGATTTGCCTGCGCCATCAAATTTTCTTTAGTTACAGAAAATTCAAGGAAAGGATAACTTCCTAAGGAGGTTCATACCCAAATACACCGAAATGGCTAAAGTATTTACTCATCGCTTGAAAAAGGGGATACCCTTCCATTGGGACAAGGTTTCACAAGTTTCTTTTGATGTTGAAAAGGATACACTTGTCTGGGTGTCATTAATGTATCCCCACAATTATCAGAGTGATTATTTCTTATATATTGTCGCGGATGATACGACCATTGATATGGTATTGGTCCAAGAAGAAGATGGGATAGAACATTTGATATATTATTTGAGTCGTAATCTCAATGATATGGAAGCAAAGTATTTATACGTCAAAAATATTGCCTTGGTGGCCATTCAAGCTGTCCAAATATTTCGCCACTATAACCTACTCCAGAAGACTGTTGTCATTTCGGATTGCAACCACATGACTTACATTTTGTCACGTCAATTGCTACGGGGGTAATATTCAAAATGGATCATCATTTTGTAGTAGTTTGATTTGGAATTCATCAAATCCAAGTCAAAGAAGTCTTTAGTTTTGGTTGAGCTTCTCTGCGACCTTCTCTCTAATAATACTACTACTACATTAGAACCCTCAATTCCTGATGATTCTTTGTTTTTGGTCAGATCATGTGATCCTTGGTATGGGTATTTTATCATTTATCTTTAAACCTATACTTTCCGGCCCGATACCTCTCACTCTCAGCAGCGATGTATTCGATACCAAGCGAAATATTATCTGATCATCGGCGATACACTTTATCATCGTGGTGTTGGCATGGTTTTGAGTAGGTTTCTCACTCATGAGGGAGGCCAAGAAATTTCTAAATGATTTTCATGCTAGGGCTTGTGGTGGACACTTGTTTGGATATGCTACCACACAGAAGATACTCCATGTTGGTTACTTTTGGCCTACCATATTTCACAACTGCATCCTCGCAATCAGAAGTTGTCATGTGTGCCAGATATTTGATAGTAAAATCCACAAGCCGCCAACACTAATGCATCATGTTCTCGCTGTCGGACCATTCGAAAAATGGGGCATTAACTTCATGTCTGTAACACTCATTTGCCCAGGCTGAATGGTTATATTATTTTCATAGTAGACTACTTTACCAAGCGGGCCGAAGCAATGCCTACATTCAATAACACAGGTGAAACAACTGTATTATTCTTTTTCAATCATGTCATCTCACGGTTTGGTGTTCCACAGGCTATAGTCATAGATCATGGTAAGCATTTTCGCTATCACATGATAGTTCTACTCCTTATTATCCACAATCCAATGGACAAGTTGAAGCCATCAAAAAAATTGTTAAACGAATTCTTCAAAGAATTATAGGAGCTCATAAACAAAATAGGCATTTGATCCTATACTCGTCTTTGTGGGCATACCGAACCTTGGTCATAAACGCAACCGGATTTACGCCCTTTCAATTGGTGTATGGTCTCGAAGTTATATTGCCTATCCAATGCGAAATAATGTTGTTAAAACTCATTGTTGACTTGTTACCTGACACCTCTCATGAAGAAGCGTGTCTTTTTAACCTCATCCATCTTGATGAAATGCATCATGAAGCCACATTTTCCAACGAAGAGCATAAGAGACGAATTAAGGCACAATAGGACCATCATGTCCAGCCTCGCATCTTTCATGAGGGTGACCTGGTCTTACTTTATGATCAGGAATCTGATGTAATAGGCACAAAAAAATTTGAATCATCATGGCATGGCCCCTATATTGTCAAAAGAGTTCTTGCTAAGGGTACCTCCGAGTTGGTAGATTATTATGGAATTCCATTGGCGCAACCTCGAAATGGGTTATATCTCAAATGTTACTATGCTTAAACATGAGGATAGTAAAATTTTGTATTATATTATATATATGATTTTGATTTGCATTTACTATCTTAGTTTTCTTTTCTAGAGTTTTCTTGAAGTTAGTAATCCGCTTTACATTACATCGCAGATGACTAAATATTTGGAACCATTCATTGGGTATGCTGATGGTGCTAGTTGTAGTACGCAGAATTTATCCTCTGCAACATGGGTCATTTTCGCTCCAAGTGATGAGTTAGTGAGTTTTCAAGGGACTTGTATTGATCGTTCGACAAAAAATATTGTTGAATATAGCGCGTTGATCAAACTTCTCTCTGATTCCATTTCATTTGGTATTAACCGTATCATCATAAGGTTAGACTCACAACTCATACTGCAAATTACTAGCATTTATACTATCATAAATCTAACATTGCATCATATGTTCCTAAGAGTTCGAATTTTGGAAAGAAATTTTGATTTCATTCAATATCAACACATTTCCATAAATTTGAACACATTAATTGATTCCTTAGTGAATTATGTTTTAAACAGACATTTGCAACACATGTAAAGACATATTTTCAATTCACATCACATAATTGAATAGGATTACGCAATAAACATAGGAAAACACTAAAAAAAAATAGATATATAGTTATAGGTTTTTAAAAAATTTGTGCCAAAGACACATTGGTCATCAGACCTCAAAATGTATGAAAATTTTCAAAGTAAACTAGTGTGCTCTTGATAAAAAACTACTGATCTAGCTATCCGACGCAATAACTGTGTCCAACGGTTAGGTACGCCAATAGTATGGCACTGAAATCTCATAGGTAAATCTTCAATCCGAAAATATGGAATCTCAAGAGTCAATCCCTCTATATGTTGTTGTAGAATCAAGTCAAGATCTCCGCGGAAGTCTACGCCTGCATATACATAATCATCGATGGAGATCATCTGTCACCTGAACCAGACAAAGAATGCAGTAGATAATATGATAGTCGATTGACTAGCATGTCTAGACAGCAATTCAACCCATCTCTACATCTGTGGATCTATACGGCCAGATATGCCCAGCGTAACATGTTGTGGTTGCATCAACTGAATCCACTCTAAAGAAAAAGAAATCAGGATCGAACCATACTTGAAATTATTCTTCCTTCATCCCTTTTCTTTGGTCAGTTGTTATTTCATCTGAAAGAGAATGGCTTCAGCCCAGTTAAATATTTTTGGTTCTAAACACTCAAATGTGTACTTCATGTATGATCTGTTTGCCACATGTAGTGTAGCAGAACCGACAATACTTGCGATAGTAAACAGGATGGTCTTCAAAGGTAGATCACACATATCCCAGATATTTATTTCCAGTCCTTACTTAGTTTAGTACCTGGATGGCAGTGTTTTAGTATGTAATCTCTCACTGTCTCTCCTCCAAGAGCAGGATCTGCAAGGGAAATGGGAGAAAATAAATGTCCTCCATTAATATTGGGACCACTTTGTCCCCAATGTGAAAAACCTACAGCACTGGATCCCATGAAAAAACAAGGAACTTTAATATTTCCATTTGTTTCCTCATACCCAATAGTCTGAAGTACTTTAGTAACCCACAATCTCTAAGGGCTCTTACTGTATCCAGATCATTTAGGGAAATCATTTTCTATTCTTCATGTTCTCTTTCCCTCAATGTAATCATCATTTTGATCCGATGAATACCTGAAACACAATCATAAGCTTCATAAGGATCCATTTCATGAACAAAAATTGGGAAATTTTGGGCACATAACAAAAAACAAACTTGTGAAATGTGCCCGACGCACCTCAGGACAAGGGACAGAGCATTGCAGTGCACCTATACTTTAGAATTAATGCTATGCAAAGCACCTTTCAAAATTCAATGGTGTGTTTCCCTCTGAGCATATTATATTTACCCTAAGGGGATCAAAACCCTAAAAATTTACCATGAAATGAAAAGAAAATGATACTAAAAGAAAGAGAAGGTTCATAGCTCCAACCTAGATTGAACAGTGATAAAACTCGTCCACGGAATCTATTGCAATCAATTGTCGAGGTTTGAAGGAAAAACTAGTTCAGAGCTCCTAATTTTCAAGTGGTAACTTTGGAATAATAAAAACTCTTTTAATTAGTCAATTTGATCCTATTTAATGCTGTGACTATGGTTTTTATTTATTTTTGTTATGAAACAAGTATTTTGAATCATTTTGATAGTTTTCTGAACAGGTTTTATAGGTGATATAGTGAGATTAGTCATCCACACTTATTCAAGAATGATTTGACCACAAAGCATACTTTTATCCTTCTTTTTCGAGCTTTGTTAAAAAGGAAAAAGGATTTGAAGCACAATTTTATCTCTTTTTCGAGCTTCGATAACTGCAAAAAAGGAACCCATGGAGTCTTCTTTTAGCTCTTTTTAGACTCCGATAATGTGAAAATATTGTCAGGAAATTTTATTTTCGAGCTCGTAAAATTAAATGAAACGACATCTACTCAGTATAAGTTTAACCCTTTTCCAAACTAAGATAGATTATTTACGGAAAAGGAAAACCTTAGTCGAGCATGGCTAAGAGGTTTTATCAGGTATCATTTTACACTTTTTCAGACCTGAGTGACAACTTTACGAAAAAGGACTCATGGAGTTTTATTTTTTACTCTTTTTCAAACTCTCTAAACATGAAAAGGATTGGGATGTCATTGTCGTTAGGCTTGTTAAAACATAAAATAGCGACGGAATTGTCGATCATGGCAAGAATGAGTTTCATTTATCGCTAGACTCATTAAATTATTAAATAGCGATGGATTCACCTGAAGGTTCGAATTATAGATAAATAATATGTTACCCTCCTAAATATTGTTAAAAAATAAAGAGGTACTAGTCATCAAATGACTAGGTAAAATTTGGGAAAAATAACATAGCACTTTTATGGTAGCAAGTTGCTCTTGAACATGACACTTTCACTCTATCATCGTGACTTTTGGGTTAGGTAATATTCTTTATGGTTCCTCATACCTATGGTTAATCATACCTTCACTTCAGTTTTGGGTCAATGTTGCCAACTCATCTTAGTGTCATCGATATGTTCAAGAGAAGTCATCCTGTAAACCCTCATTATCCTCTGCAATAATCATAAACCTTCATTTTCATGACAGTCATCCCTGAACATTGCTATATCAAGTCACATTTTGTCTCTGAAATCATAACTCCCATTTCGCGATAAAGTTGCTTCCTGTCAACATCAGCTCATCATCCAGGAGGTTTACTTAGAAACATCTTCCAGTACCTCGAATTTTATCTCAACATTGGTGTTGAGGAGGTAAATCCCCTCTACAGACAGAGGTGATCCCTACTAGCCCAGCAGGGGTCTAGCAACAATCACGAAATGTTACAATGCAGGTTCCTAGTTACGAATGAAAAGACCAAAGATGGAGGCCTACCTGGAATCCAATGCTACGATCTGAAGAAGAGAGCGTTCTTGTTCCCCAGCCTCGGCAGATCACGATCCTCCGCGATCTCCGCAGATGGATACCTGCACGTGCAAGAAAAAAACAGATACAAGCATAAAATCCAGCATACGCAAATAAATATCAGTCAGAAAGGATACTACTCATATTAACATAATCGAAAACAGAGTGGAACCATAATCGTAATCATTCATTAAATAACGATCGAAAGAGATTACAACCAAAGTTCTGACGTCGTGGTCTCCTTCGGATGGGTCTCCAGTCGTTCACGTCTCACAAAGCTCGCCAGGGAAAGGGCAAACCTCTCCTGAGTCTCTCGACGATAGTCTCCTTACTTGAGTCGGCCTTAAGGGAAGAAAGAGGGCTCTTACAGCACAAAGGCTCTTGGGAATTTGGAGATTCAAAGCTTAGGCACTTCAACACTAGCTTACCATGGAATTGAGCAGGCTTTTATAGATGGGGAAGGAGGGAGTTGGGATCCCTATTATTGTGGGATTGGCCCTATCAACAAGGAAGGTTCCATGGGAGGTGGAAAAACCACTTCCCTTCCATAGAACTCCCGCAGCCAAACCTCCCAACTCAAGATAGGCAATGGTTTCTGAGTTTGTTGAAACACAACTTCTGCCATCTTTATTTAAAAAACACTCCTTAAATTGGTTGGTGTGACTACTGCTCTGGGACAGAGTGCCAGTTGGCGCGGCCTCTTTGTAGGATTTTCCTCATTGGCGCGAGTGGTGAACTGTATGCCCGCTCCAATGCAAAAGGAGATGTTTTCATGATTTTTTGCAAGGAGATGTCTTTAGGACAATTGAAGCTCATGCTTAGAGGAATGCATTGATGATTTTTTCAAGGCATGAAAATGTTCACAGGTCACAAAATGGGTCCTCCATTGTGCGGGACGGGGAATGGTAGGGACAGTGACAAATTACTGTATAACAGATGCCCCCTAAAGTATGAGGCCCGAGAGAGAGAGGGGTGAAATGCTTTACGATAACATGTTCAACTGAAGGCCCGCCATCGGAAAACCTGCGCAGAAAAATACAACTAATATCTCAAGTATATGATGTATGTGTGGTATGGGCGCAGCCATCCGAAACAGAGTACACTATAATCCGGATCCAGGGTATGGGTGCAGCCATCCAGCGAGGATCAAATAAATAGACTCAGGTATGATCGCAGCCATCCAATCAATGAGTCATATACATAATGATAATAATCCACAATCACAGCCTGGATTACAACAGACACAATCCAGGGTCTTGCGCTCCATCTAGACCCAAACGAAGTACAAGTTCGAGCATGCGAATATGTGAGTTGAAGTCGAACATGCAGGAACATCGTCTGATTACCAGCCAATGATGAAAGCAGTTAACAAACGCGAGAGGAACCACCAATAATGACAATGGCCCTCAAGGTACTGCAGGTACAATCTACGGCGTGTGAATCAATGAGTTGGTGTCAAACACCCGCAGAACCACTCGATCGGAGGCCAATGATGAAAACCTCACGTCGAATGCGACGAACCTTCCATTGAAGCATGCAGGCTCCAAGGTACCATAAAGGAGTCTCTAGATCAACTTCCTGGATAATGAGCTGAAGTCGACAGGAAGTGACCTTGATCGAAGGTGGGCCATAATGTTTCCCACATCATCGACACGAGACAGAGGAACATGATATTTTTTTTGTGAATCAGGATTGTCTGAGAATCAGAGGAAGGTTGATATTTGCAGAGGTCAACTTCTCTTGAACATATAAACGGCACGACAGTGGACTTGGCAGTATTTGACATCAACGGATCAGAGGTCATGATGACGAGGCAATGAGCAGATGAGAGGTCAAAAAGGATTGTCCAAACCCATGGAGGCAAAGTGAAAAAACGAGATGAGATGTCCCCAACCCGACATGAATGCAGACAAGTGCCATGTTCAAGAGCGACATAATGCCGACGACAACGACGATGGTTCCATTTTTCCCCCACCATTTCTGGCGAGTACCCCAATTATTTTTTATAACAAGCTTGAAGGGGATAGCATATGCTTGTAATATAAGTCCGCCCTTCGGGCGAATCCATCCTAGTGCATTTAACGAGTCCTAGGAAGGAGGAAGGAGGAGAACGTCATTTCGACTGGATCCGATGTCATCAGGGTTTAACGAGTCTGAAAAAGGGAGAACTCAGCGTCTTTTCATGTTTAGAGAGTTTGAAAAGACAGAAAAAAAGTAAACTCCATAGGTCCCTTTTTGTAAATATTTCCTCAGATCCGAAAAGGTAGAAAACAATATCCGAGAAAACCTCCTAGTCGCAATAGGCTAGGGTATTCCTTTTTCGTAATCAATCCATCCCAGCCCGAAAAAGGGGTAAACGTATACTGGGTAGATGTCGATTCGTTTCCAATTTAACGAGATCGAAACGACAAGGGCCTCGGCAATATTTTCATGTTTAGAGAGTCAGAAAAGAGCTGAAAGATGACTCCAAAATGACTTTTTCATGTATTTACCGAGTCCGAAAAATTATAAAATACAACTCGTTTCCATCGTTAAAGTCGCAAAAACCTGCTGCTGCACATACCAAGCAAGCGTAAAACCCATTTTCGACATAACATATTAAAATACTTGATAAAAATGACTTTTTACAACTCATTTTATGTCAAAAAGTTATAAATATGTCAAATTGGTAAAAATAAAATTACATTTACTATTTACCTTAGTAAAAAGCAACAGTGGTCCATTTGGAGCAGAAAATTCTGACGGCGATTGCGACAGATCTGGTTGACCATTCAGTTCCTCGTCTGCTACAGGTAAGAGGCGCTCCTTTGCTCTACATTTTCATCCATTTTTTGATAGTTTTCCTTTGTAAATCAGTTCTCTAGGGACACTTTTGAAATTTTAGGGTCGCGCTCATTGGCGCGGGTATCGGGCACGGACCCACGCCAATGGGCTCTTTTATACAAAGGGATCGTGCCATGTGGCGCGACTGTTCACAAAACAACCACGCCAACGGCCGAACCTAAAAATCCGCCTAAAAATTCGATATTTAAACCAAATTTCATGGAATTTGAGGCCTATAAGAGATCTAACTAAGGGTTTATGACCATATGAATGCAGTTAATCAAGAAAAATGGCGATTGAATGGAAAGAACGAGAGCATGGAGAAGAGGATGAACAAGCCATCCAAAGTGAGGCTTGCATGAATGCCCTCAGAAACTGTGGGCTAAAAAAGTTCTTCCTCACACCCTGTCTACGAGCTCAGCTCGAGCTCCTCCAGTATTTGATCAGTATCTGGGATGAACATGAACAGGTGTTCAGGTTACGAGATCAGGTATAAGAGCTGGAGGTTTCTGATGTTTATTTTATCACCGGATTGTCCCGCAGAGGTCCGATCCCTATCTTGACTGGAAGCAAACCATCTCAGGAGAAGATGGAAGAAGTGATGGCACGAGTGTGCTGAGGAGCACAAATGGGATCAGGAAGCAAGAAGGTGGATATCCACACTATCCCTGATCTGGCATTGAGAGTTGTCCTACATACCATCACGCGGGCTGCAGGGTTGCAGGCACCGCACGAGGCCACAAAGGCCCAACTCCTGCTGGCCTCAGAATGCATGAGTCCCTTACTGTTTGACTGGGCAACAGCAGTAACAATAAATATGAAAAGGCAGCTCATAAAATGCAAACAGGGTAAACTAAAATAGTTTGGTTATGGTTCCATCCTAGTATCGTTCATTCTGGAACGCTTACCAATCTTCTAGGGCCAAGGGGCCGCAGTAGCAGATCTGATACCACGAGAGCCAAGAATGGCTCGCTGGGCAGCATTAATGCCCAGAGCTGGAGGCGGCCAACAGATGTCCTGGAGGCCGGAGTTCTTTAGGTGGTTACGGCGCCAGCTGATTGTCATGGAAGACTAGCCCTCTGCAGGAACTGACTTCACCGGAGACCCAGATCTCCCACTGCCAGAAGGAGATGACTGGGACGAGGAGTTGGGTAAGACCTCATGTTTTTTATTTTATGTTTTATGTTTTTTGTTAATACACATTCATCCTAACACATTTTATATATGTATGCAGATGTGGGACCTGAGAGACCAGCTGGGATGTCTCCAATCTCACGGAGGACACAACTCGCCCCTGATCCTCAGGGAGAGGGCACCGGAGGAGAGGAGTTGATCCAGAATCTTGAGGGCATTGCCTGAGGGATCCCAGACTATGCTTGGCTGGCGGACGTACCGATGGCATACCAGCGTCACACAGTGGGAGTTCCAAGTTGGATCCACCGAATCTTGAGACGCTTAGTGCATGCAGTCACATGCTATCATGAGCACCATGCGGATTAGCTCTTAGGATTTATACCACACCTATTTTTTGAGAGACGTATCGTCTCCGGATGTACTTAAGACGATTATGTATATTTTGAATTTTATGTGACACACTCTATGTAAACATTTCGATATCTATATATATGTGCATATCTATTTCTAGATGGATCTTTCTTTACATGTGATGATGATTTAAAAATTGCGCAAATGTCTGTCTAATACCAAATTTTCTACTGCATCTGTTAATGTATTCAAATGTTTGGGTATATGATGATATGTAATGTAGTCAAAATTTCTTTCCAGTAATCGAATACGCAGATACAGACGTAAGATGGATGGGTTCCTTACCGAATAGTGTTCGTTCAGTTGTAACACTACAAGTTGTGAATCTAGATACACGAGCAATTCACGGATACCAAGGTTCACTGCCTCGGTTAATAATTCTAACACAGCACTATATTCCGCGATGTTGTTCGTGGTATGTCCTATACACACTCCTTGCAGGTCAATCAACTCACCAGCATGATCATAGATTACCCAGGCTGCTGAAGACAGATTCTTGGTACTGCGGGAGGCACCATCCGCGAAACCAACAAATGGATGAATAGACATCTACACAACCAGGAAGACCCAATCAGCAGAAAGATGTTTACAAATCACACCACACAATACATCCACACAAATGAAAATCACACACCTATGTACACACACCACACCAAGAAATCACTTCAGGCATAGTACTTTTTGAGGTACAACCCATTTCTGGGCTGCGCCAGCGGAACTCCTTCATAATCTATAAGCTCGTAGGCCCCATTTTTCAAAACGCGTTTTACTATATAGGGCCCATGCCACATAGGCTAGAACTTACCGGCTCTAAGCTTGTCATGTGCTTGATCGTACAGGAGGACGAGGTCCCCTTCAATAAAGGAACGAGGAGAAACAGATTGATCAAAATGAGTTTTGACCCTCTTCTTTTGTGCTTCGATAACCAAAGCAGCCAGACGACGGGTTTCATCTAACCGTTCCAGATACAGGAGATGTTCTTTCTCAGCAGAAGTATTAGGTAGAAGCTCCACAGCTAATTTTAACGAAGGAATCTCGCATTCAACCGGAAGAGTTGCTTCCAGACCATACACCAATTGAAATGGTGTGAACCCAGTTGCACTCTTTGCAGATGTTCGGTATGCCCAGAGAGCTGAGAAAAGTTGGAGATGCCAATTGGATTTGTGAATGCCAACTGTTCGCCGAAGCATAGTGACTAAAACCTTGTTCATTGCTTCAACCTGACCATTCGCTTGAGGGTAATATGGTGTCGAGCTGTCGTGACGCAAGCCCAACTTTGAAGTCAGCTCCGCCATCATATAATCTCGGAAATGAGTACCGTGATCAGTGACGATGGCTTGAGGAACCCCAAACCATGCAATAACGTGGTTGAATATAAATTGAGCAGCCGTTTTCCCGTCAGCAGCTAGTGTAGGCATCGCCTCGGCCCACTTGGTGAAGTAGTCGACGGCGACAATGATATACGCATGCCCCCCGGCCGAGTGA
Source organism: Pinus albicaulis (assembly GCA_034641835.2). Taxonomy (NCBI): domain Eukaryota; kingdom Viridiplantae; phylum Streptophyta; class Pinopsida; order Pinales; family Pinaceae; genus Pinus; species Pinus albicaulis. The sequence continues at coordinate 999,790,074 of CM076578.1, forward strand.
GGGTTACACGTCATAAAATCCACACCCCATTTCGCAAAAGGGTCGACGGTAATAACGGGATGCAATGGTAAAGGCGGCGCGCGCATCTTGCACTGAAATATCTCGCATGCATGACATTTACGGACTGCAGTGATACAGTCTTTGAATATGGAAGGCTAGAAATAACCTGCTCGCAGAATCTTCTGGGTAGTAGCATACCCGGACATATGTCCACCACAGGCACCACTGTGGCAGTAATTTAGGACCTTCTCAGCCTCTTCCAAGGTTAGGCATCGCCGGAGCACCGAATCTACTCCAAAGCGATATAAGGTATCTCCTACTATACGGTAGGGTTGGGACTGGTGCCGAATCCGACGGCGGGCAGCTTTATCCAACTCATACCGAAATGTCGAGGTCTGAAGATACACTATTATGTCACCGTACCAAGGGTCACGAGTACTGATGAGGAAAAGCGTTTCGTCCAGTATATGGTCTTCAGAGTGTGAGGGAGCAGAGTCTGTAGGGAGATAACATATCAAATCCGCGAAGACCAGTGATTTAGTTGACTTAGTAGTAGTGAAATCCAAGTCAAACTTCTGCAGGATCACAATCCATTTGGAGTACTTGCCCCCCAGTAATTTTCTAGAAAGAATATACGTCATAGGGTTGCAGTCTGAAACCACTGTTATCGTGCGCAAAAGGATGTAATGGCGAAAGCGTTGTACAGCGTGTACTGCTGCTAATGCCAACTTCTCAACATGTGCATAACGCGTTTCCGGGTCGAGAAGGTTCCATGACAGGTAATAAACAACATGTTCATCACCGTGATCGTCATCCTGCACCAAGACCATGGCTATGGTGCTAAATGCGGCGGCTAGATATAAAGTGAAGTCGCAGTGGTAGTCCGGAGGACGAAGCAACAGAGCATTGACAAGCAACGTCTTCAGCTTCTCAAAGGATTCCTGAGAAATTTCGTCCCAATGAAAGGGAACGTTTTTCTTTAACAAACAAGTGAATCCTTTGGGCACCTCGGCATAATTCGGGATAAAGCGCCGAAGAAAATTCGCTTTCCCTTGCAGACTTTGTAACTGATACAGGGAGGAGGGTGATGGGAGATTTACGATGGCCTCGACCTTTAAAGGGTCAAGGCAAATTCCGTCTTTCGAGATGATGAATCCTAAAAGACGGCCAGAATCAACGCAGAAGACGTATTTATGAGGATTGAGCCTGATATTGTAGCGCCTGCAACGAAGAAAGATCTGGCGGAGATGCTCAGGATGGTCCTCTCGCTTACCCGAATGGGCTAGAAAGTTGTCCAGATAAGGCTGAACGATATGGAGAATGTCATGAAAAGCGTAGGATATCACACGCTGAAAAGTGGCTCCAGCATTCTTCAAGCCGAACGGGAGTTTTTTATACGCAAAAGTACCCCATGGACAGATGAATGTGGTCTTGTGTTGATCCTCAGGTGCAATATTGATTTGGTTATATCCTGAGAAACCGTCCATTAAGGAATAGATCTCACTCCCGGTACATTCGTTAATCATCTGGTCTATAAACGGAGTGGGATAATTATCCTTTGGATAGGCGCGATTGATGTCGCGATAATCCACACAGACTCTAATCGTACCCTGCTTTTTATCGACAGGAACAATGTTAGACACCCATTCTGTGAGGGGGATGGGATAAATGAAACCCGCGTTCAGAAGTTTTTCAACTTCTGCCTTGATGGTGGCGGCTTTTCGAGGATGCATGGGGCGTAAGCGCTGGCGCACGGGTTTTGCACCTGGATAGGTTGGAATCTCATGTACTACGATACTGGGATCAATCCCCAGCATTTCCTCGTAAGACCACACGAAAACATCTCTGAATTCTTTGAAAAGCTCAGTATAGACTTGAATCTCATCGGGAGAACAAGTCACACCCACGTGAATATTCTCAACGATCCCCGGTTTAACGGAGATATTGATTGGAACAGTTTGAGTAATGTTACTCAGGTTACCCTCCGAAAAAACCTCGTGCGTCAAGATGGGTGTTTGAAGAGGAGGGGAAGGAACCTGAGTAGCATAACGCTCCAGAAAATCAGTCATTGCCCCCAAGCTAGGCATAAACGAGGAGCGATGATGTCCATCGCCCCAAGGCAGCTCCTCAAGAGACATAGTTTCAATGATAGCCTCATCGGAAGGAAAAGTCTCTCTGAGAGGATCAGGTGAATTAGCCTAACCAAGCCAGGGGGATTGAGAGTAGACGTCGAGAGCCATGCTCAAAGGAGCATGCTGAGGAGGCGGAGGATCTGATGCAGCAACAATCTCACAGTAGTTGATCTCTACTGGCGTTAAAGGCATGGATTCTCCAAAATCATATACCTGCTCAGGTGTAGGATAGAGCCAGGGGTCATCGGACCTGGACAACATGTTGACTTGAGCGGTATGCGGTGGCGGTGCAGGAAAGATACCCATGAGGACTGGGTCTTTGAAGAGACCAAGTCCTACACTGTCTGGGGGATTCAGAATTTGATCCACGTATGGTACGTTGTTCTTAGAGTTAGAGGTGAAAAATGACAACTGATCCACTGTGACAATCTTGCCCTCGTGAGGGAACTTAATGAATCGAAAGACGGTGGATGGCACGCAGAGCATGGCATGGGTCCAGCTGTGGCCAAGAAGTATATTGTAGTTGAGTTTAGCGTCAACCACTTCTACTTCTACGTTGACAGTTTTTCCCTGTAATGTGATCGCTAGAATCTCGAGAACGCCCAGGGGTTTAGATTCCTGACCATCAAATGCCTCAAGGGCATTGGGAGATGACGACAGGGCTGGAGATCAAATGGCCTTCCAACAAACGGAGGACATAACGCAGGTAGATGCACCCTCATCCACGACGGCCCTATGAATGTTCAGACCGTTAATCCCGACTTGAATAAGCAAAGAGATTTGATGTGGAAGCCGGGGAGTGAAATTCTCCAGATCGAAGGTGAGAAGACTCGAGTCGGCGGGATCAATGCCCCCGATCGCAGACAGTAAGGCCTTCCGTTGCGAAGGAAAAATTTGAAGAACTTCTAGCAATGACATAGCACATGGCGCCTGTGCCAGATCCTCAACAATACTATAATGTTGAGCGGCACGAGCGTTTGGATTATAAGAATATCTTCGAAGGACACCTTTGGGAGGTGGCTTCATAATGGGTTCAGGAGAAGGCTTCTCGATTTCCAACGGACCAGAGACAGGTGGGGGAGGCGGCCCATCCGCAACTGCCTTCCCGGGTGCCTGCCGCGGTTCGTTGTAATCCTTCGACCGCGTAGCGACAGAGATAGGTGCAACACTCTTCACCATGAAAACCTGAGACCCAAACGGTGCAGATGGTGATGCCTGTTCGACCATCTGGGTCTGCTGAGATGGAAATGGCTCTTTCAAAACAGTCGGAGTCCCTTTAGGGCCTTTAATAATTTGACTAACCTCGGATCGTCGTGGACAATCCTTAGTATAATGGTCCCCTTCACAGATGAGGCAAGGGTACTTCGGTTTACGCTGGGAGCCATCCTCAGTACGAGATTTAGATTCTGGTTTCGGGGCATCAGATTTAGATTTGCCTTTTCCCTTCTTCTTCCCCTTGGAGGATTTGTCTGCAGGATTGGCCTGAACGGCATTCACCTCCGCGGTTTTACCAGAATCGGATGAGGCGGGATTAGCAGAGGTATTGTTGGAAGAATTAGCCTTCTGCTTCCCATTCGAAGATTTCTTCGAATTCTGAGAGACAGAACCAATGACACCATCCACCACAGGGGTGGGCGGAGCCTTAGAGGTTCCGAGCCGTGGAGCATCAGTCAAGATGTCATAAAGCGTGCCGGACTGAGAATAGACAAGATCCAGGTATTGGGCACGCGCGATGGCTTGTTCCTCTGTCACGCACGCTCCCATCGCAATATCCTGAGCGATTTTATTCACAAAGGAGGTGGTGAACCAGTGAGTCAATATCTGATCAGGTATGTGAAACTTGATCAGTCGACGACGGCGCCGCCACTCATGAATGTGATCTGAGATGTGAGTAGCTTTATCCTGCTTCAGGGAAGTCAGGAGGTGCGTCCCGGCTTCATACCGAACCGGTAACTGGAAATGCGTGAGGAAAGCCATGGCTAAAGAGTTGAAATCTTGGAAAATGCCATGGGATAACTCTATGTACCACTTAGCAGCAGCTCCAGTTAAAGTACGCTGGAAGAGGCGCAGGCGAATCGAATCGTCGACCCAAGAGTTAGACGAACACCAAAGATGATACGTCATCACATGCGTCTGGGGATCCTCTCCAGCTTTTCCCTCAAACTTGGGGCAATCACCTGGTATCTTGGTGGGAACCGGAGGCCAATACGGATTATGTAAAATTGGATCATTGGTCAACTTTGAAACATCTGGCAGCTCCAAGGTAGCCAGGAACGGCAATGGAGGATTAACTGCCATGCCAGGCCCAGGATGAGGTCCGGTACCCATACTCCACGATGGTTGTGAATATACTTGCCCCCACGGGTTCTGTCCTGCAGGATTCAGACCGTAGGGAGCGTAGGTCGTATAACCAGACTGATTTGGATGCTGGTAACCATAGTGTGGGGCTTGATAACCAGGGTACGGACCCTGATTATGCGTCGGCCCTGTATAAGCAGCGTTTGGATTTGGCTGTTGAGTGTAGGTAAAACCGGGTGGAGGAGGATAATACTGAGAGCCTCTAGGGTGGTTATAGTTCGATTGAGACTGACCATGAGGATAGTAACCACCCTGAGGATGAGTAGGCTGCTGAAAAGTGGAACCCTGCGGAGCCTGATAAGTAGGGCGCAGCTGTTGATTTGGCTGCGGCATTGAATGAACCGGCTGCTATGCAGGGTTAATGGAATGAGTGGGCTGCCCTGAATGAACAGGTTGACCCGACTGAGAGGGCTGACCTGAGTGAACAGGTTGACCCGGATGTGAGGACTGACCTGAATGACCAAGTTGACCCGGATAGACAGGCGGCGTCGGTTGCGCAGGTTGACCTGGTTGTAAGTGAGCCCCAGGTTGTACCGGATGGGCCAGTTGGCCTGGAGGCGGGACACCAGGTTGTACCGGATGAACCGGTTGGCCCAGTGGTGGAACAGGACCAGGTGCTTGCTGGAAACCGGTTTGACCTGAAGCAGAACCATAGGATGGTCCTGGCTGATATGCAATGTTAGAAACAACAGGATACTACGGTTGCATCGGTAAAGAAGACTGGATTTGTCCCCCAGGACCATAGACCGGTCCCAGTTGATACCCCGGCTGAGGCTGAACAGGTTGACCAGAAGGGCTATAATACTGTCCTTGCGGACCGTACGATGGCCCTTGTTGGCCGACAGGATAGCCTTGAATGGGCTGCCCCTGTGGATCATAAAGATAGCCAGGTTGGCTCGTAGGTTGGCCTTGGAAAGGCTGTCCTTGCAGGTTATAGGCCTGGTTATACGGTAAACCTTGAGCATAAAGATAAGCCTCAGGAGCGGGTAGATGCAAAATTTCCCCGTGCTCGTCATACTGACCTAGGAAAGCATACACGGGAGTACCATCCTGTGCATAGTGCGAAAAGTAAGATCGGTAGGGATCTTAGGAGGACAGTCCAACCTCGGCATTCGGTTGTTGCAAAGACAACCGATACTCCTCCGGAGAGATGTTCTCCGGTATAGCAGTAGCTAGATAAACATCTTCAGGAGTTGGCCCAGCCCTAGTAGCAGATGCTGAGACAACAGGAGAAGAGGCGGCCACACAGACAGTGGGCCGGACGGGAACAGAAGTGACGGGCGTCTGAGGAGACACCCCTGGTGTAGTAGCAGCTTGCCTCGAAGCAGGAGATGATATTCCCATAGAGGCTGTGTGGAAATGATCTGACCCAGAGATCTGTATCCCTATGGTAAAGAAGGACTGGCTGTTGACATGGTAGCCAGCTCAGAGTTGTCTCCCTCAAACAATATTCGCGGGAAGAGCTGATAGTCTTCACCAGACGTTGGGATTTCCTCACCAGAATCACTCATGGTTGATCTTGCTGTTAAATCATGCAAAAGACGGCGAGGACTAGGAGGAAATACAGCAGCAAAAAAAGGCGAACCCGAGGTAAGAGAAAGGAAATCAGCTCCTAATCTCAATTCAGACACAGGGTCCGAAAAGGGCCAATTGAACTCAACTGGTCCTCCAAAGGGTTGCTCAGTGAGAACCGGTCCCCCGTCAGGAAACTCGGAAACAACAAGCTGCTGTGGTTCGACAGAGGATTTGGAAGCCTCTGAAGAATCGTTCGTGTAAGGACTACCAGTAGACGAAACTGAGGGTTCCGCCACTGTGGCAAAAGACCAGAGAAAAAGAAGCAAACACACACACGGGCTAAAAACGAGTTAAGACACACGATCAAACGGTCAACAAACAATATCTAAGTGGGCATTTAATTGTGGGTGATTAATTTTTACCACATTGAAAAGTAAGAAACTCTACCGTTTCATGTTTTAAGAGCCGAGAAACGATAGAAAGATGACTCTATCTCTTTCAGATTTGATACAAGCGTGAAAGGACAAGCGCTTGACGGTCTTTTCAAATTTAGGGAGTCAGAAAAGACCAAATGACTGCTCAGGAAAAACTAGGCACAAAGGGTGTACCAAATATCCGTGAACTGCAATATACACCTTGGTTTCAATAATGAAACAAAAATTGACCAAGGACTTTCCGTACGTGCAGGCAATCTCCCCGAATGTTGTGTTCGGTGTATCACGGGTATAGGGCGGCAGACTCGACTTCCTGTGGATAAAGGATTGAAAACCTAGAGGGGTCTCCCTTTATATACGCGACGGTATGGGGAGAACAAGTCCGTACTAGCGCTGTCTAAAGCCAAAAGGCGAACGACAGCTGCTAGGTTTAAAGATGCCGGAACACGTCTCTAGCCTAGACCTCTAAATATGTTTCGTTAGATTTCAATGCTGCCTTAGGTTAATTGGATAGATTTTAAAGTTGATCTTCAATTAGGTTTCAATTTTCAGGCCCTAACGAATGTATTGTTTCAAAAACTCCTAAGTGCAAAGCTACATGCCACAGTAGACCATTTTGTTCAATGAAAACTAGCTACAGAAGAGTTGAGAGTCTTTACACAAACAAAATGATTCGGAAGACAAACAATGAGATCTCTAATGCAACTAATGAAATTGAAAACTTTTCATTCAAATCACTAATCACTAGCAAAATCGAAAAGATTACAATTTGCACTAATTCAACCAAAAGCACAAGAGATTTTTTGTAATTTTCAACGTTTGATAGCCAAGATACACTAAAAAAACTGAAAACAAACGGAACAACTTGAGAAACGATATTGAGAGAGCAAAACAAGCAAATTTCACTCAACAACACAAGCAATCAGATCCCAAATCGACCAAAGTCTCTCAAAACCAAGAAAAGACTCAAAGGCTCCAATGGACCGTGTGATCTAGGCCCAAAGCAAGACCAAACGAAATTTGAATGAAGGAATGAGAAATCACCCAAAAATCGCAACAAAACAATGAACAACTACTAAGAGGATGCGGAGGAGCAATCATAAAGTCGACTGGACAAACGAAACACCAAAACTCCCAAGGAGGGCTCGATACACTAAGCCACTAGATGCCCTAGGGCTCAAAACGTGAAATCGATAGATAAAAGCAAACAACCAAAGGACGGAGGCGAATTCCCAGTCAAACAGGACTCCAACACACTCAAGTAGTCGGAAAATCAAGAAGAAAAGCACTGACCAAACCCAGAGAGCTCAAAATTGAGGAAACTCAAAAACCTTACAGGAGTGGCGCGACTGTAAGGCTGCAACTGGCGCCAGAAAACAATTGGCGCGGGCTAAACAAAAGCAACATGCGCCAATTGGCGCGACTGTCGAGCTAAAAAGCGCGCCAGTCGAGTTTCTCAGCCAAAAACAAAAAAGAACTACTCCAGAAGCAGATCAATGTATACTAAGCAAACCAAGAAGCAAAAACAACAAAAGAACCCAACCCAGAAGGCTCATCAAGCAAGGAAAATCATAAAATAATCAAAACGAGACAATCTAAACGAGACAGTGAAATCTAGACGATCCCCAGCGGAGTCGCCAAATTGTTGAGGAGGTAAATCCCCTCTGCGGACAGAGGCGATCCCTACTAGCCCAGCAGGGGTCTAGCAACAATCACGAAATGTTACAACGCAAGTTCCTAGTTACGAATCAAAGGACCAAAGATGGAGGCCTACCTGGAATCCAATGCTACGATCTGAAGAAGAGAGCGTTCCTGTTCCCTAGCCTCGGCAGATCACGATCCTCCATGATCTCCGCAGATGGATACCTGCACGTGCAAGAAACAAATAGATACAAGCATAAAATCCAGCATACGCAACTAAATATCAGTCAAAAAGGATACTACTCATATTAACATAATCGAAAACAGAGTGGAACCATAATTGTAATCATTCATTAAATAACGATCGAAAGAGATTACAACCAAAGTTCTGACGTCGTGGTCTCCTTCGGATGGGTCTCTAGTCGTTCACGTCTCGCAAAGCTTGCCAGGGAAAGGGCAAACCTCTCCTGAGTCTCTCGACGATAGTCTCCTTACTTGAGTTGGCCTTAAGGGAAGAAAGAGGGCTCTTACAGCACAAAGGCTCTTGGGAATTTGGAGATTCAAAGCTTAGGCACTTCAAGACTAGCTTGCCATGGAATTGAGCAGGCTTTTATAGATGGGGAAGGAGGGAGTTGGGATCCCTATTATTGTGGGATTGGCCCTATCAACAAGGAAGGTTCCATGGAAGGTGGCAAAACCACTTCCCTTCCATAGAACTCCCGCAGCCAAACCTCCCAACTCAAGATAGGCAATGGTTTCTGAGTTTGTTGAAACACAACTTCCGCCATCTTTATTTAAAAAACACTCCTTAAATTGGCTGGCGCGACTACTGCTCTGGGACAGAGCGCTAGTTGGCGCGGCCTCTTTGTAGGATTTTCCCCATTGGCACGAGTGGTGAACTGTCTGCCCGCGCCAATGCAAAAGGAGATGTTTTTATGATTTTTTGCAAGGATATGTCTTTAGGGCAATTGAAGCTCATGCTTAGAGGAATGCATTGATGATGTTTTCAAGGCATGACAATGTTCACAGGTCACAAAATGGGTCCTCCATTGTGCGAGACGGGGAATGGTAGGGACGGTGACAAATTACTGTATAACAATTGGAAATTTTCATGCTTACGGACCCTTGACAGAAATATCTTGTTTGGTGTTCGACATAAAATCATATATTCATGCCTTAAAAATTGTGTTGCAGTACCTTGAGAGCCATTAACATCAATGGTGGTTTTATCACATTTGTTAGCAGCTCACATCATTGGTTGTTAATCAAATGATGTCTTCCCATGTTCAACTTCAAATCATATATTCACATGGTCAAAATTTTACTTGAAAAATTGAGTGAACGAGATAAGAAGACTGCAAATCTAGTTTCATCCATCCAGGCTGTGATTTCAGGATTGTTGTGCACATCATCTGCATGATGGCCTTACATATAGATTGTCATTATAACATGGGCCTATAACTATAGGCATTCCTATATTGGGAAAAATTCCAATGTAGACAACTTTCTAAATTATGTACATGTTATTAGATAGTTTGGGTGCTGAGTATGGGAATGCCTCCCTCAGCAATTCATGATCAAGATGAAAATATCTTGCTGCAATGTATTGTAAGATTGATGCAGGTCACTGTCCACTTCAAATCTCAAGCATCTCATCCAAATACTATTGTTATTTTGACTTCATGCTTTAGGGGAAGCTGTTATAGGTCAATTTGGGCATCATCCCCCAAGACCTAGTCAAACTGGACATCATCCCCAGGACCACTGAATAGGATTTATCAACCCCTTAATATCAGTTACTACATGCCCTAAGTGAAGACATTTCATTCATGGCTTCTATTGTGAGATTTCCAAGGTTTGAAGTACATGTTCTATGACCCACTGACTCATCAACGCTCACCTACAAGGGACTAACTCCATTGTAGTGCCAATTCCTCCATGCAAGGGTGCACTTCAGTGCACTTCCTGACACTCAAGGGTGCATTGGTCACCTGGGAGCGAAATTCTCATTGTTCCGGGAATCGCAACATGGCCAGTGCCTTCTAGAAGAGTCCATAGGTGTCATACTTCGAATCCAAGTGTCCATCTAACACCTCTGAACTTGGAAACATGTCTTGCCTATTATTATAAATTCATTCATTGAGAAAATACCATCATTTTCCCTATAAATTTATCACTCCATCTAAGTGTTGGGAAGGAATAATGTTATGAAACCAACTCCAAAAATATAAGAAAAGAGAGATTGACGCCCTAGAAATAAGCCACTTTGAGGGGGAAACCTCCTTTAAATTACATAAATGAACAATTCTTGGATGATACAAATGAAAAAACCTCCTTCTATACATAGGAGTCCATGGGGTCACAATACAATCCTAGCCAACCTAACAATAATAATGTAAGGGCACAATAATAGCAATATTGGGGTTACAGGGGTACAAAAATAACAATAAGGGGGCTACACTAACAAAAATAAGGGACTGCAGTAGTAATATAGGGACCTAACATGCCCCTCTCCCTCAAAAAAGTGTTGTCCTCAACGCTTGAGTAGCTCTCCATGCTTCTATATAAAATTCTCATCCTCCCATGTAGAATATTTAGTGGGTAAGTCCTTCCACTTGATGAGATACTCTGAAATTGATCGATTTCGTCGCTGTCGAGTTCTTGTTTCTGTGACTACTTCAGGTTCCAATATGATTTTTCGTTCCTCATCAAGTTATGGAAATATTGTTTGAACTGGAATTTTTTCGCCTATAACCTTCTTTAAGCATGAAACATAGACTGGATGCACTCGCGAAGAAGCAGGAAGCTCCAATTTGTATGCCATAGTACCAATCTTTTGCAACACCTTGTAAGGACCATAGTACTTTGGCGATAATTTATTATCCTTATTAGCTTGCTTGAGGGACATTTAGTTGTATGGTTGTAGCCATAAAAATAACCAGTCTCCTACATCAAAACTTCTCTCGCTGTGATGTTGATCTGCGTGTTGTTTCATTCGATTTTGTGCCAAATTTAAGTTATCCTTTAAAAGTTGGAGAACTTCTTGTTGATGCTCGATGTGATCTTCCACTGCTTGAACCTTAGAATTTTCTCTTAAATATGATGTGATGGATGGTGGCTGATATCCATAAAGTGCCATAAATGGGGTCATTTTTGCTACAATATGGAAGAATTGTTATACCACCATTCAGTGAGAGGTAACCAATTGACCCATTGTGTTTGTTTATCAAATAAAAAACAACAAAGATATCCTTCCAAACATTTATTCACTATCTCAGTTTGACCATCGAATTGAGGATGATAAGATGATCTATGAGCCAGTTGAGTACCCAAACAAGAAAATAATTTCGTCCAAAAATTTCTAGTAAAAATGGGATGTCTGTCGCTTACAATAATCTGTGGGTTTCCATGTAGATTTTGAATTATTTCCATAAATGTAGCAGAAATTGTACTTGCTTTAAATGGATGAGATAATGCACTAAAGTGTGCATACTTCGTAAGTCTATCAACTACCACCATGATGACACTCTTTCCTTCGGACTTAGGTAATCCTGTGATAAAATCCATTGAAATATCCTCCCAATATTGACTTGGAATGGATAAAGGTTGTAGAAGACCCAGGGTCTTAATTGTCTCAACTTTATTTTGCTGGAAAACCAAAAATTTTGCCACAAAATTTTGAATATCAGATTTAAGGTCATCCAAAAATAATTCTTTCTTCACCCTATGGTAAGTTTTTAAAAATATTGAGTGTCCTCCTAAAGGACAAGTGTGCAATCCAAAAGAATATTTTGTTTTAGTTGAGAATTCTTACAAATATAGAAGCGATCTTTGTACCATAAGGAATCATTTTTCCAACTAAATGTATCATATCTACTAGGATCTTACCGCAACTTTTGAATGAGTTTCCACACTTCTTCATCCTTCTTCAATTCATCCCTTGCTTTGGTTATCCAATCTGGTTGGATAATAGAAATGGCACAAAGCAATGCTTCCACCTCTTCATTCTTTCTTGAGAGTGCATATGCAACAACATTTAGCTTCCCTTTTTTGTATATTATTTCAAATTCATAATCCAACATCTTTGTGACCCATTTTTGTTGCTCTTCTAAAGATAATCTTTGTTCCAAAAAGTGTTTAAGACTATCATGATCATTTTTTACCTTGAATTGTCCTCCCATTAGGTAAGGTCTCCATTTCTTTAGTGAATGTATTATTGCTAACATTTCCTTCTCATAAATAGTTTTCTGTAAATACTTTCCTTTCATTGGACAACTTTCAAAAGCAATGGGTCTTCCTTCTTGCATTAAAACAGCACCAATTCCATTTCTTGAGGCATCACATTCCACAATGAAGGATTTTGTGAAGCCTGGCATAGCTAAGACTGGTGCTAGGCACATTGCCTCTTTAAGATGTTCAAAGGCCTTAGTTGCTTCAGGAGTCCATGAAAATTCATCTTTCTTCAATAATTTTTTTATAGGTGCTACGATTCTCCCTTAATTTTTAACAAACTTGCGATAATACCTTGTTAACCCAAGAAATCCTTGCAACTGCTTTATGGTTGTGGGGACTTTCCATTACTTAATGGCTTTAATTTTTTTAGGGTATACCTTAACACCCTCATGAGATACAATATGACCCAGATATTCCACCTCTTGTACTCCAAAGAAACATTTGGATGTTTTTTCATATAATTGTTTCTCCTCCAACAGTTTGAGCACCCTGTCAACATGTTGAACATGATCCTTCCAAGATCTATTGTAGACTAGTATATCATCAAAAAATACTAGCACAAATTTTCTAAGGAAGGGTTTGAAAATGGAATTAATAAACCCTTGAAATGTATAAGGTGCATTGGTGAGGCCAAAAGGCATGACAAAAAAATCATAATGACCCTCATGAGTTTGAAATGTTGTTTTCGGAATATATTCAGTCTTCATTCTAATTCTATGATATCCTGAACGAAGATCCAACTTGGTAAAATAAATTGCTCCATGCAATTCATCCAGTAATTCATCAATCACAAGAATGGGAAATTTATCTTTAATAGTGAGCTTATTGAGCTCCCTATAATTTAGACACATGCGCCATGATCCACCCTTCTTTTGCATCAATACTATTGGAGCAGAGAAAGAACTTTGACTAGGTTAAATTATACCATCCTCTAACATTTCTGCAATCATACGTTCAATTTCACTCTTTTGGACATAATGATATCTATAAGGCATGATGTTTGGAGGAACACTTCCTGGAATCAGATGAATAGCATGATCATGATCATGAATAGGTGAGAGTCCTTTGTGAGTTTTAAACACCTTGGAATGATTGTCCAAGACTTCTTGGAGATCTGGATAATAGATGATTTTGATGTTGGAACTTCTAGTGAGCATAATTTTGCAATTACGCCTCATTGCTCTTTCTTCAGAATATTTGTCATGAAATTAGAGCTTATTATCTTTCTCGTCTTCCCTGTGATACCCTGTAATTCGACTTCCTTTCCTTCCGAAAAAAAAAAAAATTCTTGAAAATTAAAAGCTATCGTCCCCAAAGATTGGAACCATTGTACTCCTAGTACAACATCACCACCTCCCATTCTAATGGAAAGCATTGGAGTATTAAATACATATCCCCCCATGGTTAGCTTAATATTATGGCATTTTCCAGAGCAATTTATAGTTCCTCCATTTTCAACCATCACTTGACATTCTAGTGCTGGGTATAGGAAACAATTCTATTCCTTGGCTACCTTACAATGAATAAAATTATGGTTACTACCCGAATCAATCAACATTATTACCTCTTTCTTTTTTATATGTCCTTATATCTTGAGAGTTTGAGGAGTGGTAATTCCTGTCAATGCATTACACTATATGGTCAGACTCATTTCTTCTTCTTCTAGGGTCGGTTCCTAGTGTATATCCTCTTCTTTTGAAGTTTCTTTTTCATTTTCTTCCTCCTCTTCACAATCTATGTAAAATAATTTCTTCTCAACACACATATGACCTTTAGTTTATTTTTTATCACAAATGTAGAAAATCCCTTTTTCTCTTTTTTCTTACAATTTTTGTGGTGTCACCCTTGTAGGTTGTGGAATTATAGGAGTAGCAACACTTCCATATTTAAAGATGTGAGTGGTAGGCTTCCTTGTCGCCATAATTTTACATTCAATTTTTCTTTCCAACTTGAATTCCTTATCCAATGAATCAGGTTCCCAAACGCGAACCTCATGTTGGATGTTATCCTTTAAAATCCTTATGAAGACACCAATCATGTGTTCCTCTGGAATATCGGTTACCCTTATATACAATTTTTGGAAGTCCTCAATGTACTCCACCATTGAACCCTTTTGTTTGAGATTTATCAATTGGCTTAAAAAGGTGTTGCTCTTTGTATCCTCATAATGTGCTATCATTTCCTCCATAAAAATTGACCAAGTGACAATTTTTTTATGGGAGAAAATCCATCGATACCATACAATGTATTTTGTTCTAAATAAAAAGTTGCAATGTGTACCTTTTGTGTGTTTTGCACATTATTGAGATCAAAATATTGCTCCATATGTAGTATCCATGCTACGGGATCCTTGTCATTAAACTTCCTCATATGGATCTTTCGAATATGGTGGGTCTTCCATCCAACATTAGATTTTATGAAATCATGATTTACATTCATATTGTTCTCATCATGAGTTTCCTTTTCTATCTTTTGGCCATTAGGAAACATTTCTTGTATCAACTTTTTCAAACCTTCCATTAGATCATTCTTCATGTTTTCCATTTTTTCATCGATATTACCTTCCATGTCATCCATCTTAGCTTCCATGCCAGCTTCCATGCCATCCATGCCATTCTTCAAACCATCCATCTTAACTTCCATGCCTTTCTTCAAACCATCCATATTAGCTTCCACGCCTTTCTTCAAAACTTCCATTTCATTTTTTGTTGCTCTTTGCGAGAGCGAAATTTGGTGCACTTGCTCTTGTAATTTTGATATGTCATGTTGAGTTTCTTCGTCTTCATGAGTCATAGTAGAGCCTTATGAAGGCTTAATGGGTGTTGAATTCTTTTTAGGGGGAATTTTAAACCCAATACTGATATCTATTCTACAATATTCCCTTGTAATCAATTCAAATTGATTCTTCAAACAAGACTTATGCAATTTGAAGAAAAAAAATACACACCTTTTTCTTTCTCTTGAGGATTTTGATATTTAAACTGAATTATCTATGTGATTTAGAATCTTCAATATTTGAAATTTGGTGTTGTAGTATCCCTCTGAATCTTCTTTTGAATTCCATAGGTCTTACCTAATTTTGATTCTTCAAGAAAAATTTATGCCCAATCTCCCACAATGACCTAATTATGGACTGGTTCAGTACAGAGAACTTGTACGGCATTCCATGTGTCATTGTTTCCTCCTTCGGCTCTTAAAATGATACAAAGGAAACTAAAGTCCATGTAATTGTGGCCTCTTTTTCCAGAATTCCAATCTGATGCTCAGAGAGTGATTTATGACGATTCTCCCACGGTCACCTCTTTGATATGAAATTTGGGAGCCTGACAAAAACATAACTTCCACAGATCATATATCCAAAATATTGAGAACCAAGCTCTACAAAATTTTCACAAATTTCCTCAGAATTTCGTCTTCGTGTGATAAAAATTTTAGCTTCTGAACCTTCGTATAAAAAAAATTATACCGAAAATTCCATGATGATCATTTTTAGATGAAATTTAGGAGCCTAAAAAAACCCTAAGTTCCATAGATCATATCTCTGAAAATATTGTGAACCAAGATCTGAAATTTTTATGCGAACTACCTCGTGATTTCGGCTTCACGTATTAAAAAATTTAGCTTCTGAATCTTTGTAGAAAAAAAATTGTATTGGAAAGTCCATGATGACCTGTTTGGAGCAGTGAAACCCTAGAATCCAAAGCTCATATACCATATGTTATGAAACCACCTCCAAAAATAGAAGAAAAGAGAGATCATCACCTTAAAAGAAAGCCACTTCGAGGGGGAAACCTCCTTTACATTACATAAATGAACAATTATTGGATGATACAAATGAAAAAACCTCCTTCTATATATTGGAGTCCATGGGGTCACAATATAATCCTAGATGACCTAATAATAATAATGTAAGGGCACAATAATAACAATATTGGGGTTACAGGGGTACAAAAATAACAATAAGGGGGATACACTAACAACAATAAGGGACTACACTAGTAATATAGGGACCTAAAAAATAACTTGTGCAAAGTTATGTTGTTGGATTCTCATTTGATAAGAGAGTGAAAGTATTGATATGTTAATGGTATGATGTTGGATGTGATGAGGTTGGAATGAAGTTAGAGAAGGTTGGCGACAAATCGATCCATTGGTTGTAATATTCTCCTCCTACTCTTCAATAAATATTGTTTTTCATTTTCCCATACATATGTCTCTATTTATTGTGCAATGTATTCTTGAATGATGTATGTATTTCAGATCTAATCGGTTTGATTTGAGTAAGATAAGTAGATATATGTATATTGTATGTTGTTTGATGTTTTCTTTTTGTGTTTGCAGGAATCGATCTAGTGACTTGAGTTGGATTGAGAGCGACGGCAACATCAAAAGAAGGATAAGGAGAGAGAAAAGGATCACAAGTATGCTCTTTCTCATTTATGTATATATGCTTGTTTTAGAGAAAATGGTAGTTATCTTTCATCTATTGTTCTAAGTGATAAACACCACACTTAAGGAATTTGATTTATCTGTAGATTAAAATTACACATAACAATAATAGTGAGGATTTCTCTCTTTGGGAATCATTCCTTCCTCAATTTGTGTTTCCACATACCTGCATTTACCTAAGTTTGTTGTATGGTGTTCAGATAGATACTTACCAAGTGAAAGAGCCATCATCTCCAAGAACGGGGGTGATGCACCAAATTACTGAGCTCAATCAAATTTGATTACAAGCAATAGAGTTTTAACAATAAAAATAGAAATCCTGTTTTAAATTAAAACCCCGGAACTGAATTTTTTTTCCTTCACACAGAGCGCAGTCCATACAAATCTTTTCGCAACATATAACAGCATTAAACCATTCATACAGTCTAATGAAGAACGCCTTTATATGAATCCGAACCAAAACCTTTTAATAATCTAGAAAGATTTCTATTGTCTTAGTTAGAAAACGCAGATTCAACATAATACTTTCAAAACAAATGTCGAACACTATTAAACAATAGATATTATATACATCGCTCCCACGTATCTGGTTCTGCTAACTAAATTCGTCCACACCTGAAGACACAGCATGCGCCCAAATTTCTGTTTTGAACTATTTCACTGCAAACTCACATAAATTTGACATACGCTCTCTTCCACCTACGCTAACATGGTGTTCCCCATCGATCTTTCCAGATGGTTAATTTCAAAGCATCACACTGTGGATAATCACCAGATCTGGTTGTCCCTCTATCGAATCAACCATTTTTAGATTTTTATCCAAGTCTGATGCGATATATCTGCCTTTTGCCAATTAAGACAGGTTATAATATATGTGTATATCGATTGACCGATATTCCGATCCGTTACAACTGCATTTATCGTAATTGGCAGTCACACCATTATAACACATATATATATAATTTTATTAGATTCCAATGCAATTTTAAATCATGATCGCAATCTCAATAACTGAATTCCGGTCATAAGAGTTCGCAGAATCCTTAGTTAATACAACTGTCGCTTCTTGTCAAACTCTGATGCGAAAATTCAGAGATTGGTGATCGCTATCTTCACTTTTGATTCCTTCAGTGTTCTGATCCGATCTTATCGAAAGTCGGATTATTACTAGAGTTTAATACCGCCGCTACAAACATCGAACCATATGTTTAAACACAAACTATGCGCGCGGAGGCACGGCACTGGAATCGGAACCTGATCGCCCACTCAACGTGTCACTTGAGATAATGTGAAGATTTCCAGAAGGATTCACTCAGCATTGACTTTCCATGAGCGCACCTTTGCGTTGCTTTCAGTGGAGGAACTCCGGTGAATTGAAATTTGTGGGCTGCTCGAATGCTGGAATGTGATATAGAATTACCGTCCGAATGATAGAATTTTATGTACAATGGATGCCAGTGTTGATATCGCTCACAAAGAGGAGTGTATTATTGTGAAAGGAATGCAGCATAGGTAAATAACATACAGGAAGCTAAGAATTACATATTAAGAGCAAAGCCAAACCATAGAGACTTGCGTGATGTTTGATGAACTAAAACAAAAACAGATGTGAGATCGATTATAGGGAAACAATCCCTGTTACTCTCGATTCTCACAGAAACCTTGGTTTGAAACCTTATCACTACATTTCAATAAAACAGTCGTATTTATTTCAACAACAACAAACTATTAACAAATTGACTTCCATAGTAAACTAAATTGACCAAACAGTAAATGAAATTCACTCCGTCAAGCCACAACATGTGAACAGATTTTCACATTGATGGCTTAGTCCGATGCTCCTGCATCAGACTCCCGGGGAAGAATGGATTTGTCCTTGAAACTTTCAGGACTTACTCCATATTTCTGTAATTCAGCCGCTGTCAACCAACTGGAATCTTCCATTGGTTGCTCTTTCCACTTGACCAGATATTGGAAATATGTTTGTCCGCGAGTTTTCTTGAACACTCTTTGATCTAAGATAGCTTCCACTTCCTTCTTGGGTGCTTTTGGTGCCTGTTCCTTCCAATCTACAGTTTGAATTTCATCAGCTGTAATTTCATTCTGCAATTCAGTTTCTGTTTCTCTGAATGGATATAAGTCTGCAACATTAAAAATGGGGGATATTCCGACTCCTTCCGGCAACTCAATCTCATATGCATTGGCTGAAAACTTTCTTTTGATTTTACAAGGTCCTATTTTCTTCATTTTCAGCTTGTTATAAGTTTTTGTAGGAAATATCTCTTTCCTCAAATATGCCATGATTAAATCTCCCACTTGAAACTCTTTTTCTCTTCTTTTTAGATCTGCTCTCTGCTTGTATCTCTTGCTGCTTTCCTGTAGTTTATCTTTAACCTCTTCCTGTAACTTCTGCATTTGTTCAACAAAATATTCAGCACTTGCACTTCTGGCTTCTTGTTTCCCCAAGTCTCTTAGCTCATATACTCCTCTCGGATGCATTCCAAAGACAATCTGAAATGGACTCATTCCAGTGCTTCGGTTTGGTGTGTCATTGTAAGCAAATTCAGCTTGGGCTAATGCCAAATCCCACTGTTTGGGATTCTGATGTACCAAAATTCTTAATATATTCCCCAAGCTTCTGTTTACAACTTCAGTTTTTCCATCCGTCTGAGGATGGTAAGCTGAACTAAAACTGAGTTTAGTTCCCAGTTTCTTCCAAAGTGTCCTCCAGAAATGCCCTATAAATTTAGTGTCTCGATCTGATACAATACTTACAGGCAAACCATGCAATCTTACAATCTCTAAAAAGAATAAGTTTGATATGTGTGTGGCATCATTAGTCTTCTTACAAGCAATAAAATGGGCCATTTTAGAAAATCTGTCTACAACAACATAAATAGAATTGTTTCCTCTCTGAGTTTTTGGTAAACCCAGAACAAAATCCATATTCACTGCATCCCATGGTCGATCTGGTATGGGCAATGGCTGATATAGACCGGTATTCTGACTCCTTCCTTTGGCATACTGACATACCCTGCATTTCTCAACAAACTTTTTAATATCAGTTTGCATTTTAGGCCAATAATAAAAAGCATTCACCTGAGCGAAAGTTTTGTCTTGTCCAAAATGGCCAGACAATCCTCCACTGTGCTTCTCTTTAATGATGTTTTCTCTCATTGAACATTTAGGAATACATAATTTGTTGCTTTTAAATAACAGGCCTCCTTGAATAAGGTAATCCATCCATTGACTTCTGTTATGGCTCACCGGATTCTGCACTGTGGTGTAGATGTCTTTAAAATCCTCATCATCCTTGTACATTTCTATCATTTCATCAAAACCTACAACACCCACTTTAAATTCTTGCAAAAGAAAACTTACTCTGCTTAATGCATCCGCCACTTTATTAGACTTACCACTTTTATGCTTTACTAAAAAAGTGAAACTTTGCAGAAATTCCACCCACTTGGCGTGCTTCTGACTTAGCTTTGGCTGATTATTAATAAACTGCAAAGCGTGGTTGTCTGAATATAAGATGAACTCCTTCGACAGCAGGTAATGCCTCCACTTTTTCAATGCATGCACAATAGCATAAAATTCTTTATCATAAGAAGAATATTTTTTCTTTGCATCATTTAACTTCTCGCTGAAATATGCTATCAGCCTTTGCTCTTGACTTAGCACCGCACCAACTACTTCTCCACTTGCATCAGTTTCCACTTGAAAAACTTTCTCGAAATTTGGCAATGCTAGAATAGGCTTTTCTGTTATCTTATTTTTCAGCAAATTAAAATTCCTATCAGCTGCTTCTGTCCACTGAAATGGCTGATTGACCTCCCTGATTGTCTCAAGGATTGGTGCACAAACTTGACTAAACCCCTTTATAAATTTTCGGTAGAAACTAGCAAGTCCATGGAAACTTCTTACCTCGAAGACACTCCTGGGAGTAGGCCAGTTTCTGATTGCTTGTACCTTCTCCGGATCCATTTTCAAACCGTCTCTGGAAATCACAAATCCCAAATATACCAGCTCCTCTTTCATGAAACTACATTTCTTCAGATTGATTAGTATTTTCTCTTTCTGCAGAGTTTTCAAAACTAACTTCAAGTGTTCCAAATGTTCCTCTTTACTTTTGCTGAAAACTAGAATATCATCAAGGTAAACAACAACAAATTTACCTGTATATTCTTTCAGAACCTCATTCATTAGTATCATGAATGTGTTGAGCACATTAGTGAGCCTAAAAGGCATCACTAACCACTTGTACAATCCACTGTTTGTTTTGAACATCGTTTTCCATTCATCACCTTCCCTAATTTTGATCTGATGATACCCGCTTTTCAGATCTATCTTAGTAAAGTACCTGGATCCACTTAAACAATCCATTAAATCATCCATCTTGGGCAAAGGAAATCTATACCTGACTGTTATCTTGTTGATAGCTCTGGAATCGGTACACATGCGCCATTCTCCTCCCTTTTTCGGACTAAGCACCGTTGGCACAGCACACGGACTCAGACTTTTTCGAATCAGCCCTTTTTCCATCAGCTCTTGAACCTGTCTTGCAACTTCTGCATTTTCCTGAGGAGTTAATCTATATGCAGCTTTATTAGGTAGACTTTCTCCTGGTATTAAGTCGATATGGTGACTTATACTTCTAATCGGTGGTAATTCATTCGGCAATTCATCCACAATGATGTCCATGTAATTATTTAACACAGATTGAATTTCTTCAGGAAAATCATTTAAATTTGTGGAGGTTAAAATTATCTTTGGCCTTCCCACAATAGCGAAATGCACCTCTTCGCTTTTATCAACTTCCTGTAGCAGTTCTTTGCCACTCATCAACATAATACTATTTTCAGGCAGCTCTTTATGAGCATCATTCTTCACTGGCAGCAACGTATGTTTAACTCCATCCTTTTCTATGGTGTATGTATTTCTTCTTCCATCATGAATCGCCTTTCGGTCAAATTTCCATGGTCTCCCCAATAACACGTGACATACATCCATGGGCATTATGTCACATAAAATCACATCTCTGTATTTTCCAATCTGCATTTCCACATTACACTGTTCTGTCACGATAACTTGATGACCCTTCTGAAGCCAAGATACTTTGTAAGGTGCAGGATGCGCTTTCCTTGTTAACCCGAGATTTTCCACCATCTCTGTAGACACAAGATTGTCAGTACTCCTGCTATCAATTATAACCTTACAGCACTTACCCTTTGATTTGCATGTAGTCCTGAACAACTTCTTTCTTTGCACAGGTTCTCCAATCTCCTTTTCTGATCTCAGCAAAGTTCTTCTGAGCAGCAATGATTCACCTTCTTCCAGTGGTTCTTCCTTCTCTACAAGTCGAGGTGGTTCCGGCTCTGCCTCAACCACATTTGCACCCCTCTGGCTTGCTGATTTGTTATGAGGACAGTCCCGCAACATATGTCCCCATTCTCCACAGGTATAACACCTAACATCTCTTCCTCGCCCTCTTCCTCTGGGCGTGAATCTCCCTCTACTAAATTCACCCATCTGTGGTGATCTTCTGCTTGAACTTCCTGCTTCAAACTGATGTTGTGTTCCTCTGGATCTGGCTGATCCTCTACCTCTTGCTGAGCTCTTTCCTCTGTTTCTTTGACTTTGTTTCCGCAGTATTTTCTCCTCTGCTTTCAAACTTGCTTGATAGGCATCCTCAACAGTTTTCAAACTTAATAGGCTAATCTCATCTTGGATCTCATACCTTATCCCATTAACATATCTGGCTACTTTCTCCAAATCATCTTCTACATGCCCTGTTCTGATACTTAACCTGTAGAATTCTTTTGTATACTCTTTAATATACATTCCTTTCTGCTTCAGATTTTTCATCTGCTTAAAAAGATTCAAATGATAGTCTTTAGGCAAAAACTTGGCTTTCATTTTGCTTACCAGTTTATCCCACTGCTTGATCTTAGATTTCCCCTTTCTCGTTCTTGATGTCTGTAACTCATCCCACCAGATGGTTGCGTGACCTTTCAATCTAGTGACTGCAAATTTTACCCTTTTATTTTCTTCAATCTCTTCATAATCAAAGTACTGATATATGGATCTGATCCAATCCATGAGCTCCTCGGCATTCAAACTCCCTTCATACATAGGAATCTCCAATTTGGGTTTGCTTCCAACCTTTGCCAGCATCTTCATGAATTTAACATTTTCATTCTCTTCCTCTTCTTCCACATCTTCATCAAGTTCTTCTGAAGAACTTTCAGCTCCCTCATCAGGAGCTCTTCTCTGGGCTGTCTCTATTGTCTCCATTCGTGTGCGCAGTCTTCGCATTTCTTCTATCAAAACTGCATTTGGTTCTGGTCTCCCTCGACCAATTTCTCTTCTTGGCGGCATCTTTGCTGCAAACACCTGTCTCTTTGGCTCCGATACCAAAAATTGATGTACCAAATTACTGAGCTCAATCAAATTTGATTACAAGCAATAGAGTTTTAACAATACAAATAGAAATCCTGTTTTAAATTAAAACCCCGGAAATGAATTTTTTTTCCTTCACACAGAGCGCAGTCCATACAAATATTTTCGCAACATATAACAGCATTAAACCATTCATACAGTCTAATGAAGAACGCCTTTATATGAATCTGAACCAAAACTTTTTAATAATTTGGAAAGATTTCTATTGCCTTAGTTAGAAAATGCAGATTCAACATAATACTTTCAAAACAAATGTCGAACACTATTAAACAATAGATATTATATACATCGCTCCCACGTATCTGGTTCTGCTAACTAAATTCTTCCACACCTGAAGACACAGCATGCGCCCAAATTTCTGTTTTTAACTATTTCACTGCAAACTCACATAAATTTGACATACACTCTCTTCCACCTGCGCTGACATGGTGTTCCCCATCGATATTTCCAAATGGTTAATTTCAAAGCATCACACTGTGGATAATCACCAGATCTAGTTGTCCCTCTATCGAATCAACCATTTTTAGATTTTTATCCAAGTCTGATGCGATATATCCACCTTTTGCCAATTAAGACAAGTTATAATATATGTGTATATCGATTGACCGATATTCCGATCCGTTACAACTACATTTATCGTAATCGGCGGTCACACCATTATAACACATATATATATATAGAATTTTATTAGATTCCAATGTGATTTTAAATCACGATCGCAATCTCAATAACTGAATTCCGGTCATAAGAGTTCGCAGAATCCTTAGTTAATACAACTGTCGCTTCTTGTCAAACTCTGATGCGAAAATTCAGAGATTGGTGATCGCTATCTTCACTTTCGATTCCTTCAGTGTTCTGATCCGATCTTATCGGAAGTCGGATTATTACTAGAGTTTAATACTGCTGCTACAAACATTGAACCATATGTTTAAACACAAACTATGCGCGCGCAGGCACGGCACTGGAATCGGAACCTGATCGTCCACTCAACGTGTCACTTGAGATAATGTGAATATTTCCAGAAGGATTCACTCAGCATTGACTTTCCATGAGCACACCTTTGCGTTGCTTTCAGTGGAGGAACTCCGGTGAATTGAAATTTGTGGGCTGCTCGAATGCTGGAATGTGATATAGAATTGTCGTCCGAATGATAGAATTTTATGTACAACGGATGCCCGTGTTGATATCGCTCACAAAGAGGAGTGTATTATTGTGAAAGGAATGCAGCATAGGTAAATAATATACAGGAAGCTAAGAATTACATATTAAGAGCAAAGCCAAACCACAGAGACTTGGCGTGATGTTTGATGAACTAAAACAAAAACAGATGTGAGATCGATTATAGGGAAACAATCCCTGTTACTCTCGATTCTCACAGAAACCTTGGTTTGAAACCTTATCACTACATTTCAATAAAACAGTCGTATTTATTTCAACAACAACAAAATATTAACAAATAGACTTCCATAGTAAACTAAATTGACCAAACAGTAAATGAAATTCACTCCGTCAAGCCACAACATGTGAACAGATTTTCACATTGTTGGCTTAGTCTGATGCTCCTGCATCAGGGGGGGCTTTACTTTTTATTACCTCTGAATCCATTCTACACGCCCTATTAGTTGTTGTTACCAATTCTCTTCATTCATTCTCTAGTGAAGTTTTGTTGGGTCTAGGAGAAGTAAACCTCTCAGCAAAGTACTTCCATATTTGAATCTTTTTTTTCCAAAATAAACAAACATTCCCCAACACAACCCTCCTTACCCTTCAAATATCTACCCCAAGATCTCTAAACAAATCATATCCATGTTATGTTATCTATTAGGGTATGAAAGTGATGAATGGGAAGATGAAGTGGTGTTAGGTTTTTTGTCAACTCTTTCACCAAGAAAGAAGCCTTCAATTTTATTCAATTTCAGTCAGTTTCTTTTAGATATCATTCATGAGCAGTGTTTGAATTTTGGAATTGACAGGTCATTTAAACATCAATCAATTTTATTCTATTTGTTATTGTACCATCAATCAGAAAATTCCTTTCAAATACAATTGCAAAAACAATATTTGCAAGGGATTCAATGATCAATGTTCCATTTGACTTCTTTAGCTAGAAAACACTGAAGAATTATCTTTTGCAAGTTTTGCGGACCAAAATTTTTCAGTATGCTCCAGTTTGTTAAATAGTGATAAAGCTACAAGAATTATACGATAGGTCAAGCGTAATTTGTAGCTCAGTGAACAAAATAAGTTAGATGACTGGTATTTGTATAACAAATTTACTGAGATAAGAATGTATGGATGTCAACTTGCTCCATATCATTTGTCAGTATTTCTCCCAATTAGAATTTTTTCTCTTCAAATCATTAGAAAAAGTCTCAATTTGGATTAGATGCATTTCCTACCAAGAAATAAATATGCTCTCTTCAAACTCAAATCATAAGTAGGTCCCTTTATTGTAAATACTAGGGCTACTGATAAGTAAGTTTAATTTTTGTTAGCACAAATCAAATTCACAAAAGGGAATCAGTTGGTCTTATGATCTATTTGGAAATATTCCATCTATCATAGTTTAACAAGGTTCTACTTCTTATATTCATGCACCAAAACCATCTATTGAATGATATGCCAACAAAGAAACATGGGAAGAAGGTACCCTAGTAGAGTTATCATAATAACAAGAGGTAGAGCATCCGACAAGACTTAATGTTTTAGAAAATCCTTAGCAAAGGGAAAAATAACTTTAAAGAGTAATTTAAAATGCTCCACGTTCCACTTCAAAATTATAAGGAACAAAATTTAGAGTCTACAAAATGAAGAAAGTAAGGGAAACAAAATAATCTATGTTAGAAACAAGGTCTACATATGTATCTATACCTTCTACAGTCATTATTTCAAGCGAGCTTGTATTCAATTTGCAGCAAATGGAAACAACAACAAGACAACCATCTTCAACTCCTTCCTCTGCTAATCAAAGTATTTATTCTAAATTCTTGGAGATTAAAAATAAGAATGAAGCTTTGAGGTAAATTACCTACACTCAATTCTCGAAGAAAACTTCTTATACAAAGAATAAGCTACTCTCAGCCTTGGATGTTGATAAGGGACAATTTCAATTAGCTTTTCTAGAGCCAAAAGTCCTAGGGGATAAAGTTGTAGAATATTTTAAGACTTATATATTTGATTTTAACAAAAAACAAATCTATCCAATTTATTAGATTGATCTCCATAGCCAAACAAGGGAGATGATACCTTCCACCTTAACTAGTTCTGCATTTAATTTTTCAAAATGGGATTGGGTCCTCATGATATCAATGTTACTCAAGAAAACATAAAGAATGGAAAATTAGACATGCAATCTCTTCACAAGATATTAAAGCTACCAACTACTGAGCATCCACAAACACGGGAAGTTGGAGATCTAGAAAAAGAAAAAGAATTGCTCTTATCAATTATGATTGAGCAGAATTCGCAGACACAGAACATTTAAACGCATATTTATCATATACTAAAGGAAATAAAGGAAACAAGAGGTATAATTCCTTCAACATCCCGAGTAAGAAATGATGCAATAGAGGATTTAACAAAATCGTTGTCATCTTTAAGTTTAAAGAATGAAGAAATTGATAAACTAAAGAAAGCTTTATAAAAATTTGAGCAAGAGAAACTTAGATCAGATAATGCTTTGGTTGTTGAACTTCAAAGGACTTCCATGTTACAAAAATAGCTTGAATGACATCAAGGTCAAGCTAACAATGTTCAATATCTTGTTCAAGATAAGGAAAGGATTTTAGTGGAGATCATCTCTATAGTATATTATGTTTGGACATCAATAGAGTATAGTAGAACAAGAGGAGTTGTTCGAACGAGCAAAAATATATATAAATGAAATCAAGAATGAACTTGGAAATAAAACCATTCAAGCTAGTAAAATCATAATTTTTTTAAATTCAAAGAAAAAGCAGGATTTAGAGGAAAGGAATATTGATGATAGAACTCATTCGATTATATAAACTTAAAATATTTTCACTAAGAAAAACTTGATTATGAAAATGAAGAAGTGTAATTTAATGTAGAATCAAATTAACAAGTTCAATAGGAAGTTCTCTTCTCTAAAACAAAGATTTTTTCCTTCATTTAAAATTTTACAGTGAAAAAGGGTAATTGAAGAAGAATATCAAAGATTACTTAACATGGCTACATTGGATAAGTCAAAGTTTTCTAGAGTAAAAGGGGCTTAGAGTGGTCAAATTATTCTTAGAGTAAAAGGGGCTTAGAGTAAAATTAGTTGATGATTTATTTATTTGTTATGAGATCAAATATTTTTTCATAATTAAACCAACCTTTCAAAATATATTGAAATTGATGACGCTTATAGAAAGATGATTGTGTTAACTTATCCAGCAGGAGATGAATGGGAACGACTTGTTTCACTCTTATATTAATTCTCAAAATCAAAGGAAATACCTCGTAAACATGTTGTGTTTTGGCATATAATCAAGGATGATCCATATTCAAAGGAGAAAAATCAAAGCAGACTCAAATATTTTGGGAACAAATTCGAAAATCAAGGACAGTTGAAGACAATCAAGAAGAATATTTTCTATTTTGGTCGAAGTTCTACTGATATTATCCAAGTTATACTTTGGATAAAAACTATTTTCGTTTTAATATTTAGAAGGTATTATTTTTTAAAGACTATGTGTGTGTGTGTGTGTGCATTTATTTTTGTGTATCTTGGGAGGTACTCTAAGCCCTAGGGTTCGGGGATTGAAGGGCAAAGCGCCTCAAGTAGGCTTGTGGGCTTGGAACCCAAGCATAGGGTTTTGCACCCATCGAGATTTAGGCCAAAATAATGAATAATTTGAGCATGAAAAAAATTTAGGTGATAGAGCTTGGCGTGCCAATTCCAATGCATTGGAAGATCACCCAAATCGGAGCTCTAGAACTTGAGATATGAAATTTTGAAGTTGACAATTAATTATGAATAGTGAATTCATGTAGGCTTGGTCTAAGAGACATGTCTCTTCAACAAATTCGTGGAGCCCTAATTTTTGGTATAAATATAAGGTGTGAGACCTTATATTTTCATTATCCCAAGTGCATTCAAGCATAGAAATACACATATTTGTGGCAGCGAAGTACAGGAGAAGAGGATGACTTAAATTGAGGATTGTTTAAGAATTATTTGTCTCTCATTAAAGGTCTTAGGTTGTAGCAAAGAAGGCCACATGAGAGGGTAAGGTTTGATGCGTTTTGTTTGTATGGTAATGGTGGTAACTTCCACTTATATTAGGCCACAGTCCCTTGGAGCCTAAATAGAACTATCTGATCTCCTTTTGAATTTTTTTGGGAGGGTTGTAAGGCCTATAACTTGTGACCAAAATAATGCAGTTATGAACAAGGTATTTGGAGAGGGTAATAGGCCGAGACAAAAGCTAAAGCTGCAGCGTATGGGGACATAAGCTAAGGGAAGGAAGTTGTGATTTTATAGGTGACTGTTGGGAGTGGTCTAAGGGTTGTACTATATGCAGTGGATGCCCTAACCAATGATGAACTACAGCAGTGACACATCATCGAAGGTATTTATAGGTGTAATTAAGTTGTTTGGATGCTAGGTGGATGGTCCATGTGTGGACATACTTTATAGCTTTTGGAAGCCAAGGAGGTTGCAGTTAGCTAGGATGGTTAGGAGCCCTTCCTTAAGAGGAAGATTCTATAGTTATTTTGGTCAGATTTTAGGGTACTTGAAAAAGTATTGGAGCAGTGGGTTAGGGCTAGTACTCTACCCTAACTAGTCTTCTAGAACCACAGAATTCAAGGGCAAGAGGAAACCAGCAGAAGGAAATGAAGGTGGCCTCTTGATGATGGATTGATGATGATTACATATTGAATTATGTTAGCAGCCATGTGGAGGGATTTCTTAGATATTGTATGCCCTAACTAGGAGAAAATGCTACAACGAGGATTAGGCACTCATGAATTGTTAGAGGGAAATGTGAGTGTGGACCAAGTGTGGATGTGATTGGGAACTTATGGTCTACTGGAGGAAATTATGATAGCGTCCAAGTTGGATCCTGGTGTGCAACACCTTGATGGATAAAGGTAGTTGTTAGAGAGGTAGTTGTTGGAGCTCAAGGGTCTGACCAGCTAGGAACATTTTTTGGAGCCCGAGACTTGTGTGTGGAGAAGGACTTCCACAGCAGATGATGGGAAGTCCTCCTAACTCGTGTTCATTATGGAGATGGACATCTTGTAGTGATAGGTGGAAGCCCCCCTTGCCCTATTTTGGTCTTCATCGAAGCAACACAAGAAGACCATAGTGGGTTGAAGTCCCTGAATAGTTGAGGAGTAGTAGTGGGCAAAATGAGAGTTGTTCACAAGTGGAGTTATGAACAACACGATAGGAGTCTCAATGTGTTTATGCATTGGTAGATTAATGATCAACTAGTGAGCATATTGGATAGCTGAGTTTCAGTGGTCAGATGGATTTGGAGCATTGATAGAGGCAGGAGCTACAGACTGGGAGCCAAAGGACCGAGAAGGTATAGGGTACGACAGAGAGGAGTTGAGAGAGTTAACAGCATCATCCAGATGGTCAGTGTATCTTTTTTAGGATATATTGTTCATCAATGTACTGACTCCAAGACCCAATTTGTAACTTGTACTAGTGGATGGTTGAGGGGCCATTATCCCTGATACGAGAGCCCTAGACTGTTGTATTATATGTTGTTTAATATAACAAATTTGGGTTGAAAATTGTAAAAAATTGTCTATATTTTGTGCATGTGTGATTTACTGTTGTTTATATTCCATTGTGCAAAGTATTTTTGTTGAGATTATTGGTTTGGTAGAGTTGGAGATTTTAATATTCTATACTAGAACCAATATCATGGAAATTCAACATGGTATCAGAGCATATATGAGCTACTTTGAGGGACAGTGAATCAAAGTATGCACAGTGAAGAAACTTAAAGGGATTTGTGGGTGTCTAGATCATGGATTAGAGGGTTTTGTTATCCTTAATAACAATTATGATGGTTAGGGAGGTCATTTTTCATTATTTCTAGTGTGTTTGTCAAATAAATTTATGAAAATTGATAAAATTTCATGTTTTGACTATAATTCTAAAGGTTCAAAGTGTTCCTATGCCATGTCATTAAAGTCTTGTCATAAGAAAATTTAAAAAAAATCACATGCATCAAGTTAAATAGGCCATTTTAGACACTTGTCACTTTTTACCTGAGTCTGCAGTGATTTTTTTGTAAAACATGTTTTTTTGCTATGGACTCACCTAATAGTTTCGTAGCGAATTTACCCTCTACAGCACTAGATTCGCTACGAACTTTAGTTATTCTACTAACAGTGGTAAAAGGGATACCAAGTGTCATAAAAGGTTCAATCATAGGATTTTTATAGTATATTAGCTCATCATTGCAACTTTAAGTCATTTTCCATCATTTTTTAACGCATGCATCATAGTTGCTTCATCATTATATTCCCTTTTAATGCTTTCATTTCGATTTCTTATTTCAAATACACTCTTTTCTCATCCTTGTGAGTTTATTGATGCCACCACTCTTTGTTTAGTTCTGAGTCTATTTGTTTTCATAGGTGAGTTTAGCTCTTTCAACAAGCATCTTGTAGTTTGTTACTCTCTTTTACAGGTGTCAAGTTTCTAAGGAGACAAGCGTTGTATTGGAGGAGATGGTTGCATATAAGAAGCCTAACAAGGGTGGATATGTGTTAGATAGGAGCCTATGGATATGATTCTAATTTAATAATATCCCAACTTCTCACAAGCTTTTTCCAATACAGGTTGCATGTGTTTCTGCTAGAAGCTGCAAGGGGATTTGTTGTGTTTTTGGATTGTTTAAGAAATCAACTTCAAGAGTATCTTATAGGTAAACAGAGATAAATTCTAAAAAAATGAGAGATTTTATTGTCAAAAAAATATCAAATAACGTTAAATTCCTTCACTTTTTTCACAGGTGCTACAAATTGGGAGATTCGAAGATGACTTTGGGCTCTATTTTCATAGTGTGTTTTTACCTCGTTTTAGACATGTTTTTCAAATGCAGATTACAGACACCTCGAGATCTTTTTCAAAAAACCAAGATACATTTTTCTTCATAATGACATTATTTACAAAATTATCCTCTTTTTTTTTAACAGCTATGAAATATCGGGATATAGGAGCTCATTTATGACCCCTAGTTTTCAGAAAATCAGGTCCATTTTACATGGCAGGCGGTTCTAAAACTCAGCATGGATGGTAAGTCATGATTTTTTATCATTTTTTACTATAATACAACTTAGAAATACATATGTAGGCTATGCAGGCTTTCAAATGGTTTTTTTGGGGCTTATGAATAAAATTTTGAAAAATCTGTCAAATTAGGCAAGTTCATAGCAAACTCCAGCCTTGAAGCCGAGTTTTCGCTACGAACTCGTTGTAGCTTTCCATAAGCTTTAATTCCTTCAAAAATCGTATACAATACATGTCTCAAGGAATTTATTTAGCTTATTTTGGCTAAGGAATGATCTCCCACGGGCTTCCAAGTCAAAAATTTTGCAGAGGTGGCTACTTTCAATTAGCTACGAAAATTACACTACAGACTTGCCTAGAACTCTGCTTTTCCAGCAGTCAAGTTCTTCGGTAATTTTGGAGGTATTAGATGCATTTAAAAGAGGAAATGAGATTTTTGAGGTGTCATCAGGACATTGGAAATAAATAATACTCAACCTACACTACATCAAAGGGACAACTTGTCAGCATTTGCCACTTCACAAAGAGACAATTTTCACTTTGGCCAATTCATTTATTGACATCACATCAACAAATTATCTACATCAAAGCCTAGAGTTTAGTTGATTGTTGGCCACCTCCTTCTTCTATTTGGGTTCAATAGACATCAGTTGAGTGGTCATTTAAAATTTATTTTTGATGTAATAATTAGTGATACAATCCTATTTGGCTACAAACTCTTCTAAAATAGAATTATCCCATTCCTTATCAATGTAATAAATTTATTTTAGGAGTAGGTGTCTTTGGAGGTTTTCGAAGGTCTAGCCCAGCTGGCAGACTCCATGTAAATATATCTAAATCTATAAATAGGCAGATGAGAGGATGAGAGGAGGGCTGATTGATGTAATTCTACAAGCTATTTTTGTAATTTTTTTATGTTAGTAATATACAGTTGCAGCAAACTTCTTTCTCACCCGAGATTCATCATGTATTCTTGTATGTGTTTGTCCTTCAGGCTCTTTTAATATTCTTTCAGTTTAGTTTGTGTGTAATTACATGGAATTCATGGTTAAGCATGCTCCAACTTCCTTTATGCATCTAGTCTAATGCTTATGTTATGTCTTGATGAGAATACACAGGCCTCAGCTTCCATGAGAGATGTTTTATATGTGATTGAGTTTCCATACTGACTCCATGCCCAATGGTAGCCATTTATTTTCATCCTTCACCTGCATATAAGCATTCAAATTACATTTAAGAGTTAGCCATATTTTTTATCTCTATCTTTTGAATATCATTCTTATCCTTGAGAGAGCCCTCTCAGGTTTTAAATGCTAAGTTCCAACCAAAAGTAAGTTTTAAATAGTTACTCTGAATTGACTATTGAAGCATCCCATCAGCCTCAATTTAATGATAACAGATTCAACTGAAGACATGGAGATGTGGTCTTGACTAGCTTGGCAGCAATATTGGTTAGGCGTTTTGGTGGATTGGTGGTGAGGTTGGTGAACAACATTTTGTTGTAGGGCAGGTTGTTGATAGTGGACTTCGTTTGACTTTCCATGGATAGTTGGGATAGCTAAAGCATTGCTTTGTCTTGGATGATATCAGGTTTATCGATATGGCTTCATGTGATGGAATTTATATTGGTAGGCTAGATTATTCATCAGATCATGATGTTTGATAACTGATATTGGAGGGATTTTCACAAGTGGTATATGATCCATAAGGATGAGTGCTTGCAATATTGAGCTAGTGGATATCGTGTAGGCTCATACGGATTATAGACTCAAAGGGAGCATCCCTATGGATGATCGGGATCTTCAGGTTCATATATGATGAGGCAGAGATATTAACTAATATTGACAAGTTTATTCTACAAGGTATGTTGCAGTGATGGATGACAGATGGGATAGTATCATCAGATGATGATGGTTTCTTCCTAGCCTTGGAAGTACCTCCCTCGCTAAGAGGAGGTGTTTATTTTGGTGTAGCTTTGGAGGTACTCCAAGCCCCAGGGTTTGGGGATTTAAGGGAAACGTGCCACAAGTAGGCTTGTGGGCTTGGAACCCAAGTTGGGGTTTTTCACCCATCAGGATTTGGGCCAAAACCATGAATAATTTGAGCATGAGAAAATTTGAAGTGATAGAGTTTGGCGTGTCAATTCCAACGCACTAAATATCACTCAAATCAAAGCTCTAGAACTTGAGAATTGAATTTTTGAAGTTGGAAATTAATTATGGACATTCAAGTCGTGTAGGCTTAGTCCAAGAGACATGTCTCTTCAAAAAAATCATGGAGCCATTATTTTTGGTATAAATATAAGGTGTGAGACATTCATTTTTCATTATTCCAAGTGCATTCAAGGATATAAATACACCTATATGTGGCAACGAAGTACAGGAGAAGAGGATGAGCTAAATAGAGGATTGTTTAAGGGTTATTTGTCTCTCATTACATGTATGAGATTGTAGTAGAGAATGTCACATGATAATGTAAGGTTTTATGGGTTTTTTTTGTATATTAATGGTGGTGACTTACACTTCTTTTAGGCCGCAATCCCTTGGAGCCTAAATAGACCTATATGAGCTCCTTTTAATACAATTTGGGAGGGTTGTAAGGCCCATAACTTGTGACCAGAATAGTGTAGGTCTAAACAAGGTATTTGGAGAGGGTAATAGGTCGAGACAAAGGTTTAATTTGCACCATACGGGAACAAAAGAAAAGGTAAGGAAGCCATAATTTTCTAGGTGATTGTTGGAGTGGTCTAAGGGTTGTAACATATGCAGCGAATTCCCTAACCAGTGATTAAAAACAACAGTGACACATCAACCAAGTTATTTATAGGTGTAATTAAGTTGTTTGGATTCTAGGTGGATGGTCCATGTGTGGAAAGACTTTGCATCATGTGGAAGCCAATAAGGTTGGGGTTAACTAGGGTGGTTAGTAGCCCTTCCCTAAGAGGTAGATTCTACAATGATTTGGTCAGATTGTAGAGTACTTGAAGGAGTGTTGGAGCAGTGGGTTTGGGCTAGTATTGTACCATATCCAGTCTTCTAGAAGCACAAAATTCAAGCATAAGAGGAAAACAATAGAAGGATCTATAGATGGCCTCTTGATGATGGATTTATGATGAGTACATATTGAAGTCTGTTAGCTGCCATGTGGAGGGGTTTCCTAGACATTGGATGCCCTAACTAGGAGCATATTTTATAGCAAAGATATATCACTCGTGAACTGTTTGAGGGAAGCATGAGAGTGGACCAAGTGTGGACATGATTTGGAACTTATCGTCTGCTGGAGGACAGTGTGATGTAGAAATATCACTCTGATACCATGTATAAAATCTACCAATGAGATTCAAGCTAATCTTGTACTTTACTAAAACAAAATATTGAATCCTTTTACAAATTTGCGAAATACAAAACATGATCGCTTAATCACATGCAAGTAAGAGAAATAAGTTAATCAATCTTACAACACAAGATGTTCTTGGTGAAAGAAACTGCTCAAAACCCCTCTATATAAATTTTGTATTAATTCAAGAAATCATGAAACAATACAATGCTTAATCTCTCATGAGATTCTCCAGCACGCTGCCTACTATCTCACACTGATCTAGGAAAAATCGGTCTAGTACTTAACCAATTCTCAACCTTCCTTCAGCCTGCCTTTCTCATGCAATTCCTAGGGAATTATATAATTATTAAATAGGAAAAATATCCTTCCTTGACTGTGCAATGCATCATTGCATCCTAATGACTCTATATTTGCACATGGGTAATTTCTAAAATTAAAATTGATAGTTTTGTTCCCTTTAACCTCTGTCTCAACTGGGCCTTCCTTAGAACTGACATTCATGCAACTCTTAATAGGGAATTATCAGTTATATGACTGATCACTCATTGTGAATTAAATCTAATTTAATTCACTAGACATCTCACTAGCTCATCTCTCAGTTAAAACTAGTTAAATTGGTTTTAACTCAATTAATTGAGTTAATTGATTCACACCTGCACCCCATTGATGCATCAACTACAACTAGACCCCCGAAATATTATAATCACTCTACATGCCTTATATTAGACCCTCAACTCGAATTTCTTGAGCTAACTCAGTCATCATGACTTAGTTAACTGATACAAGTTGTTATGATATGAAATTACAATTTATTGTCGAAATTATTTAAGGGAAAAATAAATTAGATGCTTCACATTCCATGGCCAAAATTATGGTGCATCAAAATTCCACATTCTTGGTGCATCAAGATTCCACAGCCTTTGTGGGTGCATTTTTTTTCATTTCTGGTTGTCAGTTTCACTGTTTCTTGTTGCAAATTTGAACACTCCCTCTCAACAAGAAAGGAATTAAATCTATCTCGATATAGTACCTTTGGAATGTTCTGCATGCAACACTTCTCTAGTGTTGTTTGCACCTGTAACTCTTGAAACTGGATAGCCTCTGAAAAATTGAATCAGTATAATGCATATGTCATCAGAGTCTTATGACTACTGCTAGCTATTGCACCTGTCTACTGGAATCTCTACCTTGTTGTTGACATCTGCATCTATGCCTTCTATACTACTACCAACTTTGATCTGCGCTCCAGTATCCAACATTTGTCACTTTTATTTTTGTCTTCCTGACATATGAATGGATCAATCCAACTGATCCTTCCTTCTACTACTATATTGTGGGTTCCCTATAGCCAAGTTTGATCCACGAGATACACCATCTCAATGTACCCCACCAATTTTTCTTCTTTGGATTATATTTGCACATCACCCCACCTCTCATCTAGAGGTATAGTTGCATGTACTCCCTCTTCCCATCTGGCTCGAAATTTCCCCCTACTATAGGTCTCTTCTTGAGTGGGCGCCTCCACTCGGTCTCCTCTCTACTTCTCCAATTGTGGTTT
Organism: Pinus albicaulis; assembly: GCA_034641835.2. NCBI lineage: Eukaryota > Viridiplantae > Streptophyta > Pinopsida > Pinales > Pinaceae > Pinus > Pinus albicaulis. The sequence continues at coordinate 999,826,458 of CM076578.1, forward strand.
CTCCATAGACTTCTGAGATTGTTTCTGAGGTTGCATGTTGAGAGATAATTTCTCCCTCACAACCAGCAAGTCACCAACCACTTCTTTGGTCCTCAAATCTTTGCATGCATCCTCGACCTCGAGAGCATATAGGTTCTTGACTCTTGCACCAATTTTTTTCACCCATCCCATGGAAATGTGCCTAAGGAAAACCTTTACTATTCTAAACATCACATCATAACCACATTCGTCCAATACCGCTATGGAGACAAGTTTCTTCCTCAGGCCTGGAACATACAAAACATCTTCCAGTATTAAATGGGAACCAAACTCCCTCTAAAAGGTAACCATACATATGTCGGTCATGTTATACCTCCCGTCATCTCCAAATATATGTTCTACTAGAGTACCTTCTCCTCCAAGTCACTAAAGAGATCTGATCTATTCCCCGTCATATGAAATGAGACACCATTGTCTAGATACCACATGCATCCCATTACAGTGTTGGCCATGCATGAAATGAGAGTAAAATCAAGCTCGAACTGTGAAGCCAACGGTTCACCCACTACAACCGCAGGCTCTTTCTTGCTTGCCTTCTTTTGTGGACAATTTTCAACATAGTTCCCATGCTCGTGATAGTGAAAACACTTGATCTTGGAAAATTATCTCTTGCCCTCTTCTCCTTGTGGCTTCTTTCCCTTGAAATTATTTCCTTTTCTAACTAATGCACAACCTTCTTCTTTGTTGGTGCTAGAGGTCTCGTCTCTGGTGCTCCGCCTTATTTCTTCTATTACCAAGTTGGACCACAAACACTCCCAGTTTGGTAGCTTCTCCCTCCCATTCATAGAGTCCTGGTAACTATGCCAACTCTTGGGAAGGCCTAGAAGAGATAGGCTCACCAAATCATCCTGGGCTACAGTCACACCAACTCTTCCAAGCTCATCTTGACTTTGAGTGAACTTCACCAAGTATGTTGGTATCGTCTCGCCCTCCTCCATCTTGATCTTTCTAAGCTTATCTTTCAGCGCCAACTTCCTGTGGTTTCTACTATTTTGAAAAAAATCTGTCAAGGCCTTTCACAAAACATATGGAGTCGCCTTCCCATGGAGACTCGAGACAATATGATCTCGAACTTCTTCTAACAATATCCTTTTTCCTTTGCTACCTTCTTCTACCATGCATCAAGAAGTTGGGCATCTGCTATTGTGGTCTTGCGAATATTAGTATCTATGAATTCCTTCAGCCCGTTGTCCTCCAACACTCCCTCCATCATGTCCTTCCATGATATATAATTTGAATTTCCCTCAATGGCATATTCGAGTCTCAAGCCATTGAAATACATCCTGGTTAGCTACTACGTACCAAAGAATGAATCTAAAAATTTGAATGTTTTTCAACATAAACTCAATTTCTTCTCTTCTATTGTAATTATTGGTGCTCTTATACCATGTATAAATATCACTCTAATAACATGTAGACATATCGCTCTGATACTATGTATAAAAATTACCAACGGGATTCAAGTTGATCTTGTAATGTACTAAAACAAAATATTTAATTGTTTTACAAAATTTCAGAATACAAAACACGAGCGCTCAATCACATGCAAGTAAGAGAAAGAAGTAAATAAATCGCACAACACAAGATGTTCTTATGGAAAGAAACTACTCAAAACCCCTCTATCTAAATTTTGTATTAAGTCAAGGAATCATGAAACAATACAAAGCTTAACCTCTCATGAGATTATCCAGAACTCTGCCAACTGTCTCACACTGATCTAGGCAAAATTGGTCTAGTACTTAGCCAATTCTCAGCCTTCCTTCAGCCTTCCTTTCTCACGCAATTCCTATTGAATTAGCTCCCTATTAAATAGGAAAAATAGTCGTCCTTGATTGTGCAATGCATCATGGCATCCCAATGACTCTATAATTGCATATGGGAATTTTTCTATAAATACAACTGATAGTTATTTTCCCTTTAACCTCTATCTCAACTGGGTCTTCCTTGGAACTGACATGCATGAAAATATTAATAGTGAATTATCATTTATCTGATTGATCACTCATTGTGAATTAAATCTTATTTAATTCATTGGACCTCTCACTAGGTCATCTCTCAATTAGAACTAGTTAAATTGATTTAAACTCAATTAATTGAGTTAATTGATTCACACATGCACCCCACTGATGCATCAACTGCAACTGGACCCCTAAAATATTAGAATCACTCTACATGCCGCATATTATACCCTCAACTGGAATTTCTTGATCTAAATTAGTCATCATGACTTAGTTAACTGATATAAGTTGTTATGAGATGAAATTACAATTTATTGTCCAATTTATTAAGGTAAAAATAAATTATATGCTTCACATTCCACGGCCAAAATTCTGGTGCATCAAAATTCCACATTCCTGGTGTATTAAGATTGCACAGCCTTTGTGGGTGAATTTTTTGTCCTTTCTGGTTGCCAATTCATTTTTTCTTGTTGCAAATTTCAACATGTGATAGTGTCCAAGTTGGACCCTAGCATGCAACACATTGATGGACAAAGGCAGTTGTTAGAGTGGAAGTTGTTAGAGCTCAAGGGTATGATTAGTCAGTTTGTGGAGCTCAAGACTTGTGTGTGGAGAAGGACTTCTACATCAGATGATGGGAAGTCCTCCTAGCCTGTGTTCGTTGTGAGAGATGGACATCTTGCAGTGATAGGTGGTAGCCCTTCGTGCCCTATGTTGGCCTTCATCGAAGTAGCACAAGAATACCATAGTGGGTTGAAGTCCCTGAGTAGTTGAGGAGAAGCAGTGGGAAGATTGAGAGTTGTTCACGAGTGGAGTTGTGAAAAACTCGACTGGAGTCTCAATGTGTTGATGCATTGGTAGACGAATGATCAACTAGTGAGCAAATTGGATAGCTGAGGTTTAGTGGTCATATGGACTTGGAGCATTGATAGAGGCAGGAGTTGCAGATCAGGAGTCGAAGGACTGAGAAGGTATAGGGTATAACCGAGAGGAGCTGAGAGAGTTGACTGCATCATCCAAATGGTCATAGTATTTTGTTGAGTGCAGATTAGTCATCGATGTACTGACACCAAGTCCCAGTTTGTATCTTTTACTAGTGGATGATTGAGGGCCATTATCCCTAGTATAGGAGACCTAGAGTATTGTATTATATGTTTTTTAATATAACAAAAGTGGGTTGAATATTGTAAAAAGTTGTTTATATTTTGTGCATGTGTGATTTACTGGTGTTTATATTCCTTTGTGCAAAGTGGTTATGTCGAGATTCTTGGTTTGGTAGCATTGGAGATTTTAATATTCTATCCTAGACCCAAGATCATGGAAATTCAACAATATATATATATATTATAAATGGGTTGATTCTTGGACCAAGTTTTTGGATATTTTTGTAATACTTGAATATTTTCAAAGTTAACAAGGAGTCCTATTTTTACCTTATAACATCATTGTTCCACTTGTTAGTGCTTCTACTATTACGTTATATTTTTCTTCAATATATTAAAATTATATAGATAATTAGGAAAGGTTGGGCTGAGGATTAGCCTCTCTGACATCCCCTGGCAAATTTATGTTCAGCACTAGGTTAATTAAGCGAATTGTTAGTTTATTTTAGATACTCTTTAATTTGTAGATTATTTCCCTTTTGTACAATTCTTATATGTATTAATGTTAGTTATGGCATATCTTTCTATACACTTTATGTTCTCATATGATTATTAAGTATTTAGTTTGGTTACTTATTAATTATCTAAGGTATCTTTCATTCTTTTATTAATACTCTTAAAATATTATATGTTATTACTTGAAGTGTTGCAGATCAACTTCCCTGAAATACAAAAAGCTAATTATTCCACCTCATCCTCCAAATAAACCTCTAACTCCCAAGTATCAATTCCCAAAAAAGAATCCATCTCCTAAAAAACTTGTTGAATCTACTTCACAAAAAACAATGGTTGGAATTGAGCCAATTGTAAATGTTAGGTATGCACCATTAAGGTTACCAACTCAGGCTCAATTGTATGACCTTCCTGATGGATATTTTAAATATATCGCGAGATATAATGCTGAAACTTGAAGCAGTGAAGAAGATCATTTATTATCCTTCCTTGATTTTGCATACAATTTGATTGTGGAACATGAAGATGTTTATATGAGGTTATTTATAAAGTCTCTAGAAGGATATGTGAGAATTTGGTTCAAACAGTTACAACTATATTACATTCACAGTTGGAGATAATTAAAAATTATTTCCATGAATCGATGGGGAGTTAAGAAAGATCCTTTTTATTAATTAACTAAATTTGAAGCTATAAAAAGAAACCCTGGTGAATCAGTATCAAATTTTAGTAAAATATTTAATAAATTCTATAATAAAATGTCATCTGATATTAAGCCTTCAGCTACAACTACCAAAGTCATGTTTGTTAAAGCCTTTGATGATGATTTTGCATCAATGCTTATAGAAATAAAGTCAACAACTTTAGCATATATACAAACAAATGCAATTAAGGTAGATGCTAGCATAGTTGCTTCAGAAAAATTAAGAACTAAAGCTGAAAGGGCAGTGAAGAAAAGAAAGAAACCAGAAGTTGGTTCTTCATGAGAAACTAAGGAAGAAGATCATAAAATTGATGAAATTACTAAGATGTTGATAAATCTATAAAATAGGATTTCTAGAATGGGAGCTCAACCGAGACAAACCCAAGAAAATGTTAATAGGCCACCAAGGCCATATAAAATGCATTTCCAACCTCAAATTTTAAAAAGGGATGGGATAAACATAGATCATAAAAATCAACCACCTTTGATGATTGTTGACCAAGATGTTGAAGAAGTTGCATTGATTATAGATGATGTAAATTTTCTTGTTGTTCAACCTTTTGAGGGTGATATTTTTCCTTCAAATCAAAATCAACCTTTGATCCAGAATGTTAATTCTTCTTAAGTCTCTAAGTATCAATAACTTTCTAAGTTCTTAATTGGTGAGCTTGATAAGAGACAGGATTTAAGGCCAATATTGAATCCAGTTAAATAAAAAAACAAAGTTACTTTTAATATTCGTCAAGATAAAAGTTCAAATCCTTCATCTTCACAAAACAAAAACAAAAAACAATCTAACATAAAAAAATATAACATGCTTTTGATTTAGAGAAATTTTTTAAAAAGGTACATATTTGAATTCCCTTGTCAGAATTAACAAGTCCAGGATACCAACAACAGGTTACTAAGTGGATTCAGTCTTCAAGTATAGATGCACAAGGAGATGTTATTAGCTTGCAAGATGAGAAACCATTAGTTTTATTTGGTCAAAATATAGATATTGTTGATGAATCAATACCTACTTTCTATGTGAATTTGAAGTTACATGAATTTATGATTTATAATTGTATGATGGATTCTAGAGCTTCTCACAATTTAATTCCAAATTCAGTAATGGAAAACTACAACTACAAGTAACTCGCCCTCATCATGACCTCTATACTTTTAATTTTAAAAGGGTACAATGTTTGAGTTTAATCAAATATTTTGTAGTTTCTCTAGCTCAAATCCCTGTGAAAAATGTATTAATGGATATTGTAGTAACATATATTCCTACTAAGTTTGGCATGTTAATTTTATCAAGAGCTTTGTGTTCTAAACTTGGAGGTAGTTTGTATATGGACATGTCATATCCTACTATTCCAATTTTTTGGGGGTGAAAGTTTGAGATTATATAGAGAAGTCGGATTTGTAAATACAATTTGTGATGCAAGAAAACCTGCCAGTCACCATACTTATGCTATTGATCAATATTTAGAATGTTTTATTCTAGCAATAGATAAAGATTATAAAATGCATAATAAAGTTAATATTTTTGTAAATTTCATTGAACCTTCATAAAATGATGTATGGAAATTTTATTTTGATTTAGCAACATCTAGAGATGGATCGAGAGGAGTTATCTTTATTTCACCTACAAAAGATATTATTATTCAATAATTTAAATTGGAATTTGAAGTGACTAATAATGTTTCAGAGTATGAGGCATTAATTGTTGGGATTGATGGGATTGAAATGGCTAAGAAGATGAAAATTCAAAGATTAGTTGTCTATGGAGATTCATAATTAGTTTTCAGACATGCCAGACTTTCTTTCCAAATGAAGCATCCTAGATTGAAGTCTTACATAAATGAAGTGTGGGATTCTATTGAGAATTATTTTCAAGCATTCAATATTTATGCTATACCAAGAGAATAAAATGCAGTTGTTGATTCATTGGCAGTTTTACCAAGGAAATTTAAATTTCCAAATACTTTCCAGTTACAATATCAAATTGAAGTTATACACAGGCCTTCAATTCCAAATAATCTTAAACATTGGAAAAAATTTTAAGATGATGAACAGATCAAGAAATTCTAGAATTAATTCAATAATTTCTAGTCTTGCGTATATATCAAGAATCATATGAAGATACATAAAGTGATGTTGTTGCTCAATATGGGAATTTAAAAGATCAAATTACAAACCATAATATCATTCAATTATCAAATAATATATTCCAAAAGGCTTATTTCCATTAGAAAAACTATTTAACCATAATGATGTTCCTAATTCAGTAGCAGTAAAATCCCAACAAGATTACATTAAGGAGTGAAAAACTGGTATAGAGAATGAAATCAACAACATTAAGCTTTTATCATTGTTACCTCAAGAAAACAAAGAAAATTATTTGATCTTGTTGAAACAATATATTGATGTTTTGATACGAGGATCTCAAAACATATGATACTTCTATAATACAACAAAAGATTCCATTGAAGCATGATATAAATCCTTTCATAAAAAATTTAAGGTATGTCAATCCAATTATTTTACCTATAATTGAGAAAGAAATAAAAAAAAAATTGGATGCAAATATAGTTATTCCTTTAAGATATTCAGATTGGATTACAAATCTAGTTCCTATTAGAGAGAAGAATGGAGAGATAAGATTATGTGTAGATTTTTGCAACTTGAATAAGCCATCCTTGAAAGATAATTATCCTTTTCCTAAAATGGATTATCTTCTTTAGAAAGTAATAGGGTCAGAAATAATTTCAATGCTTGATGGGTTCTCAAGGTATAATCATATTGCAGTGAACAAATAAGACCATAGCAAGAATAAATTTACAACACCTTGGGGAACATTCATGTATGCTAAAATTCCATTTGGACTAATGAATGCAAGAACAATTTTTCGAAGGGCCATGGATTTAGAATTTGTGGGTGAAATAAAAAAAAATTATAGTTATTTATCTTGATGATTTGACTATGTTTTCCAAATAAAATTTCCATCATCCCAAAAATTTGAAACAAATATTTCATAAATGTGGAAGATATGGGATTTCACTCAATCCCAATAATTCAATGTCTGCAATGTAGTTTGGAAATTTGTTTTCTCATACTATATCAAAAGGTGGAGTGAAGATTGATCCTAAAAGAGTATCAATAATTCAAGTGATCAATTTACCCTGGACTAAGAAGGAGATACAATATTTCTTAGGCAAGATTAATTTTTTGAGGAGATCCATACCAAAATATGAAAAAATAATCAAAGATATAACCAATATGCTCAACAAAGATCAAGAATTAAAATGGAATGCTCAGTCTAAATTGCCATTTGTTCAAATCAAGAAATCTCTTATGGAGGCTCCATTGTTGGCCAGCCTTGATTATATTAAACCATTTAGTATATTTTAATTTGCCTCATGTACTACATTGGTTGTTTCTTTATTGCAGAAGAATTCTTAGAGTTTTGAACAACCCATTTCCTTTTTTAGTAAGGTCATGAGATATTTCTTATTAAGATATGATATTCTAGAAAATAAAACATATGCTCTAGTTTTGACATTAAAATATTTTAGACCTTATGTATTACATTCAAAGACAACACCTTATGTGCCAAATAATGTTGTTAAGACAATATTGACTCTTCCAAACAGTGATGGAAAAAGAGGAATATGGATAACAAAGATACAAGAATTTTATTTGGAAATAAAGCCAACCAAAATAGTAAAGGGTTAAGGCATAAAAAAAGTTTTTGTAAAGTACAATTGCATAATTTTGGGTATAAATTTAGTCATGCAACTTTCAACTTCAGTATGAGAGAAGAATCGACAAGAACCTTCTCCTGAATAAAGTGAACATAATCCACAAGAACATTATCAAACTTTAGTCACATAGAAGAAATCACTGGATCCTATTCTACAAGTCGATGAAAAGTTTCAATTATCATATTAGTTTAAAGACATTATTTATTTTTTGCACAGTTTTCATTATCCTCCAGAGATCAATAGAAATCAAGCTAGATCTATTAAACTCAAATTTATTAACTACTACATAATCAATGAAAATATATATTGTAAGGATCCTTGGAGTATATTTTTACTATGATTAACTAAAAGTGAAACAATAGGGGTGATAGATCAATTTCATGAAGGATTTTGTGGAGGAGATTATGCATGGAGAGCAACTTCACATAAAGTTCTAAGAGTTGAATTTCATTGGTAAAAATTGTTTTCTTAAGTTGGAATAAAGGTTATAATTTGTATCCCTTTTCATATCTTTGTAGGTAAATAACAAATGTCTTCCTTGATTTTAATTCTAGTATTAGTTGAAAGCACTTCTTTTACAGTGGGATATAGACTTCATTGGTGAAATTAACCCCACATCAAGTAATCAACATAGATGGATATTGAATGCAACTGATTATTTTACTAAGTTTGTAGAAGCAATTTCAGTTAGAAATGCAACTAATATTGTAGTGATCAAGTTCATTGAAGAAAATATCTTGCCAATATTTGGTTTTCCTAAATAATTGATTACAAATAATGCATAAGCATTGATTTCAGTTAAGATGTTTAAGTTTTGCTAGAAATATAAAATATCCCTGCATCATGTTATTCCATATTACCCAGAAGGGAATGGATTAGTTGAATCCTCAAACAAGAGTATAATTAAATTCATTAAAAATGTCTTAGATGAATATAAGAAGAGTTGGGATAGTCATTTAAAGTTTTCATTTTTGGCTACCAAAGTTTCTCCAAAAAGGGCAATAGGTAAATCTCATTTTAAATTGGTATATGTCACTGAAGAAATATTTCCTACACAAATAAATTTTATTGATATGTAATTTTGCAAGATTAAATAATTTAGATTGACCAAGAAAGAGAGGAAGTCAATAGTAAACTTTTACAGTATCATAATAAAATGAAAATCTTGTTTGATAAAAAAGTTAGGGAAAGAGATTTTAGACTAGGTGATTTAGTCTTAAAATGGGATGCCAAAAGATATGAGAAAGGAAAACATGGTCAATTTGATGACCTTTGGATAGGTCCATTCAATATTTTTGAAGTGAATGTAATATTCCTAAATTAGCTTGCAGCTAATAGGAATATTGATTTTTCCTTGTTCATTTTGCATTTCATGATTGATAAATAAATTGTAAAGGAGGACATGTAAAACTTTTAAAACCAAGAATAAATCAATGCCTATGTGAACAAAGACATATCTGGGCTATGTAAATAAACTCCTGCAGGTTTGAATAGGTTTAAATCACAAGAATGGGTCATCTTTGACCAAGTCAACAGCACAATCTAGATGCATTGAACCTCCTTGAGGGACAGCGTAGTTCTATAAGGAGACTCTAAATGTGAAAGAGGCTAAACTAATGAAGTGGTTTAGGGTTTTTCCAAGACTCCAATATTATAAAAGGAGGAGGAGAGCAACATGAGGTTTTTGTTGAATATTATCATTTTCTGAAGGTATTGTCTGCTCAGACATCCCTTGTTGGCCTTTCCTATTCAAGATTCCCACCTCCTTCCTTGAGTAGCTCTTAGAGGAGAATTGTGCTATATTTTCCACATCAGGATTTTAGGCCAAGCTTCACCTTACACCTACAGCACTGCTCCTGTTGAGGGTTGAGCTTTCCTTGTGATTTGCAGCAGTGGAAGACACTAGATCTGCTCATATCTAGCTTATACTAGTGGCTCTTCTCAGTGAGTGTCTTTTAACATCCTGGAAGAGTTCATTAGTTGATTGTGCTTCAGATATACATCTTAGCATCAGGCCAAATTATTCTTAGAGGCTACAGCACTATTTCTCTCCCTAGACAACGTTATTTGCAGATCTACAGCTACAGGGTGTTTTGTCTACATTTTGGAGGAGAGATCTTCGGTGTTGGGATTCTTCCTCTCACTATGGTGATCCATGGATTGGCCATCCAATCCATGTTAGTTTCAAATTTTATCTTCTGTACCATTTTACTATTCATAAATTTCAGAATCATTCCACAAATCTGCAATCTTAGATCTCAGACCTACTCTCTGTGCTTCATGTTTTGCACAAACCCCCAAGGGGAATGTATAGATCAGCATTTCTTGTACACAGATCTATATTAGATCTAAATTTGTATGTAAATATATGATATAGATCTGAATATTAATAAACTACTACTTCAACCCCTACAAGTAACATTTTCATGGTTATGCAGTCTTTTCTTATGGTTGTAGCACCTCATTTCTGAGGATTTTTGCTGTATAATCTCATTCCTTCTCTTGTATAATGTATGGGCTGTAAATAACATATGATTTATTGTTATATATATAATTTATGAACCTTCATATCAGCTTCCTATTGTGCTTCAGTGGATCTGCATTATTTCTAAAGAAATCCTTTGCATATAGTTGTGACCCCTCTCTTTGGGTGATTTTCAGCTAAACTAGTTTGTGGGATATCTATTTAACCCACCTAGTTTGATTTTTTTTTGCTCTCCTTTTGGATTTAGACCTTAGATGAGTGGATATAAGGATACATGAGCTAAAAACTCATTTCTATGCATATAATTCTCAGAAGAGCGTTATTTCAGTAGGCTTTTTGAGTTGTCCCGATTTTGGGATATTACAATGGTATTAGAGCAAGATCTTTGGCTCAGCCTGTGGCTTCAAGACAAAGTGTTGTATAGCAAGGAGAAAGGTCAGAATGATGAATAATATGGTTTTACTCTCATCACTTTTCAAATCCAGTAAGAACCTCTCTAAGGAGGTTGTACAAGAAGAAGAGAGAAGAAGCAGTGAAACTCCTAGAAAGTTTCAAGAGCAGGAAGATCTTCCGATCAGATCCACAAGATCTATACATGAGGAACATTTTGAATCCTCATCTCATGGATATGTGCACTCAGCCATATCACCAAAACTTTAGCGTTCTTTTTATGATTTCTTTATGAAGAGGAAGAAAGGAGGTGTACCCGAGAAGGAGACTCTTAGAGAGTATTTGCAAGAGTATGAAGATCAATCCAAGGAGTTCAAAGATAACTTGAACTTCCAAGGGTTCTATAAGATCAAGAAGAGAAAAGGAACAAAGAAGGAGCAGCATGGTAAGGGTATATTTTATCTATATATCTTTGATGGATCACCTAAATGTCCAATTAGGGTTTGGATGGAGGAGCTAGACAACTTTGTGCAACAACATCAAGTCTTAGAGATTGAAGCCATCAAAGTAGCAGCGCTGCATTTTGAAGGTAAATCATATGCTTTGTGGTTTTTTGAGTCTTTTTACTTGAATAATGCAAATAAACCTACTTATGCAAGGTTTATTGCAATATTGATAGATAGGTTTGATGAATCTCTATGTGTGACATCTTCTGTTGACACTATCAAACCACATCAGAGACATCTTTTGCATGAGTTGCAACTCCATGAATCCAACTCCATTTCTGAAAACCATGGAAGAAGGTGTAATTTTGTTTGAATAAATGCCAAGGGAAAGATCTCCATTGGATGAAGGGTCCTTTTCTCAAGAGGAAAGCATGAAGGTTTCTCCTTCAATAGATGACCAAGATCTAAGGTCTCTTGTTGATGATGAGACAATTTTAGTTATTGAAGAGAAGACAAGAGATGATAACGCAGTCACAACAAAGGCACCTCAAGCACTTCATGAATATGAGGATGGAGCACTTGCTCCAAGAAAAGAAACTCTTTCACACTTGCAAGAAGTTCCACAAGGTCTCACACATAGAGCTCTTGGCATAACACATGAGCAGCATGTACCATCATTGTCAAATGATGAGATCTTGAAGATAGAAGAGGGAAAAGAGGAGGAAGGGCATCACAAGATGAATAGCATGAACCCTTCTCTATTTAAAATCTTGGAAGCACAAAGAAGGCAAGAGGACCTATGCAGTAGATGTAGGGGCAAATTTGTCTACCTAGATCCACATTCTTCTCTATGCCTTGACACCTCTTTGCAAGGAGGTATTTTACCAGGAGAACCTCTTGATAGGAGGAAGTATAAAGTGTTCTCTCAACTATGGGTAGCATATGCATACTTGGCTAAGGAGGGAGCCCTGGGAGAATCTAGCATAGCGCGGAGAATCTCTCATGAATTCAAAAGAGATATGAGCAATTTCCTAGAAGGGACATTGCTAACTCCCACTCAGCTATCTGCGTTGAGAGAGGAGAAATCAGAGATCTATGATGGTATGAGCATAAGGACACATGGAAACTCCATCTCTTTTGGGTAGCCCATGATTTCTTCATTAACAAATAGGATTTATGAACATGGCAAGGGGATTCTAACTGTCTTGTATACATGGGCCAAAATGAGGAGGTTTTGGAATACAAGGACTTTCTGAGGGGAAGTTGATTTCCATATGCTTCAATATTGTCTTGAGAAAGATCAGCTACAAATGGGGCACCAAAGGGGAGATTATGATGCTCCAACATGTGATTTTGATATCAAGGATGTCAAATAAGGGAGCCATGAGAAGGAAGGGGCTACATTCCAGACCTCTACAGCACTGTCATTCTTGGAGAGCTTGGATCCTTATTGGGATTCCCAACTCATGATTGAATACTCCAAGGACCTTTTCACGTGTCGGGTTCTTGATGGGAAAATAAAGGATGAAAGGTTTAAGGTAGTTGATGGAGTCATCTGTTTCTATAATCTTATCCTCTTGAACAGAGACTCAAAGCTCAAGGAGAGACTACTAGATGCAACCTATGAGATTCTACTTTCCAAACCCACCGGTTTCATTAAAGCATATCATACTCTCTTGGGTGGATTCATATGGGAAGGTTTCAAGGAAGAGGTGCACTCTCATATGAAGATGTGCATGGACTACTTGGTAGAGGAGGAGGAACATAGCTCTTGGGAAGAGCCACCATTTACACCTCCTTACTCATTGAGTGTGAGAGGGAACTCATCCATGAGTTACCCCACTGATGTAAAACAAGTATATAGAGTGGCTTGTCTTTCTGAGCATTATAATGTATCTCCTATATGATTATATTTTTCTAATACTCATTTGCAGGATATTGTGCCAAGAAGGGGCACTATTTATGATGGGGTTCATGGGCCACTCAAGGCCATGAACTATGTTGATGCAAGTCATTCCTTGAAGGATCTTGGAAAGCTATTATATTCTTCATGGTGTGATTCCTTTACACCAACTATGATGCATTTTCTCCAAGCATTCAGAAAGGATGAGGCAGCAAACAAGTGTTGGGGAAGGCACTTGTCATATCCTATTCTATGGAAATTAAGGATAAAATTGTGTTGGTTGCACATGAGGGAACATCTTCCTTCTCATTTATCATACATGGCAGCTAGAATGATTCTAATCATGATCCCATATGTTGAAAATTTTCTTGTTCTTGGGAGCATGGTTGGAGGAGAGATTCATCGGTGGGATGTATCCTTGGGGAAAGGAGCTCCCCACTCTTTTTGCACAACATGCTTCCATGGGAGAATGAGATATTGTATGGCCACTATGATAGATCACTTGCCTCTTTATGGAGTGAGCCATATGTTTTTTGGGAACATGCCTCTCATATGTATTGGGGAGGATTTTTTCTATGGAATTCCAAGCTGGGAGGTGATCCACTTCATTTGGATGATAGCATGGAGATGGGAGACTTTCATGAATCATGAGAATCCCCATGATTTTCATCACTTCTATCTTGAGGAGGCCATGGATCAGCAAGAAGGTTTCCATAACAACCTTCCATTCTTTCATGATGAGAGCCATTGGGTTTACACACCAAGGGCCAACTTGCACATTGAGGAAGGACCACTGGAAGACAGAATTATTGCAGAAAATTTAGAGCAATGGTGGAGACTATTGGATGAAGAGGCCCCAAGAGAAGACGGGGGGATTTTGCAGCACCCTTGAATTTGCTTGAGGACAAGAAACATTCGGGAGGGGGAGACTGTAATACTTCTAAATTAGCTTACAGCTAATAGGGATATTAATTTTGCCTTGTTTATTTTGCATTTCATGATTAATGAATAAATTGTAAAGGAGGACATGTAAAACTCCTAAAACCAAGAATAAATAAATGCCTATGTGAATAGAGACATATCTGGGCTATGTAAATAAACTCCTGCAGGTGTGAATGGGTTTAAATCACAAGAATGGGTCATCTTTGACCAAGTCAACAGCATAGTCTAGATGCATTGAACCTCCTTGAGGGATAGCGCAGTTCTATAAGGAGACTCTAAATGTGAAAGAGGCTAAAATAATGAAGTGGTTTAGGGTTTCACCAAGACTCCAATATTATAAAAGGAGGAGGAGAGAAACATGAGGTTGTTGTTGAAGATTATCATTTTCTGAAGGTATTGTTTGCTCAGACATCCCTTGTTGGGCTTTCCTGTTCAAGATTCCCACCTCCTTCCTTGAGTAGCTCTTGGAGGAGACTTGTGCTATATTTTCCACATCAGGATTTTAGGCCAAGCTTCACCTTACACCTACAGTGTTTCTCTTGTTGAGGGTTGAGCTATCCTTGTGAGTTTCAGCAGTGGAAAACACTAGATCTGCTCAGATCTAGCTTATACTAGTGGCTCTTCTCAATGAGTGTGTCTTTTAACCTCCTGGAAGAGTTAATTAGCTGATTTTGATTTAGATATACATATTGGCATAAAGCCAAATCATTCTCAGAGGCTACAGCGTTTTTTCTCTCCCTATATAGCGTTATTTGCAGATCTACAGCTGCAGGGTGTTTTGTCTACATTTTGGAGGAGAGGTCTCCAGTGTTGGGATTATTCCTCTCACTATGGTGATCCATGGATTGGCCATCCAATCCATGTTAGTTTTATATTTGATCTTTTGTAACATTGTACTATTCAGAAATTTTTGAATCATTCTGCAGATCAGCAATCTTAGATCTCAGATCTACTCTCTGTGCTTCATGTTTTGCACAAACCCCCAAGGGGAATGTATAGATCAGCATTTCTTGTACACAGATGTGTATTAGATCTAAGTTTTTATGTACATATCTGCTCTAGATATGAATATTAATAAAATTCTTCTTCAGCCCCTAAAAATAATGTTTTCATGGTTATGCAGTCTTTTCTTATGGTTTTATCACCTCATTTCTGAGGATTTTTGTTGTATAATCTTATTCCTTCTCTTGTATAATGTATGGGCTGTAAATAAAATCTGATTTGCTGTTATATATCTGATTTATAAACCTTCATATCAGCCTCCTATTGTGCTTCAGTGGATCTGTGTTATTTCTGAATCAATCCTTTACATATAGTTGCAACCCCTCTCATTGGGTGATTTTCAGCTAGACTAGTTTGTGGGAGATCTATTTAACCCACCTAGTCTGATTTTTTTTTTCTCTCCTTTTGGATTTAGACCTTATATGAGTAGATCTAAGGGATCCAGAAGCTGAAAAAACATTTATATGCACATAATTCTCAGAAGAGCGTTATTTCAACAGGCTTGCTGAGTTGTCCCGATTTTGGGATATTACAGTGAAGAACAACAATACTTTTATTCTAAAAAATCTAGTAGGATGTTTTTTTCTCACCTTTTGTCAATGGGAAATATTTAAAACATTATATTCAATATTGAAAACAAAAAAATGTGTTTCATTGTAAATAACAATATGATTTAATTTCTAGAGCAGGTGTGAAAAAAATTTTATGACACTGACTCCATAGCCTGAGGTGAAGGCATAAGGTTTTCAATTCTCTGCATCCCGTAGGCAGAAGAAAACCCCAAATGGAGCTAATTTTGTAACATTTTATTTTCATGAAAATTTCAAAGAAAATATTCCCAAAAAAATAGTTTTTATGCACTTTATATATAGATAGATGTATGCATTTTATATAAACGCCATATCTATATGTTGTTTGGGTTATATTCTAATAAAGTTTTGAAACATTTTTTTGAATAAAGCACTTGGACAAAATGCCTGTAATTTTGTCTGGTGGCGATAATCTGAAAGAGAAACCAGTGTAATTCAGTAACAAACCCCCACCCTCCCACATGCTCGATGTTTAACTAAGCGGGGTAGTGTCTTCAATTAGTTACTTTCCTGAAGCATCTTTGATTACATGGTAGCATTTGATTAATAGCGGACCCCCCGCAAGCCCAACCCCAATTTCTAATTGCCACTAGTTATCTTTTTGGTTGTCACCATTTTATTTGTCACCAAATTTAATTGTTTCCAGCCGCTATTTTCATGAATTCCCATTGTTGCTGAATATTATCGTTATCACTCTCGATTTTTTAATCCAAAGTTATAGCCACTTTTTACCTTTTTTTCAAAATAAGTTACAACAAAGGAGGAACACCGCTATCTCTGAGCAATTCAGAGCAATCATCTGCAAGTTATCTCCAAGCACTACATTTTCACGCTAATCCTCTTTATTTTTCTCAGGTGGAAAAAAACGGAACATTCTTAAGCTCTTGATTGTGACTATATGATAATTTGTTGTCCAAAAAAAATACTTGGAACGCTATTTTTTGGAATATAAAGACAAAAATCCCTTGCTATCTGAGTGACAAATAAAACATAAGGTACTATCACTTGGGAAAAACTAAAAAATAAGATAACACATATGTAACGATATGTTGAAATGAGGTCAGAGACCGAAACACCATATAATGCAAGCAAAAATTTCAAGGACATAGTTATTATATCTTAAAATTCCCCTGACCACATATCAATCCATCAACTGGTAGCTTGAAAAACATGAGAAGGAGAGATAATACAAGCTTGGAGAGAGAATTAGCTTCTTTGTTATGTTCCCTATATAAATGTTTAAAAGAATCTTTAGAGATTGGTGCCATTAAATCCAAGATCATCTACATCGAGTTTCAAAGAGAGGGGACCTCCAAATCATTCCTCCCTTAGATCCAATGGATCATCGAGAGTGAATCCCAAATGATTAAAATTTTGTTTATGCAAATCAATGTAGTGCATTGAATAGCTCCCCATAATGCTAACATTTCAGCCCTACAGTTGTCCCCATAGCCACCAAACCAACAAAAAATGATATTGTAATGAGGGGTCAAGTTGGAAAGAAACTCCACATCTGCAACGCCCATCAAAGGAGGCTCCATCAAAATAGCAGATCAAAAATATGTTGTCTAAATCAACAATCGTAATAGTTTGGGAAGTGGCATTGGGAACCTAGGGGCCAATTTCTTGGAAATATGAAATGATCCTTAAGGCAGCAGTTTTAGCATTAGGAAAAATGCCTTCAAAAATATTCTCATTTCAAGTGCGCCAAATTCCCCACAAGACATATACGGGGGACCACCCTGAAGGATTTTGATTGGAGGGCCCAAGAGCTAATAAAATCATGTATAGAGGAGAAATATTTGAGAACATAGACACCTAAGAGTGTGGAAACCTCCTCCCAAATGGAAACGACAAAGGGATATTATAAAAATAGATGATAACAACCCTCTGAATCATTCCTACAAAGAGAGCATCTACCAGGGCCCGAATCCCTTCTTCAAAAAGTTGTCCCATGTTAAAATGTGATTATGAATAATTAATCAAATGAAGCAATTGATATTTAATGGGACTTCCCAACCCCATAGATGTGCAATGTAGTTTGCATAAAGTAAATATTGGATGTTAAATGTAATATATTCATATACTTCATTGGCATCAATCCTACTATTCACAATATAATTTCCCCAAACCAGTCAATCATGTCATTGTGAGAAAGATATTCCAGCCTAACAGAGGAAACTACGATAGGATTCCAATTCACCCTCGAAAAAAATCTGCGATAACGATCTTCCAAGCGTGAGGACAAACAAGGATAGAAAATGGCATTCGACAATCCATGCCAAGACTTGCAAGATTTTGAATCCCCTGTTGATTAAGTATGTATATTATTGAAGTTGAAAGGAGATGAAAATCAGGAATTCCTTTAATGGTATCCTTCTTGACTTTAATTCTTTGACCATATACAACCAACCATCGGAGGTTATTTCAAACCCACGGGGTCAAATTCCTAAGGCTACACCAGATTTTCGATGCACGATAATTTGATGGCGCCCATGCATATGCCCACTCCTCCAACCCATGATAATATAAATTTTTGGTAAACATGATACTCCTCCACAATCCTCTTTCACCAAAAACCCTCCAAATATTCATATCCAGTAGAGTGGGATTAAATCTCCTAGATTCTAGAATTCCCCATCCTCCCAGCTTGAAAGGCATAGAGATCGAACTAAATGCAGTGAGGTGAATCTTTCTATAGGACTCGGTGCCAGGCGAAAGGAATTTGGAAATTATGGAGTCAATTTTATGTATGATAGACTGGGGGATATGGGATAAATGCATCCAAAATAATGGAATGCCATGTAATACCTCCCTTTTCATAATGACCCTGCCCCACAACTTTAACCATTTTTATCCCAGTGGGTCAACATCTTTTCAAATTTAATGACGAGCCACTCCCAATCTAGTTTATTGTATTTTATGGGTTTTAAAAATCATCCCAAGTACTTAAATCACTTAAACATAGGGTGTATTTTTTATCCGTATTTACGCAGGAAAGCAATAGAATAAACATATAACCATAAATACAGAGATGCAGCAGAAATAACACTTCATTTCATTAATATCAAAGAACTGAAATTTGCTTACAGACAGAATGGAAATAAAACTAGCTAGGGCACTGGTAGCTATCTCTGAGAATAGATGTGGCGGCTATAAGCCTCTTAACTGAGTTATAATGAGGCTCGAGGGCCTATTTACTATTTATAAACAATGGGAAATCCTAAACAGCCAAAACCCTAACCCTAGGAGATGAAGTGCCAAAACTATGGGCCCCGTTTGGGTAAATTGGTGTTTCAACTTCCTAGGGACGTAACTTTGGCATATGATCTCTGTTTTACATGTACCATACCTCGTTACAAATATCTATCTGAGGAATACAAATTTCGAGTGAGAAACATCGGTCGATGGACCCATGTTTCTCCCCGTTTTCCCAAAAAACGTCGTTTAGGGCCTCAAAACGGCTCCAGAAGTTCAGGACCCAAAAAACTGCTAAAAATAGTAAGTTGTGCCGAAACTGAAAAACTGAAAGATACAATGGTGGGGCCCTAAGTGGAATAGGTGGGTGGCCACCAATATCCACTTGGATCATTCCTCCCCCCTTAGGAAGCAATGGTCCCCATTGCGTTTAATATCCTCCATGAGATGAGGAAATTTCTGCTAAACATGGTCCCTGGTGAACCACTTTCCTTGGTGCATGTTAGGTCCCTATATCACTAGTATAGCCCCTTATTATTGTTAGTGTAAACCCCTTATTGTTATTATTGTACCCTTGTAACCCCCATTTTGTTATTATTGTGCCCTTAAATTATTATTGTTAGGTCGGGTAGGATTACATTGTGGCCCACTAGGATTACATTATGGCCACATGGACTCCTATATATAGAAAGGAGGTTTTGTAAATTGTATCATCCAAGAATTGTTCATTTATGTAATGTATTGGAGGTTGCCCCCTCGAAGTGGCTTATTTCTAAGGCGTTCATATCTCTTTTCTTCTATTTTTGGAGCTGGTTACACAACATTTGGTATCGGAGCTTTGGGATTCTAGGGTTTCGCTGCTCCAAACAGGTCATCGTGGAATTTTCGCTATAACTTTTTTTCTACGAAGCTTCAGAAGCTGAAATTTCTAGGGTGCGAAGCTGAAATCTTGAGGAAGGTTGTCTAAAAATTTCAGATCTTTGTTCGCAATATTTGAGGAGATATCATCTGTGGAAGTTAGGTATCTTTTCAGGCTCATAAACAGGTCATCGTGGCATTTGCGCTATAAAGTTTTTTGTACGAAGGTTCAGAGTCTGAAATTCATATGGTGCGAAGCTGAAATCCTGAAGAAATTCGTCAAAAAATTTCAGAGCTTGGTTCGCAATATTTTTGGAGATATGATCTGTGGAAGGTAGTGCTTTTTCAGGCTCCTGAATTTCATCTCAAAGAGGTGATCG
The DNA here is from genome assembly GCA_034641835.2 of Pinus albicaulis. Classification (NCBI taxonomy): domain Eukaryota; kingdom Viridiplantae; phylum Streptophyta; class Pinopsida; order Pinales; family Pinaceae; genus Pinus; species Pinus albicaulis. Next base: position 999,846,720 of record CM076578.1, read on the forward strand.
TGGGAAAAGTTCAATAACTCTCTCTCTGAAGATTGGATTGGAGTGTCGTCAAAAGTGGTCACAAGTGCACAGCCTATAGTTTCTTCTCTATCAATTTCAGAGACAAAGGACAAAACAGTGACACGTGGCAAGTCGTACAAGTTCGCTCTACTGAACCAGTCTAGAATTAGGTCATTGTGGGAGATTGGACACAACTTTGTCTTGGAGCATCAAAATCAAGTCAGACCTGTGGCATTTGAAAGAAGCTTCAGAGGGCTACTACAGGGCTGAATTTCAGATATCGAAGATTTTCAAGCACGGAGATAATACAATTTCAATATCGAGCTCCTCAAAGCTAGTAAAAGGTGTGTATTTTTTTTTCCGAATTGCATAAGTCTTGTTTGAAGAATCAAGTTGAATTGATTGCAAGGGCCTATTGTAGAATAGATATCAATATTGGAGTCTGAAATGGCCCCTAAAAAGAAGTCAACACCCATTAAGCCTTTAGAAGGCTCTACTATTACTCATGAAGATGAAGAATGGCAACATGACATGTCAAAATTACAAGAGCAAATGCAACAAATTTCACTCTCGCAAAGAACAACAAAAAATGAAATGGAAGTTTTGAAGAAAGGCGTGGAAACTAAGATGAATGGTTTGGAAGCTAAGATGGATGGCATGGAAGTCGGCATGGAAACTAAGATGGATGACATGAAGAATGATCTAAAAGCATACATGGAAGGCTTGATGACAAGCTTAAAACCAGAAATGATTCCTAATGGCGGAAATATAGGAGAAGAACCTCCTGATGAAAACAAAATAAATGTTAATCATGATTCCATAAACTCGAATGTTGGCGGGAAGAACCACCATATTCCAAAAATGGATATGAGGAAGTTTGATGGAAAGGATCCTGTAACATGGATACTACAGATGGAGCAATATTTTGATCTCCATAACGTGCAAAACACGCAAAAGGTACGCATTGCAACTTTACATTTAGAACAAAATACATTTGTATGGTATCAATGGCTTTGCTCCAGTAAAAAAATTGTCACTTGGTCAATTTTTACGGAGGAAATGATAGCACATTATGAGGATACAAAGAGCAACACCTTCTTTAGCCAATTGATAAATCTCAAACAAAGGGTTTAGTGGGGCAGCACATTGAGGACTTCCAAAAATTGAATATAAGGGTAACTGATATTCCAGAGGAACACAGGATTGATCTCTTCATAGGCACTTTAAAGGATAACATCCAACATGAAGTTCGCGTTTTGGAACCTGATTCATTGGAGAAGGCATTCGGGTTGGCAAGAAAAGTTGAATGTAAAATTATGGCGACAAGGAAGCCTACCACTCAATTCTATAAAGAAGGAAGTGTTGCTACGCCTAGATTTCCACAACCTACAAGGTTGACACCACAACAATTGGAAGAAAAAAGAACAAAAGGGCTTTGCTACAGTTGTGATAGCAAATACACTAAAGGTCATAAGTGTGCTGAGAAGAAATTATTTTACATAGATTGTGAAGAAGAAGAAGAAAATGAACAAAAAGAGGATATACACCAGGAACCACCCCTAGAAGAGGAAGAAATGAATCCGACCATATCGTGTAATGCACTGGCAGGAATTACCACTCCTCAAACTCTCAAGATAGAAGGACATATAAAGAAGAAAATGGTAATAGTGTTGATTGATTCAGGTAGCACCCATAATTTTATTCATTATAAGGTAGCCAAGGAATTAAATTGTTTCCTATACCCAGCACCAGAATGTCAAGTGATGGTTGCAAATGGAGGAACTATAAATTGCTCTGGAAAATGCCATAATATCAAGCTAACCATGGGGAGATATGTATTGAATAGTCCAATGCTTTCCATTCCTATGGGAGGTGCTGATGTTGTACTAGGAGTACAATGGTTACAATCTTTGGGGACGGTAGCTTTTAATTTTCAAGAACTTTTCTTGAAATTTTTTTCAGAAGGAAAGGAAGTTGAATTACGGGGTATTGCGGGGAAGCCAGGAAGGATAGTAAGCTCTAATGTCATGACAAAGCTTCTAAAGAAAGAACAGCGAGGCGTAATTGCACAATTATCCTCACTAGAAGTTCCAACATCAAAATCATCTATTTCTGCAGATCTCCAACAAGTCTTGGACAATCATTCCAAGGTGTTTGAAACTCCCAAAGGACTCCCACCTATTCGTGATCATGATCATGCTATTCATTTGATTCCGGGAAGTGTTCCTCCAAACATCGGGCCTTATAGATATCCTTATGTCCAAAAGAGCGAAATTGAACGTATGATTGCAGAAATGTTAGAGGCGGGTATAATTCAACCTATTCAAAGTTCTTTCTCTGCTCCTGTAGTATTGGTACACAAGAAGGATGGATCATGGCGATTGTGTCTGGATTATAGGGAGCTCAATAAGCTCACCATTAAAGATAAATTTCCCATTCCTGTGATTGATGGATTATTGGATGAATTACATGGAGCAATTTATTTTACCAAGTTGGATCTTCGTTCAGGATATCATCAAATTAGAATGAAGACTGAAGATATTCCAAAAACGACATTTCGAACTCATGAGGGTCATTATGAATTTTTGGTCATGCCTTTTGGCCTTACCAATGCACCTTCTACATTTCAAGGGTTGATGAATTTCATTTTCAAACCCTTCCTTAGAAAATTTGTGCTAGTATTTTTTGATGATATACTAATCTACAACAGGTCTTGGAAGGATCATGTTGAACATGTTGACAGGGTGCTCAAACTATTGCAGGAGAAACAATTATATGCAAAAAAGTCCAAATGTTTCTTTGGAGTACAAGAGGTGGAATATCTGGGTCATATTGTATCTCACGAGGGGGTTAAAGTGGACCCTAACAAAATTAAAGCCATTAAGGAATGAAAAGTTCCCACAACCATAAAGCAGTTGCGAGGATTTCTCGGGTTAACAGGGTATTATCGCAAGTTTTTTAAGAATTATGGGAGAATAGCAGCACCTCTAACAACATTATTGAAGAAAGATGCATTTTCATGGACTCCTGAAGCAACTAAGGCCTTTGAACGTCTTAAAGAGGCGATGTGCCTAGCACCGGTCTTAGCTACACCAGACTTCACAAAAACCTTTATTGTGGAATGTGATGCCTCAGGAAATGGAATTGGTGCAGTTTTAATGCGGGAAGGAAGACCCATTGCTTTTGAAAGTCGTCCAATCAAAGGAAAGTATTTACAGAAACCTATTTATGAGAAGGAAATGTTAGCAATACTACATGCACTAAAGAAATGGCGAACTTACCTAATGGGAAGACACTTCAAGGTAAAAACTGATCATGATAGTCTTAAACACTTTTTGGAACAAAGACTATCGTCGGAAGAACAACAAAAATGGGTCACAAAGATGTTGGGTTATGACTTTGAAATAATCTACAAAAAAGGAAAGCTTAATGTTGTTGCAGATGCACTCTCAAGAAAGAATGAAGAGGTGGAAGCATTGCTTTGTGCCATTTCTATTATCCAGCCAGATTGGATAATCGAAGCAAGAGATGAATGGAAGAAGGAAAAAGATGTATGGACACTCATTCAAAAGTTGCAGCAAGATCCTAGTACATCTGATACATTTAGTTGGAAAAATGATTCCTTATGGTACAAAGATCGCTTATATCTTTGTAAGAATTCCCAACTAAAACAAAGATTCTTCTGGAATTGCACACTTCTCCTTTAGGAGGACACTCAGGATTTTTAAAAACTTACCACAGGGTGAAGAAAGAATTTTTTTGGGATGGCCTTAAATCTGAGATTCGAAAGTTTGTGGCGGAATGTTTGGTTTGCCAGCAGAATAAAGTGGAAACAATTAAGACCCCAGGACTTCTACAACCTTTATCCATTCCAAGTCAACGTTGGGAGGAGATTTCAATGGATTTTATCACAGGTTTACCTAAGTCGGAAGGAAAGAGTGTCATCATGGTGGTAGTTGATAGACTTACCAAGTATGCACACTTTTGTGCATTATCTCATCCATTTAAAGCAAGTACAGTTACTACTACATTTATGGACAGAATTCAAAAGCTACATGGAAGCCCAAGGGTTATTGTGAGCGACAGAGATCCCATTTTTACTGGAAATTTTTGGACGGAGTTTTTTTCTTGTTTGGGTACTCAATTAGCTCATAGCTCATCTTATCATCCTCAATCTGATGGTCAAACTGAGATCGTAAATAAATGTTTGGAAGGATATCTTCGTTGTTTTGTATCTGATAAACAAACACAATGGGTCAAGTGGTTACCTCTTGTTGAATGGTGGTACAACACTTCCTTCCATACTGCAGCAAAAATGACCCCATTTATGGCACTTTATGGATATCATCCACCATCCATCACATCATCTTTAAGGGAAAATTCGAAGGTTCAAACAGTGGAAGATCACATCGAGCATCAGCAAGAAGTTCTCCAACTCTTAAAGGATAACCTGAATTTGGCACAAAATCGAATGAAACAACAGGCAGATCAACATCGCAGCGAGAGAAGTTTTGATGTAGGAGATTGGGTATTTTACGGCTACAACCATATAAACAAATGTCCCTCAAGCAAGCTAAGAAGGATAATAAATTATCGCCAAAGTACTATGGTCCTTACAAGGTGTTGCAAAAGATGGGTACTATGGCATACAAATTGGAGCTTCCTGCTTCTTCGCGAGTACATCCAGTTTTCCATGTTTCATGCTTAAAGAAGGTTATAGGTGAAAATCTTCCAGTTCAAACAGTATTGCGAGAACTTGATGGGGAAGGGAAAATCATATTGGAACCTGAAGCAGTCATGGAAAAAAGAACTCGACAACTACGGAATCGATCAATTTCAGAGTATCTCATCAAGTGGAAGAACTTACCCACTGAAGATTCTACATGGGAGGATGAGAATTTTATACAGAAGCACCCGGAGCTACTCAAGTGTTGAGGACAACACTTTTTGAAGGAGAGGGGCATGTTAGGTCCCTATATCACTAGTATAGCCCCTTATTATTGTTAGTGTAAACCCCTTATTGTTATTATTGTACCCTTGTAACCCCCATTTTGTTATTATTGTGCCCTTAAATTATTATTGTTAGGTCGGGCCCACTAGGATTACATTATGGCCCCATGGACTCCTATATATAGAAAGGAGGTTTTGTGAATTGTATCATCCAAGAATTGTTCATTTATGTAATGTATTGGAGGTTTCCCCCTCGAAGTGGCTCATTTCTAAGGCGTTTATATCTCTTTTCTTCTCTTTTTGAGTTGGTTACACAACAGTGCAGGAGTTGGCCAACTTTGACAACCCGATACAGTTGGATCTTCTGTTGGAGAGTGTTTTTTATTTTCATGTCCATGATACAATATGTGGTGGCCTGTTCCATGCAGTCTGGGTTTAACTCTGTTTGTGTGAGTTGTTCTGCAATGTCAGAGGTGTCCAGTAGAGGTGGGAAGTAAGGACGAAGGCGATCCACATTGAAGACTGGGTGCAGAACAAGGAATAGTGGAATACTAAACTCGAATGCATTGTTCCCTACAGCCTTGGTGATGGTGTACGGCCCGTACCGGAGTAGGCGAAGCTTGCGGTGGGGTCTAGTGAGGCACTCCTTCTACAAATGTAGCCATACTTTGTCGCCCACCTGGAAGTTGTGTGGCACCCGGTGTTGATCATGGTGTTGCTTGTACTTGGCATTAGCTCTATCCAATATATCATGAACCTGTTGGTAGATGTTTTGAATGCGATCAATGAAGCGATTTTCTTTGTCAACTTCAGACTGGACATGAGCCGAATTGGCCTAAGTAGCTGCAAATGGCATGGCTACGTCAATGGGACATAGTGGTTGGAATCCCAAGCCCACCTGAAAGGGGCTATGGCCGATTGAACTGTGGAGAGCTCGGTTATAACTATGGTGTACATAGGGGAGGCTCTCGTCCCATGTGTGTGGATGCTTTGAATTGTACATGCGTAGAATGTGTACAATCATTCTGTTGATGACCTCTGTCTCGTCATCAATTTGGGGATGGAAAGCTGTGGACTTGGTGAGCTTGGTGTCCAACATTGACCAGAGGCTTGACCAAAATGTGTTGAGGAACCTACTATCACGATCTGATATGATAGACTGTGGGATCCCAAAGTGCACCCACACTCGTTCAAAGAAGATTTTAGCAGTGGCTTTTGTTGTGATATTCTTCTTGCAGGCTGCCATAATGGCCATCTTCTAGAATTTGTCGACGACCACGAAAACACAGTCATTTCCATGCTTAGTAGAAGGCAGGCCCGACATGTAATCCATGGATATGGATTCCAAAGGTCGACTAGGGGTAGGTAGCGGAGTATATAGGCCTTGCTTCTTGATGGTCAATTTGGCAATGGCACAAGCAGTGTAGGATCTGATGTGCTTTTTGACATCCATTCGAAGGTTCGACCAATAGAAATACTTTTGCAATACTGCTACTGTTTTCTCGACCCTGAAATGCCTAACGACTCGACTGTAGTGTGCTTCCCATATCATCTTGGCACGCTCACTTGAAGGAACACAAACGTGTCCCAGGTGACATAAAAGTGCATCTTGGAGGTGAAAATTTGAAACTTGCATACCCCCCAAGAGTGCCTTGTAAGTGTGGCCAAATATTGGGTCACTCTCGTAGAGAAGCGACCAATTAGAAGTCTCGTTCCCACAAGAGTTGAGAATGGTGGTGAGCACCATGATCGGTGGTCGGCTGAGGCAGTCTGCAACATTATTGGTGCTACCCTTCTTGTACTTGATGTTCAAATGAAACTTTTGCAGATATGTGGATCACTTCTTATCGCGATCATTTTTCAACTTCCCTTATGTCTGTATGAACTGCAGGGGCCGGTGATCTATGTGGATGATTTTTTCCTTCCCCAAAATGTAATGCTTCCATTTTTGACAAGCTTGCACAATGGAATACATTTCTTTGTCATAAGTGGGATACTTGCAAACTATGTCAGACAATGTCTCACTGTGATATGCCACTGGATGTCCATGTTGAGTAAGAACTGCCCCAATAGCATAGTCAGAGGCATCTGTCTCGATCTCAAATGGTTGTTGCAAGTCTGGTAATGTGAGCACTGGGGAGGCGAGAGCAGAGGCAATTTTCAGTGCATTGAACGCCTTGTTGAGTTAGACCAAAATAATTTTCTCTCGCTCCTCCCTTGGTGACTTGACTCAAGGGAAAAGTGCTATGAGAGAATCCCAACACGAACCTATGGTAGAAATTAGCAAGACCCAGAAAGCTGCGAAGCTCTGTTATAGTCGTTGGGGCTGGCCAATCCCAAATGACTTGAATCTTGGATGGATCCACATGCACCCCCTTTCATCAATAATGTATCCCAGATATTGAACCTGGGTCATGCCAAAAGTGCACTTCTCCAAATTGGCACACAACTTGTGTTTTAAGCGAGTGTTTGGAGGACATGCAGGAGTGGTGAAGGTGCTCTTCCCAAGTCAGGCTCAAGATCAGAATGTCATCCAAGTATACCACTAAAAATGAGTTGGTGAATGGCCGCAAGATTTCGTCCATCATCCTCATGAAGGTTCTTGGAGACTTTCTTCAGCTGAAAGGCATGACCGGCCATTCGAAAAGGCCTTCTGCTTTGAAGGCGAGTCTTCCAAACATCGGAGGGTTCAATTGGTACTGTGGTGATACCCGAAATTCAAGTCAATCTCGCTAAAAAAAAATTTCGCAGTTGAGTTGGTCCGAAGGTCATCAATTCATGGGATACGGTATATATTCGAGACAATGATATTTTTCGGTGCTAGATAGTCTATCTGAAGTCTCCACCTCCCATCCTTCTTCTGTACCAACATGATCGGGCTCCCACGGGGCGATCAACTTGGTAGGATGTGACCTTTCTGCAGCAGCTCCTAAATATGCCTCTTGATTTCATCATTCTCTAAAACAGAGCATTGATAGATCGCTCCATTGGGTAGCAGTGCACCTAGGGTCAAATCAATCAGGTGCTTGACCTAACAGTGCAGAGGAACCCCTGTGGATGAGGTGAAGATGTCCCCGTACGCCTCCAAAACCTTATCCATTTGTTGTTGTCATGTAGAGGAGCCCTCTTTGGAGGTCGTGGCCACAATATTCTTGTTTCCCTGGGGGCGGATCATTAGGAAAATGAATTTCCTGGTTTGGAACCAGGCCTTCATTACCTGAAGATAACAAAGAGATGGCAGTGGGTGGCCTCTGACACTGTCTCTTTGTATTCCCCAAAGCCAATAATAACAGCGGGGCTGGGCTCATACCTGGCAAGCTCCCAAGTATGGTGTCCTGTCAATACATCAAACATCAATGGAGGCAACGTCATATTACCACTCATCTAGTAATGACACATGCCTGGAAGGCAACACTGCTGGCTGACGTAGAGATCTCGTCCTTGGTGAAGCCACCCAATGGTGTATGGATGTGGGTGAGCTGTGGTCAGCAAGCCCAACCACTTCATGGCATCTGCTTAAATGAGGTTCTTTTGGCTCCCATTATCGACAATGAATTGTACTGGGGAGCCCTTTACCCACATCTAGGAGTGAAAGAGACGTTCCTCCTCCTCTGGATCTTCCAGTTCCTCCTTCTAGATCTTCTTAGTGGAAACAATGGCATTGGGCTCCACATCAATAATATGTTTCCCTTTTTCATTCCCCTTGTCAGGTTCTGATTCAGAGTCAGAGCATGCATCTGACTCAGAAGCCCTCATCTAGGCCACCAGCGACTGCTTGGCCTGACACTCACTTGTGTTGTGAGTGGAGCTCTTATGGAAGTCACACCACTTTCCCGTGTCCTTCTTTAGCTTTGTGGTGTTGTTCTTTGCTTATGGCTTTGACAGGTTGTCTTGAGTCGCCATGCCTTAGCTCTGTCCTTTGTTCTGCGGTTTGGGAGCACTGTTCCCTTGCTTTTGATTCGCAGATCCAGAGTCTCGCTTTTTCTGTTTGAGCTTCTGCTTAATCTTGGCAGCATACCGGTATGCCATACCAAGCAAGGAGATGTCGAGGAACTCCATTTCCTCCTAAATGTATATGTGTAGACAACTGTGATACTTTAGCACCAGATGTTTCTCTGAATCTTTGATACCCAACTTGGTGCGCAGGGTATGGAACAGATTCGTCAACCCATGCACATCTTAATCCCTTTGTTGTCGCAGCGTGGTCCATTGTATGTACTTGTATTCATAGCTCCCCATGGGATAGTATTGTTCCTTGATGGTGTCTTGGAAATAATTCCAAGTGGGTACAGCCGAGAATAGAGAGGGTTTTGTCTCGTCCTTTTTCTCACAGTGGGTTTCCCACTAGTCCTTTACATGGGGGGCAGCTTTGAGGAGTGAAAAAATAATCTTCTCCCTGTCGGAAAAGTCATGAACCGAGAAATATCCTTATAATAGATTCAACCATATATCTACGGTATCTGCATCTATTTGACCCTCAAATATTGGAATGTTAAAATTTACTTGTACCTTAAAAGGAGTCGCACCTCCAAAGTCGCTGATGGATGCAAATGCACCGCCGGTGGGCAGTCCTTGAAGGATCTGAGAAAAGTTATCCATCATTGCGTTCCTTTGTTTTTCAAGGGCCTCCTCGAGCAATATTTTTATAGGATCTCTTGCTCCCTCGTCTTTCTTTTCATCCCCCATGGGCATCCGTCGGGGTTTGCAAGGCTAATCTTGCAAAGGTTCCACCAGATCGAGCCCTAACTCCTTATACCTCGACCTCATTGGGGACATGAAAAGAAGGATCGAGAAAAAGCAGACCGCTCTGATACCACTGATTCGGATTTATGCAAGAATCCAACAGAATAAACATATAACCATAAATACAGAGATACAGTGGAAATAACACTTCATTTCATTAATATCAAAGAACTGAAATTTGCTTACAAACAGAATGGAAATAAAACTAGCTAGGGCGCTAGTAGCTATCTCTAAGAAGAGATGTGGTGGCTACAGGCCTCTGAACTGAGTTAAAATGAAGCTCGATGGCCTATTTATTATTTAGAAACAATGGGAAATCCTAAACAGCAAAAACCCTAACCCTAGGAGATGAAGCGCCAAAACTATGTGCCCCATTTGGGTAAATTGGTGTTTCAACTTCCCGGGGACGTAAATTTGGCATACAATCTATGTTTGACACGTACCATACCTCGTTAGAAATATCTATCCGAGGACTACAAATTTCGAGTGAGTAACATCGGTCTATGGACCCATATTGCTCCCCGTTTTCCCAAAAAACGTCGTTTAGGGCCTCAAAACGACTCCGAAAGTTCAGGACCCAAAAAACTGCTAAAAATAGTAAGTTGTGCCGAAACTGAAAAACTAAAAGAGACAATGGTGGGGCCCCAAGTGGAATATGCGAGTGACCACCAATATCCACTTGGATCAATTTTCGCCCTGAATAATCCGTTAATCCTATTTCTTATGCTCGTTTCATATTTAAAGAATTAGTTCACAAAAATTCATAAAAAATAAATCTAAAATTCCTCATCCTTCTAGGTCTGTAAAATTTGATGAAATGTCGTTAATTAATCTGGATGCTAAGATTTCAGAAACAAAGTGTGAATTTGACCTTTATGAACTACAGAACTGGGCAGTTCAAAAGTTCCAAGATAATAGTGAGGAGTTCTCCCTTTGGTAATAATTCCTTCCTCAATTTGTGTTTCCACAAACCCCCCATTTTCTTGGGTTTTTTTTATGGTGTTGAGATAGATACTCACCAAGTGAAAGAAAAAATATTTCCAAGAATGGAAAGCCTTTACTTTTTATTACCTCTAAATCCATTCTACATGCCCTACAAGTAGTTGTTCCTAGTTCTCTTCATCCATTCTCCAATGAAGTTGATACATATTTATGAAGGAATGAAATGAAATACATATATAAACAAAAACATAAATATATAGTGAAATAGAACTTCAATTCATTAATAACAAAGTATTGAAAAAAATTTACATGCAGAATGGGAATAAACTAGCTCAGGAAATGGTAACTTACCTTTAGAAGAGATGTGGCGGCTACATTCCTTCGTAATTGTGTTACAATGAAGCTCGAAGGCTTATTTATTATTGAGAAACAATGGAAAATCCCAAACATCCACAAACCTAACCCTACCAAATGAAGCACCAAAATTTTGTGGGCCCTGTTGCGGTAAATCAGTACATAAACTTCCCGAGGTCATAACTTTGGCATACGATATTTGTTTGATGTGTATGATACCTCGTTAGAAGGTAGGTAAATTGTGGCAAAGAAAAATATTTTTGGTCATTACATGTCATTTTTAGGACTTTCGAAATGCTACGCTTTTAGAGTCCTTCAACATATATGAAAGATCTTATGTAAGTGGCTATAAGAAATTTCAAACAAATCTATAATTATAAATAAATAAATAATAATTTAAGAGATAATTGCTAAGAGGAAGATTTATCCTAGGAATACAAATTTTGACTACAAACCCTACTACAAGTTGATGGTTTTACCATTTTTCTATAAATAAACACATCATTTAGGGCCTCAAAATGGCTCCGGAAGTTCACAACCAGGAAAACTAAAAAAAATAGTAAATTGTGCTACAATTAAGGAAGTGGAATAGGTGGGTGGTAACCAATATCCACTTGGATCAAAATTTTTGTTGGAAATATATCAAAATTTAACCTCTCAATAAAGGACTTCCATATTTGAATCCTTTTTGCCATAAGGAACCAACATTCACCAACACAACCATATTTACCCTTAAAACATCTTCTGCAAGATCTCTAGACAAATCATAGCCATGTTATGTTTTATATTATGGTATGAAAGTGATGAAGTGGAATATGTAGTGGTGTTAGTTTTTATGTCAACTCTTTCGCCGTGAAAGAACCCTTCAATTTTATTTAGTTTCAGTCAGTGTCTTTCAGATATCATTCATGAGAATTTTTTGAAGTTTGGAATTGAAAATTAATTTAAACATTGATAAATTTTAGTATATTTGTTCCTACACCATTAGTCAGAAAATTTATTTCAAATATAGCTGCAGAAACAAGTTTTGTAGGGGATTTAATGGTTAGTCTTCCACTAGAAGTCTTTAGTTAGAAAACACTCTAAGAATTCCCTTTTGCAAGTTTTATGGACCAATTTCTATCGGTATGTTTTATTTTTTTAGAAAGTGATAAAATCCCAAGAATTCTACCAGAGGTTAAGCACAATTTGAAACTCAGTGAATAGACTAACTTAGGTGAACGGTATTTGTGAACAAATTTTACTAAGATAAGAATGTATGGATGTGACCTCCCTCTATATCATTTGCCAATTTTTCTCCCAGTTGGAACTTTTGTTCTTCAATTCATTAGATAGAGTCTCAATGTGGATCAATTGCATTTCCTACCAAAAAAGAAAGAGGATATCTTCAAACTCAAAGAAAAAGTAGGTCCATTTGTTGTAAATACTAGACAACTGATAAGAAAGTTGAATTTTTGTTAGCACAAATGAAATTCACAAAGGGATTCAACTCATCTTATGATCTAATTGGAAAGATTTCTTATATCAGAGTTCAACAAGGTTCTACTTCCTATATTCATGCACAAAAACTAGATATTGAAATATATTCCAACAAAGAAACATGGGAAGAAGGTACCCTAGTAGAGTTACCAGAACAAAAAGAGGTAGAGCAACTAACAATACTTAATGTTTTAGCAACTCCTCATCAAAGGGAAAAATAAATTAAAAGATTAATTGAAAATGTTCCACATTCCACTTTAGAAGTAGAAGGAATAGAAGTCATAGTCTACAAAAGGAAAAAAATACGGGAAACAGAAGAATTTATGTCATAGACTAGGTCTATAGATCTATCCACACCTTCTATAGTCATTCTCTCAAGAGAGCCTATATTCAATTTGCATCAAATGGAAACAACAGCATGACAATCTTCTTCAACACCTTCCTTTGTTAATTTGAGTATCTATTCTAAATTCATGGAGATTAAAAATAAGAATGAATCTTTGAAGTCAATACACTAAATTCTGGAAGCAAACTTCTTCTACAAAGAACTGGCTACTCTCAACCTTAGATGTTGAGAAGGGAAAGTTTCTATTAGCCTTTATGGAACCAAAAGTCCTAGGGCCTAAAGCTACAAAATATTTTAATACCTTTGTATTTTCTTTTAACACAAATAAAATCCATCCAATTGATCAAATTAATCTCCATAAACAAACAAGGGAGATGATTTATTCCACCTTATCTATTTATTGAATTAATTTTTCAAATTTGTAGGGTTCATTGACTAATACAATCTCTGAGTTAAATATGGAAATAATGTCCTCCCTTGCTAAAGATATCAATATTAAATAATTTGAGGATATAATTATCAAAATGGGATTAGATCCTCATGATATCAATGTTGCTCAAGAAATCATAGAGAAAATAAATGTAGACATACAAGCTCTTCGCAAGAGATTAAGGATACCAACTATTGAACATCCATAAACACAAGAAGTTGGAGAGTTGGAAAAAGAAAAGGAATTTTTTTATCAATGATGATTCAGCTGAATTTGCAAATATAGAAAATGGAAAAACAAATGCAAAAAATACTAGAGGAAAGAGAGGAAACAGGAGGTACAGTGCCTTCTACATCCCAAGTAATAAATGATGCAACAAAGGATTTAACAAAACATTATCATATTTCAGTTTAAATAATGAATAAATTGATAAACTAAGTAAATCTACCGAAAAATATAAGCAAGATAAACTTAGATTAGATAACGCTTTGGTTATTGAACTTCAAAGGACCTTCACGTTACAAAAAAAACTTGAATGGCATGAATTTCAAGCTGACATTGTTTAATGTCTTAATCAAGCTAAAGGATTTGGGTGGATCATTTGTTACTGTGATGTATAATTTTTTCCATAAATAATAAATCATCCATTCTATTGAATAAGAAAGTAGTATTGAACAAATTCATATAGCATATATCCTTATATAGATAGAAGATCACAAAAATCTATAACTTTCTACAACATTAACAATGACTAGGAGAGCTAGAGCCAAATAAGATGGAACTAACATTTTCAATATTACACTAAATATCTAGTAGTGTTCTCTGATAATAGAAAAAAAAAAATTTCCTACATACTTGTTAAGTGTACTAAATATATGACAATTCTTTATTCCAAAAAGTATGTCTAAAACATAACAACAAATATTGAAATTTGGTTGATTAGTAGATGGAACCATGTGGCATTAGTTGTTGTAGTAGTTTAAATTCATTTATGAGTCTCATTTTGGATCTCTTGTTGATGACTATGATTTTCACGAGAAAAAGGGTGATCTGAGGCAATAGAAAGATGTTTCGTTTTTAAGATTTGATGGTCCATTCTTTCGTCAAAAAAAATGAAACCAGCTTTTTCACTGATAACCATCTTAGAAAGATAATTTTCCTGTTTGTTCCACTCAATGTGGATATGATGAAAGGTAAGAGAGTGAAATTATTTTTTAGATCATAAATTATGTCCATCTAGTGGCTTAGGATTAAAACCTGCGGATTTTGTTTCTTGGGATGCACCATCTAAAAAACCAACTGGATAGAAACTATGACTCTGAGGAAAATAAAATGTACGGGAATATTTGTGCAAAGGAGTTCTCAAAAATACTTAGAAGAACCCAATAACCTATCGGACGATGAAGTGGGGATCAATGGATAGATTCACAAAAATTCATTTGTTCCTTACCTTCCATTTGCCACAGGAAATGAAGATGTATTGTGAATTTTAAGGTCCCATCTTATGATCCCATTAGTGAATAAAATAAGCAAACGAGGAAAAGGGACAAAATTCCAACAAATGAAGAGAATATAAAACATCCAAGCATAAATAACTAGAGATAGTACACTGGAAGAAGATGTGATAAATTGTCTCAGACTCGTTTAGACATAAACTACATATATTTAGGTCATGAAATCCCCTGCGTATCAATTTGTCCCATGTGAGAATGCAATTTTCCAAGACAAGCCATATAAAGCACTTATTTTCAAAAGAAGAAGCCAGTGACAATTTTTTTTATACCACCACATATTTTTGTGAGATGAAGACAAATTGATGATGGATTCATAGGAAAACTCAACTATATTCTAACCAGAGGACAAATTCTAGCATCAAACCATTGTGTTTTCGTCGCTAGATAATAAAATCCCATTTGATGTGACACATTTATTAAAAGAGTACCATTTTTTGGAAATATTGGCATTGATGGAAAAGCAGCACAAAGGAGCAGCACCTGAACTATCACTAAGGAAAAGGGGTAGAGAAGAACTGGCAATAAGCCAAAGGAGCATATCAGGCAATAATGCAGTAAGAAAGCATAAAAGCAGAGAGACAGTGAATGCAGCTAAGCAACAAAGGCAGAGAAAAATAAAATGTAGAGAGGCAGCAAATATAGCATAGGAAGCGAATGCAACTAAGAAGGCACCAAAGGCAAAAAAGGCAGCAAAAAGAAGCAGAGGCAGTAGAGAAGCAGTTAAGGAAGAAAAGGAGCAAAGGCAGAAAAACAATCTCCGGAGAGATTGGCGCGTTTAAGGCATGCAGCAAGGGAAAGAATCCCAAGTCGGAGTGAATATCGAATAGAAGAACAAGCTCAGAAGAGATATGCGTACTTAGAAACTGAATAAAGCTCAGGGAGGAGCAGCATGGAGGAACCGATGTTGCAGAGCGGTGAAAATATAAAGCTCAGGTGAGAATCGCGTTGAAGAATACAGAACAAGCTCATGAGGAGTAGCGTGGAGGAACCAATGTTGCAGAGTGGCGATAGGATAAACAAAAAAAAATTGACTAAGGCAGAGAAGTCTTTGAAGAACTCCAAGTGAGGTGATTGGACGGTCATGATTAGATCGCAACAATAAAGGCAAGAAATGGACAGATATGATTCATCGTAAGATAAGCGGGGCAGAAATATAATTGAATTGCAAACAGCAACGAGGACCGTAGATCTGGAAAAAACAACGGTGACGATCACATCGGCGGAGATCGAAATTGCAAGTCACAAGGTAATTGTTTTAATTTGCAACGCGATGTGGCGATGCGAAGGGACACATGGCGGCACAGTGCAATATCACACATCGGTGATGCAAATTTCATCGCATACCATGAAGTTGTGATGCGATGTGATGAGATGCGATGGGATGAGAAGATGAGATGCGATGCAATGCGATCGCATATCGCAATCGGGGCAAGAGAGATATCGCATAATCTTAGAAGTCACGAGAGTTGCGATGCAAAGTAGCGATAAATTCAATTGGGACCCAATCGCATATCGCTCATCGCAAGCTCAGGACGAAGTCCGAAATGCGAAAAGAGTCTCGGATGCGATATATTTCGAATATAAAGTCTATAGGATTTCAAATCTGAAGGTATAAGGTTTCCCTTTGAAAAATCACATCAGGAGGATGAAAGAGCAACAGAGAAACAAAGAAACGGAGAAATAGCCGAAACGCTGAGATACAGCCTGGTGGGACCCCTCACATATCACATATCGGGAGATCAGATGGATAAAGGCACATGGGATAACTGGAATCGCCAAAGTGAGATAAAGAGAGAAGACGCGATGAAGATCAAAGCCGAAACCTAAAGGTATTTTCAAGTCCGGAAGTATGTGGTCTTCCTTTGTTAAATCACATCGTAGGACAAAGGAGGATTATAACATAGAACAGTGGAATGCCGAAATGTGATAGAAAAATATAGTGGAATATATTTTGAAATCCGCAGAACAATGAAGGCAGGATTAGAAAACTGGTAAGTTGTTTTTTCACACCGCTTTTGGAGGATAAGTGGTAAAAGGTGAAACGAACGCGATAGCGTTAAGAGGGGGATGTGTGGCAGTCTAAAACCACCTATTTCGCGTAGGTAGGGGAAAATTAAATAACATGCAACTTGGTGTGCGAATTACATCGGATTTGGAAGTTAAAAGAGGTGGAGTGCGATGACCGTTCGATCGATGAAAGGATGATGTGCATGTGGATATGCATAACGAACATTTACAAGAAAAGTGTGAGAGAAAGCAACTCAAAAGACATCGGAAACAGAAGAAGCAGAATAGTTATGGAGCAGAGCTAGATATAGCAGCAGAAATGACTCGGGAAAGTAATAAGACCCGACACTCATGCAAAACAATGGTTGAAGAGATAACAATGGTTTTTGAATAAAGTTTGAATGTTGTGGGCACAAGCAGAAGAGGAAAATTCGAGCACAAGGATATTTGTTGGCACTGTTGAAAACGTGCCAGCTAGGTCAAGTAAGGAAAAATGCGCTTGGGCAGAACTGATATGATGAAACTGCAGAAACTAAAAAGACAATGACAGCAACATAAAGGACAAATGGACAGAGAGCCAAGAGTTGAAAAGGCTAAGTGAAATATATTTGTTGTAACTGTAAATTTAAATGAATTAATTATTTTTATTGTATGTGATGCAAAGGCAAGTCTCCGTAGGAAAATCAAAACTCCAATTTGATATTGTAATAATTGTATATATTGTTGTAACAGTCAGAATATGCTGAGTGAGGAAATGAGTGGGTGAAAGGCAAGAACCGTTCATGTTCACTTCATATTCCCTGTAGAATGCAAACAGCCATGAATTTATTTGTATAAAACAGGTAATATCCATGTGTAGAAGGTTACGAAAACAGAGACAGAGAAAGAGAGAGTGTGTAGCAGAATTGAATAGAGTTGAAGATTGTTAAAAAGTTGCATACGGTTAGAGAATGGAAGAAGAAGAAGGATCAGATAGAGAAGTTGTGAAGATCCAGAGATGATTTAAAGCATATAGGAAGGCTGGAAGGACAGCAGTGAAGAAGGAGAAAAACAGAGCTGATATCCAGGTAAATCGGCATATAATTTATTGTAGAGTGAGGAAGTTGGTGCTTCCATATCATGTTGTAGCTTGATATATGTCCAATTGTAGTTGGTTGAGGTAGGAGCCTCCTGTGGGTTGTATCCTACAGAAAATACATGGGAGTTGGCGCTTCCATTTCAAGTTGTAGCTTGATAGATTTCCAGTTGTAGCTGGTTGAGGTAGGAGCCTCCTGTGGGTTGTGGCTTGCAAAAAATAGATGGGATTTGGAGCTTCCTTACACGTTGTAGCATGCAGAATTTGAGGTAGTAGCCTTCTGTAGTTTGGAGCCTATAGAAAATCAGTGGTGAGAGGGAGTTGGAGCTTGCCTTTGCATCACAACAATAATAAGATGTGGTTTTCTCCCTTATGGGTTTCCACTTATACTTGTTGTCCATATGCATGATGATTATGTGTTGATGTTCTATATTTAATCTGCTTAATACTTGCTGCTCACATATTAAGATTGATGTTTCATTATATAATAAGTTGATCATGAAATGAAGTTGTAAATAAGTTTAAAGGAATGTTTTAAAAGTCCATGAATGTGTTAAACTGATTCACCCCCCCTCTCAGTTTAACTAAGGGTTCAACAATTGGTATCGGAGCCAAGTTCGTTTGGTGTAAGCCTAATAGCTTGAAGGAGATCTGGTTGAGTAATGGACTATCGAAATGTACCCGTGTTAAATACAACAAACTTTCCTGAATGGAGAGATAAGGTTAAAACAGATTTAATGACTTATGAACCTGAGGTATGGAAGCTTGTATGTGATGGTTACTACACAGACTCTCCCTCTTTGCAAGAACAACAGTGGAATGCCAAGGCAAAATGTGTGATATATAATAGTCTTCATAACAAGGATCTTGATTTAATAATGGATCTAACCTCTGCAAAAGAAATCTGGGATAGATTGCATTTCATGCATGAAGTAGACACTAGGGGCTACATTGTCAAGAAGGAGAAGAGAATAAAGAAGAAGAAAAATTCATGTCAAAAGGAAAATGTTCAATCAAATGAGGTACCTGCTAGTGTGAATGGAAGTAAGTTCCATGAAGAAATTATAGTGAAAGAACAAACCAAACTTGACATTGCCTTGACTGAAATAGGAAGATTGAAGAATGAAACCAAAGACCTGAAGAAATTGGTGCAAATATGTGATGAGAAAGAATATGAAGATAAGAAAGAAATTGTTGGCCTAAAGACACAACTTGAAGAAGCAAGGAAAGTAGAAGACACTCTACTAAAGAAAATAAAGGATAAAATTTAGAAGCAAGAGAAATTGGAAGAAGAAGTAGTGTGCCTGAGAAAGAAATTAGAAAAATCCCAAAGAGAATTATTAATGAATACTCCTCAAATGACAAGCTCTGAACAGTTGGACAAGATTCTAAATGCTCAAAGGTCTCCTCTCATAAAGGTTGGGATAGGATATGAAGGAGAAACCAGTAAGTCCAAGGTAGAAGATAACAAGAATATCATTTTTGTAAACGCTGTAAAGGATAATGAAGCAACTCAAAATATTCCTACAGAAGTAGAAGCCAGCAAGAACATGATTTGCAATGAAGTAAACATAAACAATCAGCGACCTCAAATGACAAAGAACGAAATGAAGAAACAATCTGCTAAAAAAGGCTCATACACTCTTGAATATGAATTGAATAAATTCAGAAGTTGTCAAAGGAGTTTCTTTCCTCCTATAAGAAGTATCACTTGTTTTTCCTGCCACAAACCTGGACATATTGCAGCATATTGTAAGACAAAGAAAATCCAGTCCAACCAGCAAAGGATGCAGAAAATGAAAAGACTACCTCAAGCAAACAAATGGAGAGGACAACCTTTCACCAGGTACAATAATCAATTCCATGGCTACTTTTTTTCATGCAATGAATTTGGACATAAATCTGTTGAATGTAAATTGTGTTCAAAAAGGGGAACAAAATATTATACATCAACTCAAACATACCTTGGTAAAATAAGATGTTATGTATGCCTCAAGCATGGTCACAAAGCAAAAGACTGTAAATTACCATATACATTAAAGAACTCTAGACAGATGATGGAATCAAATCCAATCCGACAAAACTGTGAATCAAAAAGAAGTGTAGACACTATGAAGAACCCTAATAAAGTTTGGAAGGAAATGAGAAAGGGGGAGCCTATTAACTCAATAACATAATGAATCCATCACAGTCTGAGGGGGAGCTACTCTAAGAAGAAACATCCCAGGGGGAGAGCAATCCATAAATAGTCCCCATGAAAGTAGTCTAAGAAGAGATCCTTGGAATGAGAACATCTATAAGATCAAGAAGGGAAAGGACAATTTCTCTAACAGAGATCTATAGAGAAAGAAGAATACCTGAAGCACACAATAGCCAACAGGTTGATGGAAGGAGAAAAGGCAGCAAGAAGTCATGATGGTAGAGGGAACATCAGCCATGAACATGTAAGCTAAGAAGACATCAGCGCATTAAGTGATGAATGGTTAAAATCACAAAATTTATTTTTCGAGCTACAGAACTGGAAAGACCCATAAAGGATGATCACATTGTGCATCATACTACTAGAATTAACAATGAATCACATTAAGAAGGATGAGTAAGTGAAGTGCCTATCATCATTATATCATTACATCATTCATCTATAAAAAGTCCCTTTGGAGGAATGCAGTTAAGTGAGTGATAAACCTCTGAGTGATCTGCCCATGAAGATTCCTAGTATAGAAATTGAAGATGTCTTCTCGAATATCATTATGTTAGAATAGTTGAATTGAATATAAAGCAGCAATGATTATGGAGTAGTCCTAGAAATGAATATGCAGTGACATTCTTTTAAACCAGAAAAAGGTTAATGATGCCAAGATCAGATTCAGTATACTGATGATTATTGTTAAGAACAGTGGAGAGCTCAATAGTAGAAACTATGAAGGTTGTCTTAACTATGGGTGCATGTGCGAGCTGAAGTGAAATTACTACATAGTTTATCAAATTAGTATCAATTGGTATTTGGATCAAGCAGCGTGCCTATGAGCAGAATACCAAGTATTATCAGTGAAGCAATGGTATGGTATAGGTCCTCAAGATCAGAGTATTATTGCAGAAGTACATCAAGGTAGTATACCCAACATTATCTGCATTATTAAAGCATAAAAAGGTCAATGAAAGTGCAAAAGGATCATTATCTTGTTTACACTTGAAGTAGTATATTGAGCATTAAAGCAGTATCTATTTTTAGATATAACTGCATGCCTTCCTCAAGTCAGTACAGATATATCTTCAAGGCCTCTTTCTTTAGATCATTCATAAAACTGTGTGAAGTCTGTTTGTTGAGATTTCAATTAAACAACTTGAAGATGTTTTGCTAAAGATCATCATGATAGAACAGTTAAAGTATCTGAAGTATGAAGGACTAGTTGTGTTAATCTTACATTTGAAGCTCAAAAGTCTGTTATTGATTCATCAAAATCATACATCAGCAGAAAGGATTTGCTGGTATTTCACCATTAAAGAGAGGTTGATCGTTGACATACATACCCCCTTATGTCATAAATAAAATTGCATAGTTGATATGTGAGACTGACCAATACATTGAATGTATCTAGCCTCATGGGTTTGTTTTGAAAGTACATTGTACAAGAAGTAAAGTCGTTTGGTCTCTTAGATTGAAAGATATTGTATAATCTCACAATAAGTTGTAAGCTCTCGTTTGATTCATTTATCACATTAGTAAAAAGGACCTTTCAGCTATTAAGTGTAATATCCCTGTTAGCAGAAAAGCTCATATCACCACCAACAAGAAGCAAAGGTGAACCACAGCTATAAAAGATATATTGGCATCGTCATATTTGAATAGATGTGTACTACAGATATGTGTCTCAGATGAATATCATAATATGGACTAAAGTATATTTGAGGTAGACTTTTTATGACGTATGGACCATTCTCAGTACTTTAGTATTATTCCAGTGATGCATCTCTGATTATATAAGTCTGGTACAATGTGTTCTATGAAGTGTCCTTATCATCACTTTTAGCTTTATACAAGTGCAAGAATTATGAGCTTTGGGATGATATCAACTTACTGTGTATATACATACAAGTTCAATTATTCTCAAAGTGTTCTCCCAACAACTCTTGTACACCAGTTTGGAGCAGCATGGTACAAAGTCAGAAGAAGAAGGCCTAAACACAACTCAGAGAGAGGAAATGAAAATATAGAAAGTACATTGGGAAAGGTGCAACCCTTTTCCATTGATGTTAAAGGGGGAGGAAGATAATACACTTCTCAGAATAAGGGGGAGGAAGTCCTGGAGGAAGTATTGGAGTATTTCCATCAATGCCAAAGGGGGAGACTGTTGGAAATATTTTCATTGATGGCAAAGGAGCACAAAGGAGCAGCACCTGAACTATCACCAAGGCAAAGGAGCAGAGAAGAACTAGCAATAAGGCAAAGGAGCAGATCAGAAAATAATGCATTAAGAAAGCATAAAAGTAGAGATGCAGCAAATGCAGCTAAGAAACAAAGGCAAATAAACAATGAATGTAGAGAGGCAGCAAATATAGCAGAGGCAGTGAATGCAGCTAAGAAGGCACCAAAGGCAAAAAAGGCAGCAGAGAAGTAGTTAAGGAAGAAAAGGAGCAAAGGCAGCAAAAAAAGCTCAGGAGAGATCAATGCATTTAAGGCATGCAGCAAGGGAAATAATCCCAAGTTGGAGTGAATATCGAATAGAAGAACAAGCTCAGGAGAGATCTACACACTTAGAAACTGAATAAAGCTCAGGGAGGAGCAACGTGGAGGAACCGGTGTTGCATAGCGGCAACAATATAAAGCTCAGGAGAGAATCGCGTTGAAGAATACAGAACAAGCTCAAGAGGAGTAGCATGGAGGAACCAATGTTGCAGAGCGGAGATAGGATAAACAAACAAAAATCGACTAAGACAAAGAAGTCTTTGAAGAACTCCAAGTGAGGTGATTGGACAATCACGATTAGATTGCAACAACAAAGGCAAGAAATGGATGGATATGATTCATCGTAAGATAAGAAGAGCAGAAATACAATTGAATTGCAAACAGAAAAAAGGACCATAGATCTGGACAGATCAACAGTGACGATCACATCAGCGGAGATTGAAATTGCAAGTCACAAGGTAATTTTTTTAATTTGCGATGCGATGTGGCGATGTGAAAGGACACGTGGCGGCACAGCTGTTACACTGAAAACTGTCACCTTGACATTCTGCTGACTATATGAGCTCATTATTACTCATACTTCCTCCTTTTGCAAGTCCAATATACCAGCTCCTCATATCAAGCTTCAAAATCAGAAGAAAATCCCTAAAATCCCCTAAGAATTGGTATCGCACTTTCTCTATGCATTCCCTGCGGTCCCGCACCTAAATCTCAGCCTGCCTGCGGAACCATACCGCACATTCTTTGTGTAATGGGTGCGGACCTCTGTAAAACATAAAAAGGCGAGAAAATGAAGATAAAAAGTGAATTCCAGGTGAATTCTAGAAGATTCTAGACGGGAATTTTCGGGAATGGATACGCTTTGAAGCTGGTTCATGCATCCCTCACTTACTGGAGCTAACCCCTTGATGTAAGGAGCTTATCCCTTTGAAGGAGGATTCTATCCCTTCATATTTGGAACTAGAAACCTCCTCTCTTTCACTATAAAAAGAGGCTTTGGGTAGCCTCAAAGGGAGTTCAAGCTTATGAGATTTGAAGTTAAATGGTGTTGAGATTTAGACTTGAGTAACTAAGACTTTCTGTGAGGTTAAATCACTCATCTCCATTTGTCTTAGTTCAAAGAGTGCAATGCTTGTCAGAGTAAAGGAGATTCCTGCTTCGGACCCCGGGAGGACCTGCACAACATCAAGGCACAGGTTGTAAAGGTTTTCTATCTTTAAAGTTAATACAAATATACTCATTTCTCTCAGTAAACTGTCAATTTGTGGTTTATTTCATAAATTCCTTGATCATTATGATAAGTATGATTTATGATAATGTCTATACAGGTGCTGCTTAATCTTTTTCCTTGTTTGTGATTGCAGATATACGAAGGACGTTCTTTCAGTGCACGGGAAGGACTTCAACAAAATCAAGCAAGCAAGCAAAGCGTTGGACATAAGGTAGACCTTGCACCCGTATAGTGTTTTTATAAATTGCATATGCTTAGAGAAAGATTAATATAATTGGCTGTTTGTTGCTAGTTACCTTTTGTACTAGAGAGATCGGTCTTGTCTGCAAGACGGATTAATCTACACAACAAAATGGCGACTCCGCTGGGGAAGAACTTGTTTGTTCTTGGTTCTCTTTGATTTTTGACTTGAGAAAAGATTTCTTTTTCTGGTTTTTGATTGATTCACATCTGTCTGGGTGTTTTAAATTTTTTCTGTTTTTGAAAATTTAGAAGTGTTTTGGATTTTTCTATCATTTTTGCTAGGACCGCACTCTGCATAACTGTTACAGTGCGGGCAGTTTCGCATGTTCTTTATAGAATACAGTGCGGGACCGCACCTGTAAACACTGCTTGCATGCGGACCCTGTAAAAATTTTGAAAAATTTCTAGGTTTCTTTTTCTGGTTAATTTTTAGATCTTTGGTTTCTGCCCAGACTGGTTATTGTGTCTATCAAGAATTCATTGTTTATGAACTCCAACAGTGTTAGTGTTTTGAATGATTTTCTAGGAGATTTTTCTGTTTGGTCTTTGTAGTGATTCAAATTTTTTGACAATTTGCAGTATCTCAGATCACATAAGATCTCTTTTTGTCTCTTGAATCCGACCTCATTGTGAAAACATCCTAGATTGAGAAATTAAGCCTTTTTGATTTCTTTGCAAATCTTCGAAAAGAACTTGCTTTAAAGTTTTGAATTTCATTTATTCTTTGAGTGTTTTTGATCTGTTTGATAGATTCTTAGTTTGCTGAACAACTAAGAGAAACATTCATAAAAAAAAACTCTAAAAAGCTTTTACTCAATTTAGATTAGTTCTTAAGATTAGTCTTTGTAGTTTTGAATAGTTTTAATTTTTGTAGATTTCTTTCGAAAGAGAATTGTTTTGTAGCTTCTTGTTTGGAAAATAAAAGAGTTTTTCTTGTGAGCTTTGATAGTTTAACGAAAAGACAAAAAGTTTCTTTCAATTAGTTTTCATGTTTGAAGAAGGAATTTGAAGGTTGCATTCTCTAACTCTTCTTTAGATAGAAAATTCATTGAAAGAAAAAAGAATTGAATATCATCATAGGTGCATTTTAGCATTTTTGGAAGTCGAGTCTTCACATCATACAAAGTTTCATTTCCGCGCCCATTGACTTAAGAAACAGCTCTTAAAAGTAACGCTTAAATAAAATTCATCTAGTAATCTTTTTATTTCTAGGGCTCTCATCACCAACATAGCTTAGGCTAGTATCTTGGAGTAGGGAGTAATTAACTCTCCAAGGTAGATAAAACAAACAAGTAGATATATCTTGTGGTAGGAAGAATTCCAGTTGTTGCATGTATGCTCTGGGAAGCTCCTCTTAAAGGAGTTAAGCACGAGATCATATCTGAACCAGTGGGGTAATCAATCCTTCCTCATTGGGAACGATAGAAGATATACACGTATTAAAAGCGGTAAACCTCGGATAGACCATTGTCGAGGAGCCAGGGGTCACTTGTCGGTAAACCTTGGATTATTTCAAGGAGCCTTCAAGGGGATTGAGCTTTGTTACTCTGCCCTTGCGTGTGTGTCGGATCGTAGACTGTTCCCCCAGGTATATTTGTTTCAGTTGGTAACCTTAGAGGCCATAATCTTTAGGATTCTTTCCTAAGGTGACGGTGGAGGAAAGATCCCACTGTACCTGGAACAGACGTCGACTAGACTCACTTGGACTCTCTGGGGGGTTCTCTTCACTCGAGATGGTTATGTGAAGAAACTTGTGCCAGTCTGTTTCATTAAGCAGGTTGTCGGGGTAACTGTTCCAACCGCCCTTTTTTTGTTAAAACTCTACTAAGTTGGATTTCATCACCAACTAGTGATTTTAGTACGGAAAGTTACTTGTTTGTGTGTGGTTTGAACTCTTAGATTTTTTAAGCGAGTGATTCAATTGTTTGTTTCTTAGAGACTTTAGGTGTTTTCATTATTTTTCTTTTTTTGCGTGTGATTAGATAATTTTTCATCGTGGCGGAATTGCCGAGACAATCCCGGAGAATACAAGGGAAACCCCCTGAATTTACACCAGGTCATCTTGAAGGGCTTTGAGCTCTGGTACCACACAGTAGTCGTAGACTTAGATCAACAGAAGCTGAAAGCTCTGCTATTGTGATACATCCTGATCATCAAATTCCTACAACAGAATATATTCAAGAACCGATTTCAGTTTCTGAAGTCACTGAAAATATTTCTCCTACAGGAGAATTATCTGACGAACCTGAAATCTCTGAGCCTGAAACTGAATCTTCTGTGTTAGAAACATCTTCGGGATTTATCTCACCAACTTCTAGCGATCTAGGTTCACCAAGGGTTAGAAATATCATTACTGAAAATCTTCCTTCTGGACTAATTTCTATAGAAGAACTTACTAATCCAGACGAAGACATATCTCTTCCCAACTCCCCTCAATCGTTAAATCTTAGGGAGTGTGAATCTATTTTCTACAGCCCTATTCGAACTAATCCCTGATATCTTTCTTTAACTGATTTTTTAGAGAATCCGGGTCTTGCTTTTTATCCACCTCGAGTTCCATTTCATCCTACACCCAGAGGTTATTATCCGTCATCTATTATGGCTGGAGAGTCGTCCATGTTTTCGCAAACACCTGAATCTTTTTTACATGGTGGTCCTTCTGTTCCTGCGGGATATCAGTCTTTGTCTGGTACTTTCTCAGGAGCAACTCCTCAACCTATCGAAAATGTGTTATCATCTGGTCTTGGTGGACTTAAAATTGAAATGTCGAACGCAGAGCAAGTTTATATGATGTCTGGTAACATTCCTAATCCTCAAGGACTTAAAATTGAAACGTCGAACGCAGAGCAAGTTTATATGATGTCTGGTAACGTTCCTTCTGGGGGTCAACCTCAGGGAACTCAGTTACCGCCTGGGGGGCAACCTCAGGGTAGTCAATTACCGCCTGGGGGGCAACCCCAAGGTAGTCAGTTACCACCCGGGGCTCAACCTCAAGGTAGCTTTTTCCCAGGACAAACTGTGGATCAATATTATTTTGGGGGGCAAAACCAAGGACAGTACATACCTCAAGGTTACCAACCTCAAGGACAGTACATTCCTCAAGGTCAACCCCAAACTCAATATGCTCCTCAGGGTCCTCAACAACCCCAACTTCAGTACGTGCCTCAAGGTTATCAACCTCAAGGGCAGTACCCAATGCAAGGTTACCAACAGCCTTCTGGTCAACCATCTGTTCAAGGAGCCGGAACTTTACCTTATTATCAACCCTACGTTCAACCAGGTTTTGGTCCTTACATTCAACCTTCTATGGGACAATACCCCGGAATGATGGTGTGGGATCCGTCCCAATATCAACAGCCTTTGCAGCCTAATGTGCAGTTACCTTATCAACCTGGTCAACCATTGGTTTCTGGTTCAACTCAGCAACCTGTTCAGCCAGCTATTCAAATTCCTGCACCTAATTCAGTTCAGCAGGCTGGGCCTAGTACACCTCAGACTCCGCCCCAAACTGTTGCAACTGTTGCAACGTCTGTTCAACCTGTTACACCTGTTTCTGGAGTGTCTGTAGCTCCGAGTTCGGCTATCCCAGTATCTGTGCAAATCCCTCAAGTCTCTGTACCTCAGTCAGGACCCTCAGTTCAGACTACAGTTCAGATGCCTGCAGGACAAGCCGGTACAAGTACAGTTGTTACGAGTCAACCTCAATTTACTTATCAACCGTACCAAGGACAGCCACAATACGGTCCCTATGTACAGAATCCAAGCTATCAACCATACCCTGGTTATACTTATCAACAACCTCAGTATGGTCCGACTCATCCTGGTTATCCAAGAGGTTATACAATACCCAATGCTAATCCCATTCCTAGTTATCCTGGGTATCCGCCTCCTGGATCTGCTTTGGCTTCTCAAGGTTTTCGTGATCCTAACCGGCAGTTACCGTTCATCGCAAATTTGGACTTACCTGATTTGACGCACCTTACAAATGATCCTATTTTCTATTATCAGAACTGGCCGTCAATGCCTCATAAGTTTCCCAGTGATATACCGAAATTTGAAGGTAAGACAGGAGAGGATCCATCAAATCATGTGATGACTTATCACCTTTGGTGTGCATCTAATTCGATTATTGATGATTCGATTCGCTTACGTCTTTTCCAGAGGACACTCATAGGTCTTGCAGCCAAATGGTACATTGAGTTGCCACGAGGCTCGTTTCATAATTTCAATCAGTTAGCAACGTCTTTCTTAACTCATTTCCAGTTGCCTGTCAGATACGACAATGGCACAGAATTATTAACTTCGCTAAAACAATCTACGTCCACGTATAGTTCTGATCATATTCATGAATGGCGACGTAGACGACGTTTGGTGAAAGTTTATATTCCGGATCAAATTTTGGCAGAATGGTTTGTTAAATCATTGTTACCCAAGATCACTGAAGATGTAGCTAAGGCTGGTGTTGTTATTGAAGAGCAAGTAATTGCTCAGGCTCAGTACCTAGACCTCGTCTATACGCAGTCAGGTACTTTACATGAAAAAATTCCGGATTTACCCAAACAAGGTCAGATAGTTGCTCCTCCTTCAGGGTCTCATGCCGCTGACGGTATGATTGGTACAGTTAGTTCCAAAAGTAAGAAGAAATCCTCAAAGAATTCTTCTCCAATCATAACTTTACCTGATTCCCCGAAGGGAGAATCCTCTCAAGAAGTTTCTGCCGATATTCATGTCGTTGAAACATCTACGGCAAAATCAAAATCCGGTGGTAAAAAGAAGGGGAGGAATAAAAACAAGAAAAATTCGAAAGAGAAAATAGATATAGAAGAATCCAATGATGAGAAACGTAAACCTCGCTATCCTTGCTTCATTTGTGAACAAGATCACTTCACGAAAGAATGCCCATATCGAGAAGAGGTTACGAAACTCATTAAAGGATCGCAACAACCTGTTGTCTTGAAGGATCCTTTTCCAGTTCAAGATAGTAAGATGATTGGTTCTTCCTCGACCACTTTAGAAGAGCCTATTATGATGATGTCTCATGTAAGGGTTGCGACGCGATCGCAAGATTACGGTTCTAAGAATCCCGTTGATGGCAGAGAAGGAGAGTCTTTCAATGCCAACGCATCAAATACAACTCCTCCTGTTTCCGGTCCGCTACAGATCGAGAAACAAAATCCAGACTTGATAATCAAGCCGCCTGCTAAAGGTGTTCTTCGTAAATCGGCTTTCAATCCACATGCGAGAGCTGCTCAGAATTACAACATTGTTGAAGATTTAGCAATTTCTCCTTCAACAATGTCGGCTTTGGAAGTGCTGCAGTCATGTCCGGCACAGCGTAAATTGTTATTGTCTGCCATAGGAGCTGTTGATGTTCAGGATTATAACCTTATAATCTTCGATTTAGAAACTAGTACACCACGTCTTCCTCACCAAATGGCTTTCCAGATTCCAGTGTTAGTAAAAAACAGACCTATTTTTCGGACTGTGATTGATGAGGGAGCTTCAACATGTATTATGTCGCTTCAGTGTTGGAAATCTCTTGGTTCTCCTACACTTAACCAATCTCCGACGATTCTAAAAGCTTTTGATGGTCAAGGTTTTCAACCTTATGGTATTTTGCAGGATTTACCCATAGGGGTTGAAGGGAAAATTGTTAATCTAGATGTGGAAGTGGTTGATGCCCCTCTAGATTACAACCTTCTACTGGGTCGTAGTTGGTCTTATGCTATGACTGTTGTTGTCTCTTCGGTCTTTCGACTTATAAAATTTCCATATCAAGGAAGGATCGTGACAATAGATCAGTTGACTTATTTTTCGTCAGACCCAGCCTCTACAAGACAATCCAGCATGTTGGTAAAACGACTATCTCTTATAAGGATGTTGGAGTAGGTTTGGTTAAAGATTCTGGTTTGCTAGGAACTTTTTCCTTTCCTCCTCCTAACGTATCGTCTTCTACTGCAACTATTCATATGATTTCGTCGGACACAGTGATGTCTGATGATCCTTGGATTCTACCTTCAGAATCCGAGATCGACTCATTTGATGGCGCGATGCCTTTGAGTCCATTTGAAATTGCGTACCAGACTGTACAGTCTTTTTCCAACCCCTTTTCAACCGAAATCGATCCAATGAATGGGATCCAAGAGGAATCGCTTTCTATTTCTAGTTCAGACGCAACGACATTTCCTGAAATTGTTCATACAGATGAGCAAATTCGTGAGTTTTTATCTGTTGATGATTTACCATGGGAAGATCTCCATCATAGGTCTTCATTCTTACCTGAATTAGATCATTTTGAAAATGATTTCGCTTCAATATTTACTGCTGAATATGCCAAGGAACCTCAGAATCCATTGAAAAATCCTGATTCTGAGTTAAATTTAGAAAATATATCTAGAACGGTTCCGATTGACATTTCAGTAAAACCGGGAATAATTGAAAACATTCATATAGGTGCTTGTTGTTCAGACGAAGAAATTCAAACTTATAAAGCCCTATTTCAAGAATTCCGTGACGTGTTTGCCTGGTCTTACGAAGAAATTCCAGGAATTGATCCATCGATCGTAGTACATGAAATTAAGACTTACCCGGATGCTAAACCTGTTCGTCAACGATTACGTCAAATACATCCTAGAAAAGCTGCTGCTATAAAAAATGAAGTTGAAAAATTACTTCGCGCAGGATTTATTTATCCAATTCCTTTAACGGATTGGGTATCGAATATTGTTCCTGTGACTAAAAAACAAGGAACAATAAGAGTATGTATTGATTATAGGGATATTAATCAAGCGTGTCCAAAAGACAATTATCCAACTCCCTATATCGATCAGATAATCGACGATTGTGCTGGAAGTGAACTTTTTTCCTTTATGGATGGTTTTTCTGGCTACAATCAAATAAACATACTCCCTGCAAATCAACCTAAAACAGCTTTCATTTGTCCATGGGGAACGTTTGCCTATTGTAAACTACCTTTTGGACTTAAGAACGCTGGAGCAACTTTTCAACGGGCTATGTCTTATGCGTTTCATGACATTAAGCACATTTTTCAACCATATCTTGATGATTTACCTGCTCATTCATTACGTAGGGCCGATCATCCCACTCATTTACGAGAAATTTTTATGAGATGTCGGCATTATCGGATAAGGTTGAATCTGCATAAATGTGTTTTCTGCGTAGAATCGGGTCGTTTACTGGGATTTGTTGTCTCGAAATCAGGCATTCGTGTTGATCCTTCGAAGGTCAAAGCTATTTTTAAATTGCCTCCTCCTTCGACATTGCGCCAACTCCAGAGTTTGCAGGGGAAAGCGAACTTTTTACGTAGATTTATTCAGAACTATGCCGAGCTTGCAAAGGGTTTTACCCGGTTGTTGAAACAGGACATTCCGTTCTTTTGGGACGAGGTCGCTGATCGATCTTTTGATGCACTTAAACACGCGTTGACCCATGCACCGTTATTGCATCCTCCCAACTACAACCAGGATTACTTTCTGTATCTCGCTGCTTCTCATTCCACTATTGGGATGGTACTAGTTCGGGAAGATGAATCTCACAACGAACATGTGATTTATTATCTTAGTCGAAATTTGAATCCGACTGAAATCAAATACACACATGTGGAGAAATTGGCCTTGGCAGCTGTTCAAGCTGTCCAACGTTTTCGACATTACATATTGTTACGTAAAACCATAGTAATTTCTGATTGCAACCCTATGATGTATATTTTTACCAGACAATTGCTAGGGGGCAAGTATTCTAAATGGATAGTTATCCTGCAAGAATTTGACTTGGAATTTGAAAAATCCAAGGCAAAGAAGTCTTTGGTTTTTGCGGAACTGATGTGTGATTTCCCCTCTACTGATATTGAAACAGTGGCAGAAGAGTCCATTGTGAACGAATCTTTTTTTCTTATCAGTACGCTTGATCCATGGTATGGGGATATTATTGTATATCTCCAAACCCAATCTTTTCGGCCTGAAATTTCACGAACTCAGTGACGAAAAATACGCTTCCAATCCCAACAATATAATATCATTGGTGATACTCTTTATCGACGAGGAGCGGATTCTGTTTTCCGACGTTGTTTAACTCATGAAGAAGCTGAAAAGGTACTAAATGACTGTCATTCTGGAGCATGTGGCGGTCATATTTCTGGGTATGCCACTGCGCAAAAGATATTGCGTGCAGGTTATTTCTGGCCAACATTATTTAAAGATTTCATTTATGCGGTTCGGAAATGCCACAACTGTCAAATTTTTGATAGAAAAATGCGCGCGCCACCCGCTCCTCTTCACCCTATAATTGTTGTTGGTCCATTTGCAAAATGGGGTATCGATTTTATCACATGTAACCCTCACTCGGCCGGGGGGCATGCTTATATTATTCTCGCTGTAGATTATTTTACGAAATGGGCCGAGGCGATGCCTACATATTCAGCTGACGGCAAGACTGCTACAACATTCGTGTTCAATCACATAATTGCTAGGTTTGGTGTTCCTCAAGCTATTATTACAGATCATGGAAGTCATTTTCGGAACATCATGATGACTGAATTAACAGAACAACTTGGCCTACGCCACGATAATTCCACTCCGTACTATCCACAAGCAAATGGCCTGGTTGAAGCTATTAATAAAGTTTTAGTCACCATGATTAAACGAATCATTGGTATTCACAAGACGAATTGGCATTCCATGTTATTTTCAGCGCTTTGGGCATATCGAACCTCAGTCAAAACATCAACAGGTTTCACTCCTTTTCAACTAGTTTACGGTTTAGAAGTTGTGCTACCAATTGAATGCGAAATACCGTCATTAAAATTAGCCATAGAATTACTTCCAGCTACGTCTGAAGAGGAAAAACGTTTCTTGTACTTGGCCCAATTAGATGAGAATCGGCGAAGTGCTGCAATAGCAAACGAGGCTCATGTTAAAAGGATAAAAGCTCGGTATGATAGAAATGTGACCCCTCGAAATTTTTCAGAAGGAGACCTAGTTTTACTTTATGATCAAGCTAACGACAAGCTAGGAGCTGGAAAATTCGTGCCTATGTGGCATGGTCCTTATATTGTTAAACGAAAGTTAGCAAAAGGGGCCTATGAGTTAATAGATTTTGACGGTGTCCCTTTGGATAAACCCAGAAATGGGCTTTATCTAAAGCGATATTATGCTTAAACGAGGTGTGGAGATTTTGTTAGTTTAGATTTCTTTACTGCTGGTGTGTTAGATTAGAAAAGTGTGCCTAGTTTAGAAGTGTGTTTTTATCACTATTCCTGCTTATCTGAGTTTTACTCTTGATATTGCAGATGTCGACGTCTCTTCAAACCTACATTGGTTTTTCTGATGGTGCTTGTCATAGTACACGGAACATTTCTTCCGCAGCTTGGGTTATCTATTCACCCTCTGACGAGTTAGTATCCATGCATGGGGTAAGCCTTGGTCAAACAACAAATAACATTGCCGAGTATAGTGCAGTGATTGAGTTATTATTTGAGTCCATATCATTTGGAATTCAGAGTTTGATTGTAAGGTTGGATTCTGAACTTGTTGTATTACAGCTTAACAGGGTTTATACCATTAGAAATCCGGTGTTATTACGGTTATTTTTGAGAGTTCGTCTCTTGGAACGTGAGTTTGATTACATTGAATGTCAGCATATTCCAAGACGTTTAAATACATTAGCAGATTCAATTGCTTCTAGTATGATAAATAGACATTTGCAATAATTAAAAGCAGTAAAACAAAAAACATTCATTCATGTACGCAGATAGCCGTCAAAATAGTGATATATATATCATAGGAGTGTGTTCAAAAAATATACATCGTCTTCGATCATAGGTTGAAAACACCTTATGATCGGCAAAAATGATAACACAAAAGTACAAAAATGAGTCTACATGATCATCTCATCACTGATGATGATCTCGATAGGAAACAACTGCTCGGGCCACCCTACATAGGAACCTCCTGAAAGGTCCTGGGACTCCAATCACATATCTTTGAAGCCTGAGGGGGATGTCATCTATGCTCGTCTCTGGTATATCTAGAGTCAAGTGTTCTAGATGATGTTCCAAATCAGTCAAAATTTCTACTGATTGGCCTGCTGGGGCTGGTGCGGGCGCAACTGGTTGTCTCCTCTCGAAAGGTTGGAGATGAGCTGGACGTTGTGGACCCACATCTGTATTTAAAAAAACTTTTGGTTATTAGTTTTCTAAGACGATAAAAAATTAAAAAATTTAGAACTTAGCAAAACGTTGAAAAATGTTTTACCTGAATCGTCCCACTGTTCCCCTGCAGGGAGAGACATCTCTCTATCTCCGCGGAAATCTATCCCTGCATACGGAAAATCCTCTATCGTGAAAACTTGGCGATCCAGCCAATGAAAATATGAAACAGGGAATCGTACAATCTCAGTGCCCTCGATAGCATGACGGGCCATCAGCGCAGACCAGTGAACCATTCTCGGTTCTCGAGGTCGACCGGCATCAACTGAAATACTCTGTGGAGCTAACTGAGGAATCCTCTCCAAAGCAAAAGAAACGACAATGGAACCATATCCAAAGTTTTTTAGTTTCCCGGTTTTTGCTCTGGTAAGTTGGCCTTTTATATTGGCCAACACAGCTTCGCACCAGTTGAAGATGGTGTCGCGAAAACAGTCCACAGCAATGCGCATTTGGGAACCAGTAGCTACATGAAGCGCGGCGCTCCCACACAGTTTGGTAACAGTGAATGCTATAACTTTCAGTTCAGGACGGATGATATGTTTTATGTCAATCCGTTTGTCCTGAGGATTTGCCTGATCATTGCAAAATTCGAGTTGAAGACTAGCGACAGTCTGGCCACCTGGCCTAGTCCCAAACAAAGATACATGTTCGCCCCTCTTGGACAAACCAGTCAAAAAATATATATCCTCCAGCTCAATTTCGAGCCGGTGGCCACCAATGAAAAAACACTGGTCCTCCACATGCCATCTGTCTACCAACCATGTTAAGAGTTCCACTTGTGCCCTCATGCCAGAGATGGCCCAGAATTTGTATAAGCAGCATGCTTTTAACGCCCTTTGTGTGGGCAAATGGAGTATTACAGCTTCATCCACTTCCTCATGTTCCCTTTCTCGCCAAATAAGCATCTTGTTAATCCTGCAACACAAAATAAGGCATATTAGAATGATTTCATTTGAAAAATTTTGGCAGAAATTTGAGAAAACCGTGCTTTAAATTTAACCGCGCGGGTACCACACCCGCTCTTTGTAAACAGAGCGTAGCTCCGCACGCGAGGTGTATGCCGGGTGTGGTACCCTCGATTTTTTCCCGTTCAGAAAAAATCGGGGTCCGCAGGTAACCTGTGTCCCGCCTGCGGACCCCGCGGGCGCATTTTTTGACCAATTTTTGCCCTAAAAAATCAAACTAAAGCCTAAAAACGAATTCTAAACGGATGAAAAACAAGATAAGGAGGTCGTGGATTACCTGGGGCTGACGATTTTCGATTCCAACGGTTGAATTTTCCAGAATCTTCACGGGAAATTTTTTATCCAAAAGCTTTTTACTTTTCACTCTGGAACTGAACGGTAAAAATGAAATAGAAAAAGTCCTTTTTATAAGTTTTTTCGAATGAATGAATTTTTAATTTATTTATTTTTCACTTTAAAAGGGGTATTTTTGAAAGCATTTTTACTTATCTTAAACAGGTATGTGTAATGTTTTGAGTTTTTCTGCAGAAACAGGGTTTTTTCAGGCGAACTGATCGTTTTTCAACAAAGAGCATACTTTTATAACTTTTTCGGACTCTTCCAAAAATTTACGAAAAAGCGAAACCTTGGAGTCCTCTTTTAAGCCCTTTTCGGACTCTCTAAATATGAAAAGATTGCCGAGTACTTGACTATTCGAACTCGTTAAAGTAAATGAACAGTCGTCCCTTCAGTATAAGTTTACCCCTTTTACGGACTGAAATGGACTATTTACGAAAAAGGTATACGTTGACTAAATACGGTCAATAGAGTTCTCTCCCGCATTATTTTATCCTTTTTCGGACTCGAGAGACTAAATTTACGAAAAAGAACACCCATAGAGTTTTCTTAAGTTTTTCTTCTGACTCCCTAAAACTGAAAAACACCGAGTTTCTCCTATACTGGACTCGTTAAAACTTAACAGTAAAGGACCTGTTTAATTTTCAACAGGAACGAACCGCTCCTTCTTAGGGTTCGAATTTTAAACTAAGTTGGACTCATCCGAAGGGTGAGCTTATAAACAAGCAAATGTTATCCTCCTCAAGCTTGTCAAAAATAAAGAGGTACTTGCCAGAAATGGTGGGGGAAAAGAGAGAAAAATGAGCATGTTTGTTGTATTTTAAAATTGTCCGAAAACTCAGTCGACCACTCTTAGACACGACACTTATATTCACCTGGGTTGGGAAATCCTTTGCCTAACAGTTAATCAAACCACATTGAAAATTTTCAGCCGGTTTCTGGGTATTAGCTTTGGGTCAATTGTCACCAAACCATCTGCAGTGTCGTTATGTGTCCAAGAGAACAGTTCAAATAAAACCATTCATCTGCAAAATATCTGTCATCCATCATTGACCATCCCTGAGTCAGTCCTTGCCGACATATTTTCAAAACTTGATCTATGATTTCGTGTTGTGGGCTTGCCTACGACAGATCGCTTTCTATCGACATCAGCACATTATCTAGGAAGTTGATCCAGAAATCGTCAGTACCTTGAAATCTGCATGCCTCAATGGCGGGTTTCTCGCTTTCGACGACAGGTTACATTAATGACCTTCGATCGAATGACTCCGTGACATGTTCGACTTCAGCTCATTCATTCACATTTCATGGACTGTACTGAGTACTTTGAGAGCCATTGACATTACTGGTGGTTTCTCTCACACTTGTTAGCAGTTCACATCATTGACTGGTAATCAAGTGGTTTCTACCATGTTCGACTTCAATACATTCATTCACATGGATAGAATCGTACTGGTTCGAGATACGGAAATCAAGACCCTGGATCTAGTTTCCACCATCCAGGCTGCGGGGAATTTTGTTGTCATCTATACAGTAGACTTTTGATAAACATATGGCTGCGTCCATACTGTGTCTACATATATTTGTACTATGATGTATTCAAAATCATTCCTGTATCAGAACGATTTCAGTTAGTTTATAGTTAGTTTTTATCTGAGTATGGGAATGCCTACCTCAGTGATGACATATACATGTATATATTTTTCATTGAATGTTTTTACAGGTACCGACTGGGGTGTCCACAGGATGATCTTTGAAATGATAAAGTACTGCACTCTTCATATATGACAAACTACAGCTTCATCTATTACAGACTTTGCACTTTAGGGGGCAATTTGTTACACTGAAAACTGTCACCTTGACATTCTGCTGACTGTATGAGCTTATTATTACTCATACTTCCTCCTTTTGCAAGTCCAATATACTAGCTCCTCATGTCAAGCTTCAAAATCAGAAGAAAATCCCTAAAATCCCCTAAGAATTGGTATCGCACTTTCTCTATGCATTCCCTGCGGTCCCGCACCTAAATCTCAGCCTGCATGCGGAACCATACCGCACGTTCTTTGTGTAATAGGTGCGGACCTCTGTAAAACATAAAAAGGCGAAAAATGAAGATAAAAAGTGAATTCCAGGTGAATTCTAGAAGATTCTAGACGGGAATTTTCGGAATGGATACGCTTTGAAGCTGGTTCATGCATCCCTCTCTTAATGGAGCTAACCCCTTGATGTCAGGAGCTTATCCCTTTGAAGGAGGATTCTATCCCTTCATATTTGGAACTAGAAACCTCCTCTCTTTCACTATAAAAAGAGGCCTTGGGTAGCCTCAAAGGGAGTTCAAGCTTATGAGATTTGAAGTTAAATGCTGTTGAGATTTAGACTTGAGTGACTAAGATTTTCTGTGAGGTTAAATCACTCATCTCCATTTGTCTTAGTTCAAAGAGTGCAATGCTTGTCAGAGTAAAGGAGATTCCTGCTTCGGACCCCGGGAGGACCTGCACAACATCAAGGCACAGGTTGTAAAGGTTTTCTATCTTTAAAGTTAATACAAATATACTCATTTCTCTCATTAAACTGTCAATTTGTGGTTTATTTCATAAATTCCTTGATCATTATGATAAGTATGATTTATGATAATGTCTATACAGGTGCTGCTTAATCTTTTTCCTTGTTTGTGATTGCAGATATACGAAGGACGTTCTTTCAGTGCACGGGAAGGACTTCAACAAAATCAAGCAAGCAAGCAAAGCGTTGGACATAAGGTAGACCTTGCACCCGTATAGTGTTTTTATAAATTTCATATGCTTAGAGAAAGATTAATATAATTGGCTGTTTGTTGCTAGTTACCTTTTGTACTAGAGAGATCGGTCTTGTCCGCAAGACGGATTAATCTACACAACAACAGCACAATATCACACATCATCGATGTGAAGTTCATCGCATACCACGAAGTGGCGATGCGATGTGATGAGATGTGATGGGATGAGAAGATGCGATGGATGCGATGCGATGTGATCACATATCGCAGTCGAGGCAGGAGAGATATCGCACAATCTTAGAAGTCATGAGAGTTGCGATGCGAAGTAGTGATAATTTCAAGTGGGACCCGATCGCATATCGCAAGCTCAGGACGAAGTGTGAAATGCCAAAAGAGTCTCAGATGTGATATACTTCAAAGATAAAGTGTACAGTATTTCAAATCCGAAGGTATAAGGTTTCCCTTTGAGAAATCGCATCGGGAGGATGAAAGAGCAACAGAGAAATGAAGAAAAAGAGAAATAGTCAAAATGCTGAGATACAGCCTGGTGGGACCCCTCGCATATCGCATATCGGGAGATCGGATGAATGAAGGCACATGGGATAATTGGAATCGCCGAAGTGTGATAAAGAGAGTGGACGCGATGAAGATCAAAGCTGAAACCTAAAGGTCTTTTCAAGTCCGGAAGTATGTGGTCTTCCTTTGTTAAATCGCATCATAGGACAAAGGAGGATTATAACATAGAACGGTGGAATGCTGAAATGCGATAGAAAAATATAGTGGAATATATTTTGAAATCTGCAGAACAATGAAGGCAGGATTAGAAAACTGGTAAGTTTTTGTTTCGCACCGCTTTTGGAGGATAAGTGGTAAAAGGTGAAATGAATGCGATAGCGTTAAGAGGGGGACATGTGGCAGTGTAAAACCACCTATTTTGCGTAGGTAGGGAAAAATTAAATAACATGCAACTTGGTGTGCAAATTCCGTCGAATTGGGAAGTTAAAAGAGGTGGAGTGCGATGACCGTTCGATCGATGAAAGGATGATGTGTATGTGGATATGCATAACGAACATTTACAAGCAAAGTGTTAGTGAACACAGCTCAAAAGACATAGGAAACGGAAGAAGCAGAATAGTTATGCAGCAGAGCTAGAATATAGCAGCAGAAAAGACTCGGGAAAGTAATAAGACCTGACACTCGTGAAAAACAATGGTTGATGCGGTAACGACGGTTTTTGAAGAAAAGTTGGAATGTTGTGGGCACAAGCAGAAGAGGCAGAGTCAAGCAAAAGGAGATTTAGTGGAACTGTTGAAAACATGCCAGCTGGGTCGAGTAAGGCAAAATGCGCTTGGGTAGAACTGATATGATGGAACTGCAGAAACTGAAAAGACGGTGACAGCAAAATAAAGGACAAACAGATAGCGAACCAAGAGCTAAAAGGGTTGAGTGAAATATATTTTTTGTAACTGTAAATGTAAATGAATTAATTATTTTTATTGTATGTGATGCAAAGGCAAGTCTCTGTAGGAAAAGTAAAACTCCAATTTTATACTGTAATAATTGTATATATTGTTGTAACATTCAGAATATGCTGAGTGAGGAAATGAGTGGGTGAAATGCAAGAACTGTTCCTGTTCACTTCATATTCCCTGTAAAATGAAAATAGCCATGAAGTTATTTGTATAAAACAGGTAATATCCATGTGTAGAAGGTTACGAAAACAGAGAGAGAGAAAGAGAGAGTGTCCAGTAGAATTGAAGAGGGTTGAAGATTGTTAGAAAGCTGCAGAATGGAAGGGAGCAGAAGAATATAAGAAAGTTGCAGACGATTAGAGAATGGAAGAAGAAGAAGGATTAGATAGAGAAGTTGTGAAGATCTAGAGATGATTTAAAGAAGATAGGAAGGCTGGAAGGATAGCAGTGAAGAAGGAGAAAAACAGAGTTGATATCCAGGTAAATCGACATAATTTTATTGTAGAGTGAGGAAGTTGGTGCTTCCATATCAAGTTGTAGCTTGATAGATGTCCAATTGTAGCTGGTTGAGGTAGGAGCCTCCTGTGGGTTGTAGCCTACAGAAAATACATGGGAGTTGGCGCTTCCATTTCAATTTGTAGCTTGATAGATGTCCAGTTGTAGCTGGTTGAGGTAGGAGCCTCCTGTGGGTTGTAGCCTATAGAAAATAGATGGGAGTTGGAGCTTCCTTGCACATTGTAGCATGCAGAATTTGAGGTAGTAGCCTCCTATAGGTTGGAGCCTACAGAAAATCAGTGGTGAGAGGGAGTTGGAGCTTGCCTTTTCATCACAACAATAATAAGATGTGGTTTTCTCCCTTATGGGTTTCCACTTATACTTGTTGTCCATATGCATGATGATTATGTGTTGATGTTCTGTATTTAAGCTTCTTAATACTTGTTGCTCACATATTAATATTGATGTTTCATTATATAATAATTTGATCATGAAATGAATGTGTAAATAAGTTTAAAGGAAAGTTTTAAAATTCCATGAATGTGTTAAACTGGTTCACCCCCCCCCCCTCTCAGTTTAACTAAGGGTTCAACACCATTCTGTGGCCATAGACCCCTGTAGGCCCAAATCCAGGGTACTTTTCTAGACATAGCTATGCATATCCTTTAGGAAATACAGAAAGGTATGAAAAAGTTTGAAAAATCATTTTGCATGCATGGAAGAGATGAGTTCATGTGAGAAGAATAAGCTTGTAGATACCCCCATGAAATAAATCTTCCCAATAATATTTTTTTGACCATTTCCAAACTTCCAGGGAAATTTAGAATTCTTAGGAAGGGATAAAGAATCCCATTTTTCTAATTTTATGTCAGCTTTTGTCTTTTTCCCAGTCTAAATAAAATTGAACATAACGTGACAGACCTTGTTTATGATAAATTTTTAAATTTTGGAGAGAATTAACTAGTAAACCAGTGTGATATCTATTATTTAACTAATATTATTCTATCCATAGCGAGAGCCATATATAATGCCAATTTTTAATCCTTTTTTCAATCCTCTTTATGATCCATGACCAGTCCTATGGATGGTAACAATTCGACTTAAGGGGAAATCAAAAATAGGTGAATCCATTATCAAGGGAGACCACCTTAAATGGGAGGAATGCGGAAAATTCTAAAATAATCTGATGCAGAGTGTTGTATTGTAAAAAGGAGGACTTATGATTGCTAATCTACATGCCAGTCGCAGAGCAGAAGGAAATAAAATGTGATGATAAGACTCTCATTCAGATACAAATTCTTCTCCAAATATTAGAAAAACATCCAAAAATAGCATATGTGTTACAATAATTGACTTAGCAATATTAATCCCTTTAATTTTTCCTCTTGATTGGCTTGGTTAATAATCCGACTGAGACCCTAAATGATAAGCAAGAAAAGAAGAGGGGACAAAGGAAAACCATGCCTCAAACCCCTAGAGCAAGGGAACCTTGACTTGTCATCTTTAAATCAAGCCCAATCTGTAGAAGTAATAACTTGTGGAAGGCCCAATTGACTCAGTCATAAGCCTTGAACAAACCCAATTTGAGGATCATAGATTTAAGCTTCTTTGTCTTGATGGAATGCGTAGCTTCTTCTACCACTCCAATGGAATCATGAATCAAATGACCAAGAAGGGAACTGAATTTTTAAGAGGTAAGCAAGCTAGAAAGTTTTTTCTTGAGCCAATTAGATATGACCTTAGATATAACCTTGTAGATGATGTTGCACAAGGATATCAACTTGAAATCATTGAAAGTGATAGGCCTTGAACATTTAGGGAAAATGGTTGTAAATGTGGCATTAATTTCCCCAGAAACTCATCTCTTTGTTTTGGCTTCCTCCAAAACCTGAAGAATTTTGTTCCCTTTTAAATCAAAAAATTCTAGATAAATTTCATCAGTCCGTCCATCTGGTCTAGTTTAATTCCCTAAATTTTTTTATAATTTAACCAATAAATCTAAATTTAAGAATATATACCAGATTATAATGCCCTAATTTTACAATTTAACCATACAACCTAAATTTAATAATTTATTTGCAAGTACTTATTCAAAAATCATGTTTGAATGCAAAATTGAATTTTCCTTACCCCTGCTCCTGCTACCAAACCATGCTCTTTTCTCCCATTCTATCTGGGATCAGCCTATTCAGTTCCTAGACCTAGAAGACATCAAAATAGAGGTCTTTTTCCCCCATGCCTAAAGCTCCAAGAACAATTACTCAAGACTCCAAGTCGTGGCTCTCTTAGTATTCCCTCCTCTATCTTCGCTTCTCTGGAAAGACCAAATTTTCCATGCCATTTCTTAATACTCTTCTTCCCTTCGATCCGGGGTCAATTCAAATTCATTAGTTGATTCCCCATTCCGAAGTCAATCCTCTAAATTTTTATTCGGTGGTAGGTATCTACCATTTCTTCCTAATTCCTCTCCCATTTCCTTTCCACCAAGTAAGCAATAGATCGACGGGTCTCAAGATAGAAGATCCCAGGGAGTTCTCGGCTCAAGCCTACACAAATTCCCACCTACACAAATTATGGAAGAACTGGGATAACTGTGTTATGTATAATTGTATGAACATTGTTATTAAATACTGCTTGGAATGGGAGGTGAAAGGTGCGCAGTGGAAATGGAGTGGAATAGGAGCCAACGTAAAAGCAATGGTCGACGAATGAAATAGTTTATTAGGTTCGATCCTTGGTGGGGGGCATGAAATGACTAACCCCACCCGATAATAGGTGGTAGAAAATCCTCCTCCTCTCCTTAAATCCTTGAGGTTCCTTCCTCGCCCCGCCATCTCTTCATCGCCTTCAATATAATATTATGCGAAATTTTACAGGCATTCACCGCCCTCTAACAAGATGGGTTAATCAATTTGGGGCGTCGCCTTCATTTAATGACCAAGACTCTATTTATACCCATATGAAATGTATTTCCTAATTAATTCGTTTGTATTTTATTTCCTTTAGGATGTAAAAGATCTATATTATTATTTATTTTAGTTAATTTAATATTTCACTAGAACATTTGGCGGAAATTCCGACGGCCAAATCGTCGCTATTCCGACACATTATCGTCGCAGGAGCGACAGTTAGAGGGCGGGCAAACCGTGGTTTACGGTACCGTCGCAGTTCCGACACAACTAAAAAGTGTCGCAGTATCGACACTTTTCCGTCGCTTCCAAACAAGCGTCACTCTTCCGACGTCTCCTCATCCGTCGCACTTCCGACCTCTATAAGCTGTCGCACTTCCGACGACATGTGGTCTGACATTTTAAACATCGCTCTTCCAACGTCTGTAAACTGTCACAATTACGACGAAATGTGGTCCGACGTTTTGGATGTCGCTCTTCCGACGTCTGTAAACTGTCGCAATTATGACGAAATGTGGTCCGACGTTTTGGACATCGCTCTTCCGACGTATCTAAACTGTCGCAATTATGACGAAATGTGGTCCGACGTTTTGGACGTCGCTCGTCCGACGTCTGTAAACTGTCACAATTACGACGAAATATGGTCCGACGTTTGTAACGTCGCACTTCCGACGTCTGTATACTGTCACAATTCCGACGCTTACAGGACGTCGGAATTGCGACGGATAGTTCAATTTTTTTTAAAAAAAATGAAACTTTAAAAGAGGAAAAATGTTGTTTTGAATATATTTTATGTAGTAAAACAGTACATGAAGTCATTACATTTTCACATCTAAAGATTTGAACCCAAATATCCATCCAGAAAAGTGGAAGTCCCACCCCAGACAATGATAGAAAAATACCCCATGTCACATACAAGGACATGATATAAAACCCAGTAACGGTCCACATGGAGATTATCGACAATCTGAGAAAGCATCCAAATTAATATGCCCAAGGCATCTATAAGAAAGTGAAATCGCAGTATGTAGAATAGTAAAACAACAGATAGAGTACCGACGTCCATTGTTCCAAATACAAATTAAAGTACCCAAAATCCTTGAACAGAGAAAAACGCTAATCATGTGAGGAGTGTGATATGCCCCAAATATAAAAAGACCATGAGACCATATCAATAAACCAGCAACATAGACCAGCATCGCTAGTTTTGAAGGCAGAGTGATAAACATTAATCATTTTTTTTTCACGAGAAAAAACGTTGTTTTGAATATATTATATGAAGTAAAACAGTCCATGAAGTCATTACATTTCACATCTGAAGATTGGAACCCAAATATCCATCCAGAAAAGTGGAAGTCCCACCCCAGACAGTGATAGAAAAATACCCCATGTCACATACAGGGACTTGATATAAAACCCGGTAACGGTCCACATGGAGATTATCGACAATCTGAGAAAGCATCCAAATATGCCCGAGGCATCTATAAGAAAGTGAAATAGCAGTATGTAGAATAGTAAAGCAACAGATAGAATACCGACGTCCATTGTTCCAAATACAAATTAAAGTACCCAAAATCCATGAACAGAGAAAAACGCTAATCATGTGAGGAAGATCATC
Organism: Pinus albicaulis; assembly: GCA_034641835.2. Classification (NCBI taxonomy): domain Eukaryota; kingdom Viridiplantae; phylum Streptophyta; class Pinopsida; order Pinales; family Pinaceae; genus Pinus; species Pinus albicaulis. The sequence continues at coordinate 999,891,496 of CM076578.1, forward strand.
AGACCATATCAATAAACCAACAACATAGACCAACATCGCTAGTTTTGAAGGCAGAGTGATAAACATTAATCATTTTTTTTTCACAAGAGAAAAAACGATGTTTTTAATATATTATATGAAGTAAAATAGTCCATGAAGTCATTACAACAATATAGAGACAGATTGTCTCGTAGATAAGAAAAATGATAACTGATGTTGTGTTGTTTCCTTCTTTTAAGAATGTGCTGGAGGCAGGCCCTATATCTTGGCTTGTTGTTGTCCTCTTTAGTAATTCTATGTTGATTATTTCATTTCACTGAGACTCTTTAACTGCTCTGATACTCTTTGACCTTTGTTCATCCTTTTATCCTTTTTATCATGATATACTGTGGTAAATAAGCAAAAATTTATGTAAGGATAATTTTTTACAAAAGTTCCATCATTTCTTCCCACCATTGAACTTCTGGCACTCTGGTCATTTGCAACTCTCTTAGTGTTTCATCAGCCTCAGTATGTCTGAAGTAATCAGGTTGATTTGGGAACAAATGATTTACTTCATGCTCAAGATAAAATAAATTCTTCAATCTGTCATGAAGGTTTTTCCCTGTAGGCAATGCTGCTGTTGATGAACTGGTTGAAGAACTAGCTTGATTATCAGCATATTTGTCCAATTTTTCAACATAACTATCAAGGTCCATTAGCTTATCTTCTGCAACTATAGGACTGAGCAATCCTCTATTTAACAAAATATTCAATCTTTCTCTGAAGGCAATGATTTCTTCTTGCATATCTGAGCACCTTTGTTCTAAATTCTGTACCAGATTTCTTTTAGTAAAAACTTTCTTTATTTCCAGAATTGTTCCGGTCCTGTCCTAAATACTAATTTCTGCAAGTTGATTCTTAGTGTGAGTATTCAAAAAATGTATAAGTCTATTGGCCTCTTCTGGCATATTTCCCAACTCTTCTCTTGATCTCTCAATCTCATCCAGAGCCAATTTAACTAAGTTATTTTGTTCATCCATTATCTGAATTGAGGGCCAAACATCCTTTATTGATTGAATGATATTATCCCAAAGAATATCATTTATTTCTTTTAAAGGTTTCTCCAATGTGAGATCCTTTTCCAATGCTTTGACTGTTTTTCTAATTTGTTCACTTCTCTTGTTTTATCAGCAACACTCATTTTTGAAAGATCATATTTAAGTTCTAGAGTGGCCAATTGTTCCTTTGTTTTGTGAAGCTCTATGGCCTGAATGTTCATATCTTCCATTGACTTTGTTAATTCATCAGTGTTCAAATTTGCGGTGTTGCTCTGTGACAATTCTGCTGGCTGACCTGTTGTTGTTGTACCTGTCACTACTCCTGCTGTAGATACTAGAATATTTGCCTGCTTATCTTTTAATGCATTCTAAAGCTCTTTTTCAGTTGCAGTAAGTTGCTCATTCAATTTTAACAGCAAATCCATTAGTTCTTCCTCAGAATTTTGTTTGATGATTTCTGCAGTCTGTGGATGTCTTGAGGCCGGTAACTTTAATTGTTTTCTCAGAGCTGCAATATCATCATCTTTTCTCTTGATAAAAGCTTCAATACCTTTCACATATTTAGGATTATGACCCAAACCAATGATTATTTCCTCTAAAGTTTTGATTCTATTATCCTTAGCCTGGGAGGAGGCTTTTTCAAGCTGCAACTGTGTATTAGTATTATCCAAAGAATCCCACAACTTATGGGTCATCATTGATTTATCCGTCAGAGTAGAATAAATCATCTCACCTGTTTGCTTGTGTAGCTCAATTTGATCTAAAGGATGGATATCCTTTACTAAGACTTCAAAATTAGTCCTAACGTAATCTGTAGCTATCTGAGGCTGCTGCACCTTGGGCTTCAAATGGCTCATTAACATCTTACCCTGTTGGATGTCATAAGATGAAATCAATCTTTCTTGATTTTTCGGAGCCATCTTCAAATATTGGTTGTACACTTGAAGTCTAAGTGGATCGTTCCTGGCCTTTATATTAGTGAATGTTCTTTTGATGTCCCAGGCATTTTTTACTGGAGGTTTGAAAGAAGATATTTCTGCACTTTGTTGCCTCTGTATTCCCTGTTTTTGAAAATTAGTGGATGTCCCACTACCTGTATCTGTTTGCTGACTGTCTTCTCTTCCCTGGCTGTCAGGGATTTCCTAAAATGATTCATCTTCTGGAAGGGGATTTAATTTCTACCTTTTAACATCTTGTTGTTCAAAAGAGCCACCAATAGGAGTAGTTGTTTCAGCCTCTCTCTTTTTGCCCTTTTCTATATTCAGAGGAGTTTGTAAAATAGAAATTTCTGGCTCACTGATCTGAGTAGGAGGAATTTGTCCTTGACCTTGTTCTTTAGAAGTCTCTGGTTGCACTGTCATTATGAATTTTTCAATTATTTGTATATCGGGCTCCTTTTCTTTTCCTTTAGATTCTACTGCTACTGTACTAATCTCCTGCAAATTTTGTTGTAAAGTCCTGGCTGAAGAAGATCCCTGCACCTGTCCAAAAGATTCTAGGTCAAGTATCTTTTCAAGATCTTTCATGACATTTTCAACATTGACCTGCTCACTATCATTTTCAACCAATTTCCCTTCTGTCCATTCATCCATATTAGCATATTGTTCTATTTCTGGGATTCTTTGATGGATGTATGGTGACTGTTTATTTTTCACTCTTCTATCACAGATAAAGTTGTTTGGATAATAAGGCACCCAGTAGAAACTCTTTTGTAGTCTGAGATGGTCTTCTAAAATCCTTTCGGCTTCCTGTCCGGCTTCCCTAGAGTTACAAATGAAGGGACCTAATTGGCTCTTGATCCTGAGTTGAGCCTTTTTCTTTGCATTGCAAAAATGAATTATATCTGAATTATTCATCTGCCTGAAATATTCTAATGCAAAGAGTCTCATTGGGACATACTTGGGCAGTTTGAATGGGCATAATTCACATCCATATATCCTGATCTCTCTGTAGTTTTTATATAGGTACCAGTCACCTATCTTGTAATGCTTTGAGAGCTGAAGGATTTTCTTGATTTCATTGTTAATTCTAGGAGGAGAGACTCCTGTCAACAAGGTAGTTGCGGGATGAACAAAAAGGTCGACAAACTCATTATAGGAATAAGGAGAATCAAAGGAATTGTGAGTAATGGCAGACCAAAAGATGACTGACCTAGGATTCCCTTTGGCATCAAGTTTCTTAACATAAAAAGGGAAATTTTCTGACTGAAAGTAAATCATGAGATGATATATGATAGAAGAATACTTAAATACTCTCTCATTCTCAAATCTCATGAACTGATCATGGATTTTGTCAGCAATATAAGATGCAAAATCGTACTTGACAGCAGGAGGGTGTCCAGGGGTAAAAATGGATAACAATACTAGGGTTAAGTGATCAACACACTCACTAGTATTGAAGCCCATTATGGAAGATATCATGTCTAAAATAACTCTACCCTCATCAGTAAAGAAAGTATAACCATAAGGGGGAGGGTTTTTAGGCTAATGCTCTGGTAACATGAAAGTTTGGCATAGGCGGTTTAACTCTTCATGGGATAACTTAGTAGATTTCTCAAGTAATTCACCCATGGACAGAGGAGTGAGAGCTTGACTAGGTTGGAATTGTAGCATTTCATTTATGGATTGAGCAGTTATTGGGAAAAGGACATTTTGACTTGGGGATAAAACTGCTCGTTGGTTGGGATCATACTTTGCGGAGCAATAATGGATTAACTCAGGAAAAATATGGACTGAGGGGAGAAGGTACATAGGAATATTTGATTCCCAAAGTCCAAAGATGTCAGAACCATTCAAATAATTTTCTCTGCAGCGGCAAAATATTCGAAGAGGATTCTCACTAAGACGCAAGTCCTTAATTTGAAAATCCATATCGGCTAAAGGCAAATAATCCAAGTCCTTGTGAGGGGCATTGATGGGCATGACATTCAGAGCTACAGGAACTTCCATTTCTGGTTCTTGTGGATTCAGAAATGGAATTTCGGGGTTTTGTGGAAAAGGGGCACAATTACCAGTTTTGGGAATATAATTGCAGTTCTGGGAACGAAAAAGACCAAACTGAACTTCTTTTCAGACCTTAGTGCAGAATTAAAACTAAAACCAGGATTTTTTTAGAGAGTTTAGCGGGGAATTGGAATAAATACCTGTTTACGGGAAATGAAATTAACGTGTTTAAACAGGCACTGGTTATGACAGAAGAACCCTGAAATACTCGGCTTCAATTCTCTTCAGCAAGGTAACGGTCAGCAAGCGTTAACAGTTGGTTTTTGAATTTTGTTGCATGGAAGACTGGCTAGCACACGGAACAATGAAAATGACATAGCCGCAATTTGTTTTATTTACAAAGTCAAAAGGGTGGCGGGGAACAATGAAAATGACCCGAAAAAGATTAGGGCGAATTTGATAAGAAATTCGCGTCACAACTCTCCCTCCGTACGCCAGCCAACTTCGGACCCGAAAAAGATTAGGGCGGAATTCATTTGGTTTTCGCGTCAAAAAATTGGTTGACGTCAGCAGGCTATTTTGGAACGCGAATTTAGTTTGAATTATGGTTTATCGCCGTTTGAAGTCCGGCGGGCTCGACTCAAGAGAACCGGGGTCGTGAACACTGTTCAAATATAAAAATCCCGCTTAATAAAGAGACAAGATTGTTGTGCTTTCGGAACCTGACCCGAGGATTGGACATGAGTTAACAAACAAAAGGAAAGCGGAACCAGACTTGCACCCGTGGTCAAGCCTGTACCAAAACCATGAGCGGAATCACAAAAGCGGGTTTCCCATATCGCACCGCTTTTGCGGAGTAGGCGGTATTTCATATTCGCGAGCGATTCCATAGGGAAAGCGACACGTGGCGAAGTGACCCCCGGAAAACCACCGTTTAACCCGCGCCACCGCACGTTAAAGTCCGACGTTGGAAGCCGAGTGAAATTGCCAAGAGTCGTTGATTTGGAGAAGGGCCATCGGACGGTGGTCGCACGTTGAACTTGCCCAGAGGTTAACTAAGGTGTGCGGAGGATAGCCAGGTACGATACGAGTGTTTGATTGGTTATTGATATATATAGGTGGGGCCAGAGTATAATGAAATTGTTTAATTAAACGATTAGCGGATAATTAGCATAAGTCTGGAGCGTGATTGTTGTAAGGCTGGGTGGTGAAATATAGAGCCGAAAGTTCATTACAAGTTATTTATTTAAAAAGAAACGTGGAGTATAAATACAAAGTGTTGAAAGTTAAACATTGGTTACAAGGCTTGGAGATAATATAAAGTCGGGAATATAAATTAAAGTCCAACCATTGTGGATGGTATTTATTTATCAAATTCTACGAATTTGATAAATAAACCCGAAGAAAGAAGAAATCAATGAAGACCCAGGCTGGAGGAAAAGAACGGGGTAAACCAGGGGAAAATGCTGACAGAGCGATTGTAGACACACCAGCTCTCCTTAGGGGTCCAATTTCAGTTTTGTTGCGTCACACGATGATCTCTCTTCTCTGGCATTTACTTGTATTGAGGATCACTATTCTAGGAATAAGGAGTTATTTTCTCCAAAAATAACCCTAGCCAAACATTGACAATGCATCAAGGATATCTTTCTATGCTTCATAAGCACATTTGTTCTACTTCTAAATCATGTCTTGGAAGTGGTTGTTGTGCTGGAAATTATTCACGAGTTGGTTTCATACCAAAGTCTTTTCACATTTTCAGCATCCAATACATGAAAAAGATAATGGTTTAAAACAACCTAAATATTTGAAATTTTGCAAGAATTGTCTGGCACACTTTGAATATGAATTTTGAAGTCAAGTGCATGATGCTGTATAGGATCAAGTGTCATTTTGAATACCAAATGTTTCACAAGAAACTTCTCAACATGCTACCCTGCAGTAAGGACTAAATGACAATATTGCATCAACTATTTCCATAATAAAAGTGCACCTCGGCCATAAGACTAGACAACTACAAATGTTGTAGATCTAACACGACCACACAATCAAATGTATTCCACAAGGCCAATACTGTATGAAAAATGAAAAGGAGTTTGCAACCAAAAATACCTTAGGCAACTAATTCAATCAGATACACCAAACCATCAGCAAAAAGGAAAACCAGCCTACTTGGCCTCAATATTTTCAACTGGGTCCTCTAATTCAACCAATAAAAAGGCCAAAACCATAGCATTGAGATAAATTTCATTACACTGTCAATAACAATAAAATTTGACTCAGCCATAACCCTTTCCTTTTAGACCATTGGGTAACAAATATGTTTCCTTTCACCTTTGAGTTTTTAAATTATGCCTACCAAATCTAAGACATTTAAGAGGGGGAACTAATACAACGTTAAAAAGAAAACCAGAGCACACATCTAAAATAACAACCCTCCATGAAAAATTAAAATAACACATTAAAATCGAATATAAGTGGACAAGGAAAGATCCACCGCAGTGAAGTTTCACGTGCAGGTGACCTTCCTTTAAACATAATTTTTTCTCTGACCTGCAATTTTTTTGTCACTGAGCCATCCTTGTTGAAGTACAGCTCCTTTTCCATAGCTCTTGTATTAACTACCTTCTCTCTGTCGCGTAATCTCAGAGTCCCTCTTCTACTTGAGCGATTAAAGGAAATGGGTGAAAAAACTGAAAGAGAAGACAATTGTCTGCCATAATTATCAAACATTGCACCCAACTTCTTCCCCTTTCCATTGTTACCCAATGAGGTAGATGTGGCAATTGTTGTCATGCTGCCCAAAGCAGAGGCCATCTTCTCTTATGCTGAATATAGAATTACAAGATCTTCATATTAGTATGAACCTTAAAAAACATGACTCCCATTGCTAAAACCACTTTTAAGTTGTAACAGGCAAACTAAACAACTATCGCAACTTTTGGCAACTTCTGGAGCATTAAGAGAGAAACAACCAAAGAGAAATACAACCACAATCCTCATTTTAATGAGACCGGACTATATATTTGCATTAAGATAATAGAAAGAAATCACGACTATATTAAGGCCACCACAAAACAATCTTTAACGAGTGTCTCTCGCAGCCTTCAGGTTGCCATGCTAGAGGTTGCATATTTTTAATTTAAATTCTAGACCTCTCGTGCCCATCTATGAATGCATCCAATGGGATATCTATATCAAATGCTCCTTTATATCCCCAAAAACAAATTCCCTACTACAAGAGCACCAGTATTGATGGATCACCCCACACCATCCCACCCACTAGAAACGGTGAAAAAGGAAACTCGAGAAAACTTATGAAATATCTCAAGATGACTATATGGGTGGTTCTTATGAATCAACCAACCATTCAGAACATGCTCATCAATCCAAACCATGAGTATTATGTGACGATATTCAAGCAGGCACTGAATCGGATTTATGAAGCTATGTTAGAGAAACCCTAAACTCTCACTGAAAATAGGTGAAATGTGGCACCACTCAGAGATTGACATGTGCCAATTGGTACAAGTGGTAGACAATTGGCATGCTCAAACAACGAGGTGATGCGGGAATGACATGAGGAAGAAAATATCAGAAAAGCCCCAAATCTGGAGAACTAAAGCTCATCACCAACCTGAGATTGACAACTTTACATGATGTAACCTATGAAATCGTAAATGGAGAAATCATAGTAACAATAAAGTAACCTATGTAACAATAAATTCGGATTCATCATGGGAGTGGTAATGGGAGAAATCATAGTGAACAACAGGAAACATGCAGAGTTTCTTACAATCAAATAGATGAAAAAACACATACAAAAAACCTATATAATAATCATGAACAAACTTAATATTGAATTATGAACTGTAAAGGAACTTACAAAATGTGACATTACGAACCTGGTCAAGCGCACAAGCAAAAAAATCCCGGACATGACCCTGGTTGACAAGTTGTATTGCTCATGATGCAAGAGGATTTGTACCTGCACTGCCAAGTCAATCAAAATCCATCATTATCTATACAATAAATACAAGTAATTGATGTAGTATTTTTTACTCTAAGATGCATTCATATGATAATGTTAGAACATATGTTGAAAATGTCAAAACATACCTGAATAAGCTCCTCTTCGTTTCAAGAACAATTTATTGGAGTCGCATGAACTTGGAACAAGCCTCCAACGATCTGAAAGAGTAGCAACTAAGTCAACAGTGACTTTTTTGTTGCTACACTGGATCGAGGGTGGTTTGCTCCAAGATTAAATCGCTCCAATAAATTATTCTCTACTAAACAGGACCAACCACGTGAAGGTGGAAGCTCTTATGGTCATTGGTAACGTTCCAAGTATAATACAATATTTTACATTATCGAATTTTCTTTTTCTTCTTCCTATTTCTAAAGCTCCTAATTGCATCATCAATATCATCATGCTCTGCTCCTGTTTCGTGCCTTTCAACCCGCACTGCTGACCTAGTTGCGTAGTCACGATGTCTGGTCTCATCCAGTGACGGGGCATCGCCTACAAAAACAGATAATATTAAATTTTAATTGTCAGTTTTTAAATATCATTGAACTAGTTAGGTAATATTAATAAAAAAAATTGCAATGAGATTATTTACCTGGTGCACCAGTTGTCGCCGCTGACCTAGTTGCGTAGTCACGATGTCTGGTCTCATCCAGTGACGGGGCATCGCCTACAAAAACAGATAATATTAAATTTTAATTGTCGGTTTTTAAATATCATTGAACTAGTTCGGTAATATTAATAAAAAAATTGCAATGAGATTATTTACCTGGTGCACCAGTTGTCACCGCTGACCTAGTTGCGTAGTCACGATGTCTGGTCTCATCCAGTGACGGGGCATCGCCTACAAAAACATATAATATTAAATTTTAATTGTCAGTTTTTAAACATCATTGAACTAGTTCGGTAATATTAATAAAAAAAAATTGCAATGAGATTATTTACCTGTTGCATCAGTTGTCGGCACTGACCTAGTTGCGTAGTCACGATGTCTGGTCTCATCCAGTGACGGGGCATCGCCTACAAAAACAGATAATATTAAATTTTAATTGTCATTTTTAAATATCATTGAACTAGTTCGGTAATATTAATAAAAAAAATTGCAATGAGATTATTTACCTGGTGCACCAGTTGTCGCCGTTGGGACTGTTGCCCTGTCTTCCTCTCTGGTGGTAAGATCCTCAAGGGAAACATTCTCTGTCATTTAAACAAAAAAAATTATAAGGACAACCATCAAGGTATAATTAGAAAAATTATAAGTGGAAATTAATTACCGTCACGGCCCTCACTGATAGTAGCATTGTCGGCCTGGTCCCTACTACAATGATCAGGTTGCACGTGAGGATCATCTACATTTGGCTCTAAAACTGGGTTATTTGCGTCGTTGGTAGTGTTGCTCCCCTGATTTAAACAAAGTTGTTAGACATTAAATTTATGGATGAAAACAAACATATTGAAAGGTTAATGTTTTACCTTATCAGACATTCTGGATCTTGGGACCTGCCCCAAGCTTCTGCGACGTTCAACTACGGCTTGATAGCCGAAATGGAAAGCGATATTTTTATCTTCCTCTGTAGTTTCTGTTCCGAAGTCATCACCCTACATTACATATGATTGTGTATTTTAATCATATTTGATAGGATTACAAAAACGTTGGAAGGCGATACAATTAATTATAAGATGTTTAGCTACTTAATTACAATTCTTGCGGCCAATTTCAAGTAGCCGCCCTGGCCTAGCTTGTGATGGCCCTTTTTTTCAATCCTAGCTTTCGTTGCCTTTGAGGTGTCAGGCAACCTAGCATCAAAAGATTAAAGTCAAATATGACGTGGCACACTTTTATTTTAGACATGAGAAAATTAAAGCTATTGAATTAAAGTTGTAATACCTTGCGGGTCCAGTTGGTATTTTTCCTTCTTTCTTTGCCCTTTTCTCTTTTCCGTCATGGATGAGTGCTCTCCACTCACTCTCTGGAACTATGAGAGGACGCTCATATCTAGGGTTAAATTGCAATTGCGTCCTATAGGTGTCCCTAGTATATTTCAAATATTTGCCGGCAACCCGAGCCACCGCTGTTCTGTCAAATATGCCGACCCCAAAAAGGGTTTCTAGATAATCTAGAAGTTCTTTTTTTAGGTTGGAACTCTGGGAATTCCACCCTGTGCGTATGGTTGGGCCAAAAATTACCAACGCATGGCTCTCCAGATACCTGTAGAACTCATTGTTTCCTACACAGAAAAAAAAAAAAAAGATATTATCATTAATTTAAAAATAAAAATCGTGATAAATATGTTTTAGATAAAGTACATGAAATAGTTAAAATATTAAAATTTACCTAGGAGTTGTACATGCTTTATAGGGACACCTTCATCGTTCACCAACAACGTGCCATTAATGGTCCCTGTGGAGCTGACACGTGTAGCTCCAGGAAACACAATAATGTAGTTAGCCATATCAGCCTCACCATTGCCAACACGTTCAGCGGTTGGCTGGGTGTCTGCTTGGGCAGGGTGTGTTTCTTGGCTGGCACCTAAAGGAGTAGAAGGTGTACAAGAGGGTTGTTGGGCAATCTCTTTCCCTTGTGTCCCACTACCACCAACACCGGTTTCAGCAAGTGCCAGTAAATGCTACATACAAAAGAACTTTTTGTTAGTTTAGTCAATGTAAAAATTAAAAATCAAACTATCACAATTCATCTCATGCAGAACAAAAAAATATCCTTTTGACTTTTTATTATTACCTGATATCTTTCTAGCTGGCTCATAAGTTGTTTTATCTTCTCTTCTGTTTCAGGTGTTTGAGGCGCATCTATCAAAGTATTAAATTCCGACCTTGCATTTCGTGCCTTTTTTCGCAACAAGAGCACTGGAGATAGGGATGAAGAAAGCTCTTCCTCAAAGAGGGAATCATCAGGCGTACCATGGCTAGGTGTATGCATATTTGAACAAAATTAATATTATTTCAATTATGTAAATAACTAAAATACCTGAAGATAGAGCAATGCTGGCACTTTACATGTTCTTCCGCTGGCCTCTTTCCGCGATCATCCCGTCTCTGGGTTGTTCCTGCACTGCTCTCATCGGTCTGCCACATTGCAATAAAATTATAAATGTAAAAACTTGAAAACAATATCTAACTTAAAAACACAAAATGAAAACTGAAATAATTTCTAATAAGACACCGGACGACAAAGTTAGAGTTTCAAATATGCCTTGCATTGAATTCAGTCCTGGAAACATGTCATTGCACATTAAGGCACCCAAACAAGAGGCGAGTTGACAATGAAGACCTTATTGAATATATTGTTGGAGCAACTTCTAGTAAACTTGTTGTGAAGACCTTGAGGATATTTTTGGAGCAACATTGTTGAAGCTGATGGTATAGCATTGTTGGAGATGATCTTGAAGGGCCTTGAAGTGAAGCTTTTGGAGCAACTATTGAAAAATCCTTAGAGAATTTAAGTAAGGCACTTTCTATCGTCCATCACCTTTTTCCTTTCAATATCCTTTAAACGATTTTGTTGATATTTAATGTTTGAAATCACGTTATAATTCCTTGATTATATGTGTTTGGGGACTAGAAAAATTTCACACTAAACCATGCAAACTTAAAAGTAACTTAACAAATCCATAAAGTAATAATAATCATAATTCCTAATTTCCTATTGTACGATATGATGCAAATTATTCAAACATGAAGCAATGAAGACATGCAATGTCTGAATTTCAAGATTGATGAACCAATACAAGAAGTTAGAAGCTACAACTTTGATTCAATACTCTGTGTCCTAACTCCAGGAAGGAATCTAGTTTGTAGTACAGAACATGCATCGTGTATTATCAATTCTTAATTGACAACAACTAAAGGTCATCTACATCATCAATTCCTTCCCATGTGTTTTTATGTTATATTCCTTATAAAAGTGTCAAATTTCTCTCAAAGTAAGCAACCACTGAATAAAATAAAAAATAGTTGAGATATGATTGATAAATGGTCATTTATTTCTTGAAAGGATCTTCACAATTTCTTTGGTTGTTTTTCATCTCAAGAAACAAGAAATGACCTAAGAAACTATCGTGATGTAATATAAGAAACAACACAGTGCAATGGCCATTTTCAAAGCCAAATGATGTCCATTGAGGACATGGCCTTTATTTAGTTTCTGTTTCATAGGAGTTTCGGGTAGAAATGGAACTTTGTTGTACCATTTCCAGTAGTAAAAAGGGAAAACCTTCTTTTTCCATGGGAAATAATTTACCTTTCCTTTTTCAAGATAATCTAAATCACAAAAAATATGAACTATACTGCACAGATTCTTGGATAATGTGAAAGTGCAAAAGGAATACCCTACACAAGTGATGCAAACATGTACACTTGAACACTAACATATTTTTGTAGTTGAAATGCAATGCTTGTTTTCATTTAAATGTAGGGTTTTTAAAGCAGGGAGAAATAATGGTTGCCAATTTAATAAGCGTTTCTTTGGGAAAAATTTAAATCTTGTATTGGGTGATGAAGATAATAGAGGGTATTGAATCTTGATTCTTGACATTGTGTTTAACTTGGATAACTCAAATGATTATAAATATCAGTGGATGAGTTCTTTTTTTCAAGTATGTCACTCAAAACTCTTATGTCAAAGAATTGTATGATGGCTAGCATTTGCTTGTTTCCCTTTCTTCAGTTCAATGTAAAAAGTATATTAATATATTGGAACACGAATGATAACTACAATTGTTTGCTCTGCAGTATATCCAGCCCCAAGATTATGAAATTTTTTCTCAAGTGGAGCTATTTGGTTAGGCTGTAGGGTCAACCCTCTATAGGAGGAAGGGCCTGCAGTAAGAACTTACCATTTTGCAAGAGCTAAGGGCCAATGCTATTCTGAAAGAGCTGAGGGCGAATGCTGTTCTGCAAGAGCTGAGGGCGAATGCTGTTCTGCAAGAGCTGAGGGCGAATGCTGAGGGTGAATGATGTTCTGCAAGAGCGGAGGGCAAATGCGCGTGTGATATCAGACGTTAATGTAGCACACATGTACATTTGAACACTAATAGATTTTTGTAGTTGAAATGCAATGCTTGTTTTCATTTAAATGTAGGGTTTTTAAAGCAGGGAGAAATAATGGCTGCCAAATTAATAAGAGTTTCTTTGGGAAAAATTTAAATGTTGTATTGGGTGATGAAGATAATAGAGGGTATTGAATCTTGATTCTTGACATCTAGAGAGAACCCTACAGCCTAACACAATCCAATGGAATTGACCAAAAAAACCCCAAATAGAGTCAACCCTACTATAGGAGGAAGACCTAAGAACTTACCATTTTGCAACAGCTGACGGTGAATGCTGTTCTGCAAGAGCTGAGGGAGAATGCTGAGGGCAAATTCTGTTCTGCAAGAGCTGAGGGCGAACGCTGAGGGCGAATGCTGAGGGAAAATTCTGTTATGCAAGAGCTGAGGGCGAATGCTGTTCTGCAAGAGCGGAGGCCGGATGCGCGCGTGATATTAGCTATTGCGACGGATACGAAACAATAAAATCATTTTTATGTAGCGTGCATATAAGTTTCGTTTATGGATTTAGCGCGCATATCAGTGTCGTTATACCGACGGCGAAAAAGGCGTCGCTATTGCAACGAAGGTCTCCAAACGTCGCAATTACGACACGTAGACATTGTGTCGCACTTGTAGTCGTCGCCATAGCGACGCTTTGGGCCATAGTGTCGCCAGTGCGACGTCTTCCTCCAAACGTCGCAATTACGACACTTAGACATTGTGTCGCACTTGTAGTCGTCACCATAGCGACGCTTTGGGCCATAGTGTCGCCAGTGCGACGTCTTCCTCCAAACGTCGCAGTGGCGACACTTTTTAAGTGTCGGTATTGTGGTCAAAAGCGTCGGAACCAAGTGTCGGAATTTCCGCCAAATGTAGTAGTGTTTATATTATAATTTCTCTTATACATATCTATAGTAATTTCCTTTTGTATAGTATCTATATATATATATATATATAACCCATTGTATTTACTATTGAGATTCAACAAGATGATGAGCTTAGTGAAAAGAGTCGCCTTCACTAAGTGGGTCTGCAGGCTATTTTTGGCACAAGTCTATTTTTAGACTATTTCTATTTTTAGACATGATGATCATATTTCAGAAGTTGCAGGATGTTATTTTTGGATGGTTGATCAACTTGGAAAAATGGATGAAATTCTATTTTTATAATATTGGGCGAAGTCTATTTATAGATCGTCAATCTAAAAAAAGATGCATGTCAATTATTATTAGCTCTTAATAATAATCAAACTCTAAATAGCAACTTATTCTCTTGGAGCACTTCAGTTCAGTGCACAGATGTCGCACATCAACTGACAGAAGGAATTACACTATTCCTAAGGGTTTACTGGAGCTATTGCATGGAGGACTCAGTTATAACTCAAGTGGTAGAGTTATGACACCGTTGGAATAAGTAGTTATGGAGTTGTATTTAGTTTAACTCAGTTAGACTCAGTTGAGCTAGTTGTATCTAGTCTAACTGATTGACACACTAGTGAGATTGAAGTGAATTAATTAGTTAGTTAATTCATAAATAATAACTCATTAATCAATTGAACATTACAGTAGTTAACTACAGTGCATGGCAGTTTCAGTGGAGACCAGTGGAGAGATAGGTGAAAGGGCAAGATAGATTATCTGTTGTGACTATAGTGATGCATTGATTGCATCACACACACAGTGGAAATGCCAATGAGGATTGCACAGTCAAGGATGGAGTAATTAAAATTCATTCAGAGCTATTATTCAATAGAGATTTCGCAGTGGAGGAAGGCTAACAGGTGGCATAGATCGGTGCATGGATTTGTTGTTGGAAATATTGAGAGGGGGGTGAATCAGTATTCCTTTCAATTAGAGCATTAGTTAATCATCAATTATTATGAGTTTTTGTAAAATGATAGCAACAAACAAGAGGAACACAAATGCACACAGTTTTTAAGGTGGAAACCCACTCCGGGACGAAAACCACCTAATGCTTTTCTAATAATTCTTTAATATTCAACTCCAATTGAAAATAAAGCTCCAACTTCCTAGAATCTAGAAAAGCATTCTTCTCCAGTTCCCACTGGATGGACGCTCCAATGCTCGATATTCTTCAGTAGTCAAATGAATGGATGCCCCAACACCCAATGAGCTACAACTCACCATAGCACCACCCTACCACCCTATAGAAGAATAAAAGAAGAATGGGCTCTCGTACCAGGCAAAATGGTCCACTTTACAATGATATAGAATGATGTAGAAGAAGAAGATATACTAAACCATAACCCCAACTTTGACACAACCACCTAATTATGATCCTAGACCTCCCAACACTGCCTCTTCAACCCTTGGCAAATAGACACTAGTACAATTTTTACAATAATGTATTTACAATGAATTAGTACAACGATACCTTTACAATGATTGTATGCAGTGCTGCCCACTTGAAGACTTCATATGATGAAATTATTGCTGTTGTTATGCACCTTGGTTTTTTATTTTGTCATGCTACCCTCTGTTGCACCTTTCTTTTCTTTTCTTTCGTAGAAATTCTGGTCCTTTGCAATCCTTGACAACACATGATCTAGCTTTTTCTTGCCTTCTAGGAGCTCGATATTGAATCTGGTGTATCTATGTTATTTCAGATCCTCAATATCTGATTTTTGGTCATGTAGTATTCCTCTGAGTCGTCTTTCCAATGCCATAGGTCTGACCAAATTTTGATTCTTCTAGGGAGAGTTATACCCAATCTCTCACAATGCCCTAATTATGGATTGTTTCAAAAGAGCGCATTTGTACGGCGTGCCACGTGTCACTGTTTCTTCATTTGGATCTGAAGTTGATAAAAAAAAAACCACAAACTGTACACTATTTTCCACTTTTTACATAATTCCAATCCGATACTCAGAGAGAGAGTTATGACGATTTTACCAAGGTCACTTCTTTGAGATGAATTTCAGGAGCCTGCAAAAACCCTGACTTTTCCACAAATCATCTCTCCAAAAATATTGCGCACCTTGATCTGAAATTTTTACAGAAGCTTCCTCAGGATTTCAGCTTCACCTCATAGAAATTTTAGATTCTGAACCTTTGTAGAAAAAAATTTAGAACGAAAATTCCATGATGACCTGTTTAAGATAACGAAATCCCTTGCATAAGGAGGAAATGAAAACAAAAATTTATATAAATGCTTAAGTTGAGAGGGGCTTCAACAAGTGAATGTGGGAGGGATTTTAGGAGCTTAAAAAATATTAATTATGACTTTTCAATGACCCATGCCCCAACCCCATGGGGTTTTAGCCCACTAACTAGGTGTACAAACTTCAAACAAGAATATCTCTCAAACCATGAAGAATTACATGGCGTGCCATATATCAACGGAAACATCTCGACAAGTAGAAACCATCAAAATAATTATTGACCTAGAAAATATTAATTTTGTAGGTCAAAATTCCCATGAAATTTTGGGTTAGACCCTGGTTCTGCTTGGGTTGACATCAATGACAACTGTTGATCAACAATCTCCCCCTTTGGCATTGATGGCAACACAAATACTCCTCCTGCGATCATGACACCTCTTCCTACAACATTCTCTCCCCCTTTGACATCAATGGCAAAGGGTAACTCCCCCTGAAACACAACCATCCTGTGGACCTGTACACACTTCCACTCCCGCTGACACAGAAATGTCCTGCAGACCTGTAATCTACTTCCACTCCACCTTTATATTCTGAAAAAGGAAAATCTAATGAGAACTTGGGAGAAACCTAAGCTTCTGGCGAAGATATTCCAATGCTGGTGAATATTTAATATGTGATTCTTTTGGTGTTGCTTGGAATCTTGCTACTTGTCCAACTGCTTGCATAACATCTGGTCGGGATGTTGTTACATATAGAAGACTACTAATCATAGATCTGTACAACCTTTGATCCACATCCTTAGATGAGTCATCTATGCTCAATTTGCAACCTGTTACCATTGGAGTAAGGATGGGTTTGCAATCTTCCATTTTAAATTTCTTGAGCATTTCCTTGATGTACTTGGCTTGACATATAAATAGTGTTGAGCCCTAGAATTTCCTTCTCTTTTACAAACCTTCAATTCATTTCATCATTATTTTATCACTTCATAAGCCTAAAATAAATGAAGAATGATTAGGATTGCTTAAAGGTTACATGCAATTGAATAACATATTGTATTTTCATGATTTTCGTTGTTTTAATAATTTTCTACAAAATAGCTAAACAATACAAGCGTTTCGTAGCTGATCACGTGTTCTGCAGCTATTTTAGAGTTTAAATGGGTTATAGGTGTCGTCTGAAGGAAAAACACATATGGGAAAATTCTACAGCACTCCCTCATCATTTGTTTCTCTCCACAAAGTCTGAGTTCGAATCTCCAAGTGGTTATGCACGTGGAAGAGATTAAAACTAAGCAGCAGTTTCCTATCAGGACACGAACTCCACATAAAGAACGAGGCCTTCAATAAGAGTTTCAATTTGATTAGAAGTGGGAAATGTTAGATTCAGCCTTTGCAGCCTTCCTTCAGTGATCAAACATGCTCTTACAAAGTGATTTTAAAGTGTCAAGGTCAAATTTTGTCATTTCAATGAGTCTTCAAGCAAAATTTGGTCACTAGGCATTAGGTCTAGGGGTTGCTTTTACTCCTGTCAAAGTTGTCCAAATTTCGGTCCATGTCACCATTCAGCTGAGTGTGCCATCATTCAGAGGGTTGTCATCATCGTTTCAAGTTCCATTGAGTCATTTTACACCTTGTTCATGCTTCAGTTGTGCCTAGGTAAGGTCTATTTCCCTCTCCTAGGGTTTTGGAGGTAATTTCTCTTGGATGGTCAAATCATCGAAAAAACTTGTATCCTGATGTTCACACACCTTCCCCTATCATTAATGTACCTTATTAAACACTTCCCATCACTGAGATCCCCCAAATTCCTCATTTTTGCACAAACCCTAGTTTCTTGCCACAACTTGGCAATTTTCTAGGCTAGGCATGTGTTTTGCCCTTTTGGACCCCTTCCCCTCACTCAATCTCTGAGATTCCACTTTCCCCTGCTTCCTAACATCCCTCCCTACTTCCAAAAATTTCCCCAAGAATTTATAAGCCTCCTATCCCCTTCATTTCGCTTCATTTCGACAAAATTCCTTGTTTCACACATCGGGATAAGTTTCCCTAAAAAGATGTTTAAGAGCAATAAAAGATGAATTTTGGGAAACTGAGAGAGGTTTTTGTCACAAACATCCCAAGGACGAAAAACCTCCTTCACTTTTTACACATGTATAATGGTTTTGGAGAAATGTCAAAAATACCGTTGCCTCAGGAGAATTGAATGCACCTCTGAAGTGACCTTGGGAAAATCAAGTTTTCTCCTAGCATGTTTGGCCAAATGACTTGCTTGATGATTTAAAGGATAACTAGACAGAAATACCTTTCCAATGAGCTATCATTAGCTCAATTTGGAGTTTAGGAAGACCTTCAAACATTGGCTGCAACAGCACTCTTCCTTGAGGCAGCCTCATTCTGCTCATTTTGACTAGTGTTGGGAGATTTGATTTTTGATAGGGTAAATGAAATCCAAATTGCATAATTCGACTTGTGTTGGAAATTATACGCCAATAGATTTCCAACGAGCTATCACACGCCCGATTTGGACACCGGGAAGGCCTCCAAAAGCTTCCTGCAAAATGCACTATGTGGCAGGAGGCCGTGAGACCCACTTGGGCAAATGCGACCCACTTGGCAAATGCGACCCACCTGGGCGTTTTCTCCAATGTAAATTATAACGCATGCGACCCACTTGGAAAAAGCGACCCACTTGATCGCATGTGACCCACTTGCTAACAGAGTTCAGAAAAGTTGCGTTGGGCGCCCAGTTTCGATTTAAATCATCTCCAACTGCCTTCAAACAGGTTCTAAACTATTGCTCAGTAGATTTTAATGTGTTGGTGGTATCTTGAAGACTTTAAACATTTGAATGGAAGAGTAAAACCCTACATTCATGGCAGATTTGTTCCTCAGGGTTTTTAAATATATATGGATGGTTTTATGAGTATTTTCCCACCTTATATCATTGATATATCTACCTTTGCATGTATTGTCAAAGCCCCACTGCCTTCACACTCGTTATACCACCGTTGTCATCATCATTGTTTTACCACTGTCATGGCTTTTGTTTCATGGTGATCATTGTCATATTGTGTCTCATTGCCCATTGATAAACACGTTCTTATACTCATTGTTCACTGCCCATTGACAAACACAATCTTATGATTCATTGTTCCCTTTGACAAAGTTTATCCAATATTCTAAAGGTTGCCTTCTACCATTTGTCAAATTTCACTTGCAATTAAAACAGAGACTGTGCTTCTATCTCAATCCACCTAAAACAGAGCTGTTATCATTGTTTGTTTCCTTATGGTGCTTTGACAGTGGGGGATATTTATTGGGTGTTGAAACATACATTATAACTATGTTTTCACTGCATTTATATCAGTATACATAGTGCCAATATCTTGTTCAAGGCCATGTCAGAGACAGAGTCAGTGTATGAGCAAGGGTCAGGCAGTGATTCCACGACTGAAGGTAATGTCCCACGGGGGTCTCATAGAGTTGTCAGAGGTGGTAATCATCGCAGAGAGGAGCCTACTTCTTTGGCTCGGTTGCAGGCATGTCCACTAGCAATGGATTGTTTTCGGTATTTGTCATGTTTCTAATTTTGCGAGATGATTGCACAAACCCGGCTTCATCGTGAATTGGCTCGTCTGTTTGTTCTACATTTACGGGATGGCTGGGTAAATATTGCCGGGGTTGATTTCATTTTGTCACCCTTGACTATTGCTCAAGCCACTGGCATACCAAACATGGGCGAGGAATGGAACAAACGTCAGCATTTAGAGAAATTCCACTATGAGCCATACATTAAAACTAGATATATGAGTTACTTGAGCAGAGTTTTTCCATTCAGATTCTTGAGGGATGAGTTTGCACCGCTGATGAAACTCATCATTCAGTATTTTAGTTGTGAGGGCAGATATGCTCGTCTCTTTGCGTACCATATTCGTTTGTTGATGCACTTCACAAGGGTACTTATGATGAATATTCCGTACTTCATATATCGCAACATAGAGAGGATGGTGATTTTTGTGCAAAAGAAGACGAGCCCAGTGCAGCAGTACAGGAGTATATGCCATTACGCTTTGATCAAGATCATAGTGTTGCATCAGTTAGCAGAGCAGGGCATCACTTGGGAGGATTTCATTTCTAGAGACTTTTTCAGAGTGCCACAGCCGCCTCCCGAGACAGTTCATGATGCAGGAGAGCCTTCACACCAGCCGGACATGCCTGAGGTTGAGCATATCAGCGCTCCTTTGGTTCGGACATATCAGCGAGGCCACAGGGCCTTATTTGCAGCGACACGACGAGTATTATCTCCACATGATGTGGAAGGGGTCTTGCCGACTTCATCAGCAGAGCGAGTATTATCTCCACATGATGTGGAAGGGGTCTCGCCTTCTTCTTCAGCACAGGTACAGGTACAGGACAGGGGCAAGAGGCCCATGCATGATGAGGGCCCATCAGGAGGCCGGGACACAGATTTCACGGTCATTGATGTTGATGCGAGCTCTCCCAGCTCGAAACTGAGGGAAGTCATCCAGGAGCAGAGGGCCGAGAATGACAAGCTGAAAGATCAATTGCAGAAGGCTCAATGGGTGATTAACTATGTGGATCAGCGCAACAAACAGCTTGAGGATGAGCTCACATACTATGAGTTGCGTCGAATCCGTGAGGACCGACAGTGGAATGGAAAGAGACCCGGTGACATGACACCAACTGACAGAGATACTGTACTCACACATGTGAACATCCATCTGGAGAAATTGTTGGCGAAGGCCAATCGAGACAAATACATGCTTCGTCACATGAAAGGCCATTATTGGGCTCGCCTGCATGTATGCAAAGCGAGAATGAAGATCATGAAGAGGAGGTTGCGCGAAGCACTAAACGGCGGAAAAGGCCTAATCCACTTCGGATTTTGGCCGAGGCTTCGTTGACTGGGCAAGATACATGATGGAGGACCTCCGCTCCGAATTTGGGCAAATTCGGAGAAAATTTTGTCATTTTCAAATTTTTGGGTCAAAAAACAGGTTTTTCAGTTAAGTGGGTCTCACCCTCATATGCTCACTTTTTTTTGGGACACTTGCTGGAGGAATTTTTTGCATTTTTGGATTTTTCATGGTTAATTATGCATCCTCAGACATTACCTAAGCATTTCATCAAAATCTGGATGGTCAAAGAGCTCAAAAACACCATGAAAACCACCTTGCTGCCACCTTTTGCACCAGCAGGAAGTACTTCTGGGAGAAAGAATTTTTGGAGGGTAAAATGAGCTCCAAATTGGGAAATTCCACTTGGGTTGGATAGTCAACATCCAGGGCTTTCCAACGAGCTATCATGAGCTCAATTTGGATGCCGATAAGTACCTCAAATTCAGGCTGGAAAAAATGCGACCCACTCGGCTCAAATGCGACCCACTTAAATTTTTGCTGAATTTTCAACTGCCAGCTCAGATTTTCGCCTAGTATGGACCAGTTTTGCTTGTGGATGGAATTTTTGGGTTTTTATGATGTAAATTTATATTTGGCATGTAACTTTGGCTTATTTTTATCTATTCTAGAAGATTCACTCTCAAAGGGGTAAAAATCATGTAAATGAATCAGTTTCCACTCTTTTAGAGGCAAGTTGTTAGCTGCCTAGATTGTAGTTCCATGATTAGAATTGGTTGAAACTGATCCCTGAAGAGGGAATTCGACCCCTAGAGGTGGGGAAAGGTGTTAGAGTGATCTATATATTTTAATTTCTGAGGCATTCTACGGGTTGGACTCTTGGGAGACTTTTGATATCATTGTACATATTTTTCATATTTTGGCTAAGGAAAGATCAGAGGTTTTGCGGCACTTGTTGGGATCCTTGTGGTGTTCTGTTCTTGATGGTGTTTCCTCTTTGTTTACTATAAGTTTCTTCATGTTTAAATGTATGCCATCCTTTCATATGCTTCTGAATTAAATTGAATGAGTGAATAAGGTTGAATCCATTGTTTACAGTGCTCGGCCTTTGAATTCAGTTAGTTCTATATGTTTTCAACTGTTTGGAGAGGATCCAAGTTCTTCTTTGCCCTCTTCAGCTCCTCGTCGGTCTAAACTATCCATATATCCAATCAAAAGCATCAATACCATCACCTACCTCGCCCCAACTCGAAATCCGCAAAGGTCTGACCTTATCCCCGGACCCAAAATCTGTTTTCCCATTTCTCCAGCGAAAAACCAAAAACCAAAAAATCAAACATACCTATCTCTTTACTAGCCTAAAATCAGTTCCTATTGTAAGTCATCTCGCATCTTATTGCTCATTTTACCGAGATTGACGGAGAGAGCCCTCTCCTGTCCTCGTAGGGCTAGCTACGAGGCTGAGCGTGGTTTGATGTAGCCTTGAGTTTTACTTCATTTCAGCCTGAGGTAGATTTGAGTGCTAACATAGTGGCGACCATACTGGGGAAAAACTCAAAACGTTTGCTTGTTATAGACGGAGTCTGAAGACACGCCAGGTAGCCTTCGAAACGTTGTTGCTATGCATCGGCGAAGTAGATAAACGCTGCTTCAGTCGATCTCCGGTATAACTTGTAATCGTAGTATTTAACTTGTAAATTGCCCCAGTACATGTATCAAGTTCAGATCTGATCGTTGATGGTGAACAACGGTCAGACATCGCAAGGCTGAAATCATTCACCTGGTGACTTCATTCACTGAACAAATCCAGAAATCAATGCTTCATGGTGACTTCACTGCAGGGAGATCAGTAGCTGTGAGATTTTCAAGATGGACCGAATCACAAGAAGATACGCTCCCATGAGCTGAGATCACATTCCAGGTTTTCCGAATAAGATGCCCAAGGTAGATTGGTCAAGGAATCTGCCTACGTTTAACGATGATGGTAAGAAAGATGCTGCTTTACATTTGGTTAGATTTCACATGCATATTCGCAAGTTAAAAGTGGATTTTTCTGAAGATTGCTTGATGAAGATATTCCTGGCCACTCTGGAAGGTGAAGCCCAATCTTGGTATGAAAATTTGCCGCCGGTTTGTATTTACTGTTTAAAGGATTTTCATGCCCTGTTCATTGAAAGATATCGAACATCTTATCCATTGTTAAATTTAGTTCATGACTGTTGCAAACATGCTTCTACTTTTATTGAAAGTCTTGAGAAATATTATGAAGATGATAATTTCATGGATGATGAGATCATGGAAGCCCTATATGAAAATCCATTTCAGCAGCATAAAGACGATCATGAAAATTTGCAGCAGAATCAAGATTTTAGTGCAGTGGAAGATGAAGGAATTTTGCATCTTGACAGTGAACAGGAATTATATGAAATGGATCAGCAGTATGAGGAAAGTTTGTATACTCCTTCACTTGAAATCAATGAAGACAATCATTGTTTAAGCAAAAGAAAACAAAAGGTATTATCTCCTTTATCTGAAGATGAGATAGATCAGCTATTGAAAGGTCATGTTCCAGCTCAAGTTAACACAGATCTGCAGTGTGCACATGGTCAAGAAGGTGATGGTGGAACTTCTTCCTTTTCTTAAATGGATGACAGTCCTGTAAGCAGCTTTATAGATCAACAGGTTGAAGATGTCTATATGGCTGAAAGTGATGAAAGAGAAAGTGTCATTTCAGATCTGCCCACAGAAGAAGACAGCATGCCGGGAAATCAAGTTTCAGTTTCAGATTGTGATAATGACCAGCCAGCTACTTCAGATTCAGATTCAGATCATGATGACCAAGAATACCTTGTGCTGAAACCCATCAAGGAGAATTCTGCTGTTGAGATCATCCAGAAAGAAGAAAACAAAGGTATGGATTCAAATGTTTTCAATTCATTAGAACACAGCCTTCAGAAAGAAGTAATCCAGTCAGTTCATGAACAACGAGATGAAATCTGTGTTCAAGTAGGTGAAACAGATCCTTTGGATAAATTTATGGTAGATGATAGGAATGTCATGTTTGGGTTTCAAGAATCATCTAAAGTTGCTTTTCTCATGATTGATGAATGCAATTAGGAACATGATAATCTGATTGTCATATTATATGAAGATGACCTATAGTACATTCATACTATAGAAGATCAAAACATTCAGGATTTCCATTCAGATTCTTCTTCATATGTCTCATGTGTTGAAATGTTTTCTCAAGAAGAGATTTGCTCACCTACCTGTTCAGAGTTTTTTGAAGCCCAGGAACATATTGTTACTGAAGTACATGATGAAGGAAGATCAGAATTAGAAGCAGGAGAAAAAGACACCTTGTTCTTTCAGCAGGAGGTAAATCTTCATGTTTTTCATGATCCATTGGAAAAAAATTTACAGTCAGCAGTAAAGGTGAGTATTGCAGTGTTCAGTGATGAAGGAGATCATGGTGAGCTATGTTTTTGGATGCCCAGTTACCAGTATTTGCTGTTGACCAGGAGATCTGATCGGGAGAATCAGTCAAGAAGCCATCTGCTTGACTGGTTACATTGGAAAGCCAATTATACATGATTGTACATATTTCATTAGTATGCAGGTGGTTGTCATCATGATTCCAAATCTTGATGGACTGCTGCCTTTTTTCCAAAAGCTTTGTAAATTCTTGTTTTAAGTCGGTCATGAGTCATTTGTGTTTGGTCTGTTGAGTCAGTTTTTTCAAGTCATTTCAGTTTGCCATCGAGTCGGTTTGAGTCAAGTTTCAGTCAAGTTTCAGTCGGTTTTCAGTCAAGTTTTCATTCAATAAATGTGTCAAAGGTTTTGTGTTATCCGTTCAAATAATGATTCCATCGCCCAATGGATGAAGGCACTGGTCTGCTCTCCCAAAGATCTGCCGTTCTTGGCACCTCCAAGGAGCTACCATCCCCATTGGAGCCAATGTTAGTGTCAGCCTTTGCAGCCTTCCTCCAGTGATCAAACATGCTCTTAAAAAGTGATCTTAAAGTGTCAAGGTCAAATTTTGTCATTTCAATGAGTCTTCAAGCAAAATTTGGTCACTAGGCATTAGGTCTAGGGTTTGTTTTCACTCTTTTCAAAGTTGTCCAAATGTCGGTTCATGTCACCATTCAGCTGAGTGTACCATCATTCAAAGGGTTTTCATCATCATGTCAAGTTCCATTGAGTCATTTTACACCTTGTTCATGCTTCAGTTGTGCCTTGGTAAGGTCCATTTCCCTCTCCTAGGGTTTTGGAGGTAATTTCTCTTGGATGGTCAAATCATCGAAAAACTTGTATCCTGATGTTCACACACCTTCCCCTATCATTAATGTACCTTATTAAACACTTCCCATCACTGAGATCCCCCAAATTCCTCATTTTTGCATAAACCCTAGTTTCTTGCCACAACTTGGCAATTTTCTAGGCTAGGCATGTGTTTTGCCCTTTTTGACCCCTTCCCCTCACTCAATCTCTGAGATTCCACTTTCCCCTGCTTCCTAACATCCCTACCTACTTCCAAAAATTTCCCCAAGAATTTATAAGCCCCCTATCCCCTTCATTTCGCTTCATTTCGACAAAATTCCTTGTTTCACACATCAGGATAAGTTTCACTCAAAAGAGGTTTCAGAGCAATAAAAGATGAATTTTTGGAAACTGAGAGCGGTTTTTGTCAAAAACATCCAAAGGAAGAAAAACATCCTTCACTTTTTACACATGTATAATGGTTTTGGAGAAATGTAAAAAATACCGTTGCCTCAAGAGAATTGAATGCACCTCTGAAGTGACCTTGGGAAAATCAAGTTTTCTCCTAGCATGTTTGGCCAAATGACTTGCTTGATGATTTAAAGGATAACTAGACATAAATACATTTCCAATGAGTTATCATTAGCTCAATTTGGAGTTGAGGAAGACCTTCAAACATTGGCTGCAACAGCACTCTTCCTTGAGGCAGCCTCATTCTGCTCATTTTGACTAGTGTTGGGAGATTTGATTTTTGATAGGGTAAATGAAATCCAAATTGCATAATTCCACTTGTGTTGGAAATTAGACGCCAATAGATTTCCAACGAGCTATCACACGCCCGATTTGGACACCGGGAAGGCCTCCAAAAGCTTCCTGCAAAATGCACTATGTGGCAGGAGGTCGTGAGACCCACTTGGGCAAATGCGACCCACTTGGCAAATGCGACCCACCTGGGCGTTTTCTCCAGTGTAAATTATAACGCATGCGACCCACTTGGAAAAAGCGACCCACTTGATCGCATGCGACCCACTTGCTAACAGAGTTCAGAAAAGTTGCGTTGGGCGCCCAGTTTCGATTTAAATCATCTCTAGCTGCCTTCAAACAGGTTCTAAACTATTGCTCAGTAGATTTTAATGTGTTGGTGGTATCTTGAAGACTTTAAACATTTGAATGGAAGAGTAAAACCCTACATTCATGGCAGATTTGTTCCTCAGGGTTTTTAAATATATATGAATGTTTTTATGAGTATTTTCCCACCTTATATCATTGTTATATCTACCTTTGCATGTATTGTCAAAACCCCACTGCCTTTACACTCGTTATGCCACCGTTGTCATCATCATTGTTTTACCACTGTCATGGCTTTTGTTTCATGGTGATCATTGTCATATTGTGTCTCATTTCCCATTGATAAACACGTTCTTATACTCATTGTTCACTGCCCATTGACAAACACAGTCTTATGATTCATTGTTCCCTTTGACAAAGTTTATCCAATATTCTAAAGGCTGCCTGCTACCATTTGTCAAATTTCACTTGCAATTAAAACAAAGACTGTGCTTTTATCTCAATCCACCTAAAACAGAGTTGTTATCATTGTTTGTTTCCTTATGGTACTTTGACAGTGGGGGATATCTGTTGGGTGTTGAAACATATATTATAACTCTGTTTTCACTGCATTTATATCAGTATACATATTGCCAATATTTTGTTCAAGGCCATGTCAGAGACAGAGTCAGTGTATGAGCAAGAGTCAGGCAATGATTCCACGACTGAAGGTAATGTGCCACGGGGGTCTCATAGAGTTGTCAAAGGTGGTAATCATCGCAGAGAGGAGCCTACTTCTTTGGCTCGGTTGCAGGCATGTCCACTAGCAATGGATTGTTTTCGGTATTTGTCATGTTTCCGATTTTGTGAGATGATTGCACAAACTCGGCTTCATCGTGAATTGGCTCGTCTGTTTGTTCTACATTTACGGGATGGCCGGGTAAATCTTGCCGGGGTTGATTTCATTTTGTCACCCTTGACTATTGCTCAAGCCACTGGCATACCAAACATGGGCGATGAATGGAACAAACGTCAGCATTTAGAGAAATTCCACTATGAGCCATACATTAAAACTGGATATATGAGGTACTTGGGCAGAGTTTTTCCATTCAGATTCTTGAGGGATGAGTTTGCACCGCTGATGAAACTCATCATTCAGTATTTTAGTTGTGAGGGCAGATATGCCCGTCTCTTTGCGTACCATATTCGTCTGTTGATACACTTCACAAGGGTACGTATGATGAATATTCCGTACTTCATATATCGCAACATAGAGAGGATGGTGATTTTTGTGCAAAAGAATACGAGCCCAGCGCAGCAGTACAGGAGTATATACCATTACGCTTTGATCAAGATCATAGTGTTACATCAGTTGGCAGAACAGGGCATCACTTGGGAGGATTTCATTTCTAGAGACTTTTTCAGAGTGCCACAGCCGCCTCCCGAGACAGTTCATGATGCAGGAGAGCCTTCACACCAGCCGGACATGCCTGAGGTTGAGCATATCGGCGCTCCTTTGGTTCGGACATATCAGCGAGGCCACAGGGCCTTATTTGCAGCGACACGGTGAGTATTATCTCCACATGAGGTGGAAGGGGTCTTGCCGACTTCATCAGCAGAGCGAGTATTATCTCCACATGATGTGGAAGGGGTCTCGCCTTCTTCTTCACTGCAGGTACAGATACAGGACAAGGGCAAGAGGCCCATGCATGATGAGGGCCCATCAGGAGGCCGGGACATAGATTTCACAGTCATTGATGTTGATGCGAGCTCTCCTAGCTCGAAATTGAGGGAAGTCATCCAGGAGCAAAGGGCCGAGAATGACAAGCTGAAAGATCAATTGCAGAAGGCTCAGTGGGTGATTAACTATCTGGAGCAGCGCAACAAACAGCTTGAGGATGAGCTCACATATTATGAGTTGCGTCGAATCCGTGAGGACCGACAGTGGAATCGAAAGAGACCCGGTGACATGACACCAACTGACAGAGATACTGTACTCACACATGTGAACATTCATCTGGAGAAATTTTTGGCGAAGGCCAATCGAGACAAAGACATGCTTCGTCACATGAAAGGCCATTATTGGGCTCGCATGCATGTCTGCAAAGCGAGAATGAAGATTCTGAAGAGGAGGTTGCGCGAAGCACTAAGACGGTGGAAAAGGCCTAATCCACTTCGGATTTTGGCCGAGGCTTCGTTGACTGGGCAGGATACATGATGGAGGACCTCCGCTCCGAATTTGGGCAAATTCGGAGAAAATTTTGTCATTTTCAAATTTTTGGGTCAAAAAACAGGTTTTTCAGTTAAGTGGGTCTCACCTTCATATGCTCACTTTTTTTGGGGACACTTGCTGGAGGAAATTTTTGCATTTTTGGATTTTTCATGGTTAGTTATGCATCCTCAGACATCACCTAAGCATTTCATCAAAATCTGGATGGTCAAAGAGCTCAAAAACACCATGAAAACCACCTTGCTGCCACCTTTTGCACCAGCAGGAAGTACTTCTGGGAGAAAGAAGTTTTGGAGGGTCAAATGAGCTCCAAATTGGGAACTTCCACTTGGGTTGGATAGTCAACATCCAGGGCTTTCCAACGAGATATCATGAGCTCAATTTGGATTCCGGGAAGTACCTCAAATTCAGGCTGGAAAAAATGTGACCCACTCGGCTCAAATGCGACCCACTTAAATTTTTGCTGAATTTTCAACTGCCAGCTCAGATTTTCGCCTAGTATGGACCAGTTTTGCTTGTGGATGGAATTTTTGGGTTTTTATGATGTAAATTTATATTTGGCATGTAACTTTGGCTTGTTTTTATCTATTCTAGAAGATTCACTCTCAAAAGGGTAAAAATCATGTAAATGGATCAGTTCCCACTCTTTTAGAGGCAAGTTGTTAGTTGCCTAGATTGTAGTTCCATGAATAGAATTGGTTGAAACTGATCCCTGAAGAGGGAATTCGACCCCTAGAGGTGGGGAAAGGTGTTAGAGTGATCTATATATTGTAATTTCTGAGGCATTCTACAGGTTGGACTCTTGGGAGACTTTGATATCATTGTACATATTATTTCATATTTTGGCTAAGGAAAGATCAGAGGTTTTGCGGCACTTGTTGGGATCCTTGCGGTGTTTTGTTCTTGATGGTGTTTCCTCTTTGTTTACTGTAAGTTTCTTCATGTTTAAATGTATACCATCCTTTCATATGCTTCTGAACTAAATTGAATGAGTAGATGAGGTTGAATCCATCGTTTACCGTGCTCTGCCTTTGAATTCATTTAGTTCTATATGTTTTCGACTGTTTGAAGAGGATCCAAGTTCTTCTTTGCCCTCTTCAGCTCCTCGTCGGTCTGATCTGTTCATATATCCAATCAAAAGCATCAAGACATTCACCTACCTCGCCCCAACTCGAAATCTGCAAAGGTCTGACCTTATCCCCGGACCCAAAATTTGTTTTTCCCATTTCTCCAACGAAAACCCAAAAAATCAAAATCAAACATACCTATCTCTTTACTAGCCTAAAATCAGTTCCCATTGTAAGTCATCTCGCACCCTATTGTTCATTTTATCGAGATTGACGGAGAGAGCCCTCTCCTGTCCTCGTAGGGCTAGCTACGAGGCTGAGCGTGGTTTGATGTAGCCTTGAGTTTTACTTCATTTCAGCCTGAGGTAGATTTGAGCGCTAACAGGAAAGACACTTATCCCTTTATTTTCTCCAGATTAGTTATGTAATCTTGATATAAATATGACTCGGGAGACCGAGCAACGCTGGTTAGATTTTGTTTTTCCGTGCTAGATTTCAAAGAGAACCGTAAATACTTTGTTTTTAAGTATTTTCTCCTTTAATGAAAGCAATATCATCTTATTGCAAGAGTTGAGTAAATCTTAATTGGATTTTGTGCTACTCTGGTGGTAGAGGGCCCCTGCCTCCTAAGCAGCCTTGTTTATACGTTTTAGATAAGTATTTTAGTCTCGTTTTCATTTCTAGCTTAGGAAAGTTTTTGAAGTTTATGTTCATATTTGTTTACATTAATTATCACAGCTATACTTACTCTAATAAACTCTTCCAAAATATCCTTACGATGAATAAGGCATAGCTGTGGTGTTGTAGATTTTAGTTGCAATTCCTTTCGTTAATTATCACAGTTAGACTTACTCTAATAAACTCTTCCAAAATATCATCATGATGAATAAGGAATAACTGTGGTATTGTAGGTTTTAGTTGCTTGTTTACACTAAGTGTCACAGCCGGTCTTACTCTTACAAGCTCTTCCAAAATATCATAACAATGACTAAGAAACAGCTGTGGTGTCTTAGATTTTAGTTGCATTTCCTTTTGAATTTTTGTTTACACTAAGTGGCATAGCCAGTCTTACTCTTACAAAGCTCTTCCAAAATATCATAACAATGAGTAATAAGTAGCTATGGTGTCTTAGATTTTAGTTGTATTTGCTTTCAGTTTTATGTTTATGTTCAATTGCATTGGATAATACAGCCAAGACTATTTTACAAACTCTTCCAAAATATCATTCATAATGAACAAGATGGGCTGTAGAATTCCATAGACTAGCTGCATGTTAATTTAGTTAGCGCACTCCGGAGGTAGATTGCATTTAGTTCAGCTCTGTCATTTAATTTCATTTTAAGTTTTATAATGGATTTTAGTTTAACATTGTTTACTGTAGACTAGTAGCACCCTAGTTTAGTCTTAGCTTAGCTCACTATGTTAACATTCCAGTTTAGTTGCTATCCATTGCATTTTAAATTGTATTAGTTGTTAAATTCAAAAACCACGGTCTTCATTATTTACAAAACTTATTTTGTTCCAAACACATACTAATACATAATTACCTAGACAAAAGGTAGTATCAGTCTAAGGCTTGGATTATTTTGCAACCTTTTTACCATTTCACAAACAAGCCTTTTCTCAAAGACTATTCAAAAAAATGAAATCTATAACTTTTGAGTGAGGCCTAGTAGTGTTAAACTGAGTTGCAGAACAGAATTAGGAGCTAGTTTAGAGTAGAAGTCTTACTATGCTACAAATGTTCTTTTCCAAATATATTCCAATAGACCTTTAATCATGGATGAGATGTTGTAACATTGTAAGTTGAGTGTTTGATTGTTTAGTTAGGAGAACTTCATTTACACTTAACTTGGCCATTTCTCAAGCTCTTCCAAAACATCTTTAATGAATGAATTGGAAAAGTTTAAGCTCATGTTGTGATTTATTTCCTTGAAGTCATTATCAAGCTTTGTATTTGTTTTTTGCTAGCCATAGTTAGGCCTTGTTCTGTTTTAGTATTTTCATTTGTTATTTACCATCCATAGTTTAGGCCAATAGCTTCTTTTCACCAGCATTTAGTTCCTTCCCTTTCCAAACATAAAACCATAAACCAAAAACATCAGAAAACACTAAACACAACGTGGTAAGAAAAAAATACCTAGGCACATATAGTGCACCACACTTCAGCAG
Organism: Pinus albicaulis; assembly: GCA_034641835.2. NCBI lineage: Eukaryota > Viridiplantae > Streptophyta > Pinopsida > Pinales > Pinaceae > Pinus > Pinus albicaulis. The sequence continues at coordinate 999,923,311 of CM076578.1, forward strand.
TTTACCAACCTTGGTTGACAATTAATGAACTCAATTTAGGAGACTAGGTTGAGCACAAACATTTTGGCACCGTTGTCGGGGAAGTGTAACTAGGTAACCTTATTTCTTACATCCAAAAAAAAAACAAAAAAAAACAAAAAATTAAATCACCTACCACACCCACTATATCATGTGGTGCAGTAAGAGCCACACATCCACATCATGAATTCATATTTTTGTAGGTAGAAGAAGAGGTGAAAAAGAAGGTTGAAGAAATGGATGGAGATGATGACAATGAGGAAGATCCTTTTGTATTTCCCATTCAAGAAACTAATATCAAAATTCAAATGAAGAACATCCATCCATCTGTGCTTCCTAACTTCAAAGGTATGAGATCAGAAGACCCGGAAACCTTTCTTTTTGAATTTGAAATAATTTATAGATCTTATGGCTACTCATTGCACATGCAAAAATTGAATTTGTTTCTAGCAACATTGAAGGATAGAGCTCTTAGATGGTTCATGACTTTAGGAAAAAATTATATAAGGACATGGGATGATATGAAAAGAGTATTTTTGGAAAAATATAAAGGTTATTGCATGCATCATGACCTTAGAAATGAATTCTTTAAGCTGAACCAAAAAGAGGATGAAAGCCTATAAGATTTAGTGGAGAGATTTACTTATAATATCAAAAGATCTAAATTGCATAATTTAGGATCGGATGCATTAAAAACTCTCCTACTAAATGCTATAAAGGATGAATGGATTGGTCTTCTTAATATTGTGGGAAAAGGAGGTGTCTATCGATTGTCATTTCAAGAAATTTGTGAACTATGCAAGAACATATCAAGAGGAAAAGCAAAGTGTGTAAGATCCCCTCAAGATCCATTTATGGCAAGAGTAAGTAAGTCAGCATCAAGATTGGTAAGTCAAACTGAACCTAACAATCTGCTAAACATTCTTGGTAATTTAAATGAACAAATTGACATGCTAAGAATGAAAAGCAAGCAAAAAGTTTCTTCATTTATATTTTTCCCTAGATGTAGAAAGAAACATGCTTTGCATGAATGTCCACTTGATAACATTAAAATGTGTAAAATTTGTGCAGGATCACATACTACTGAAGATTGCCCATCATTGCCAGGGTTGAAGGAAATTTACCAGAAGGATAATGGAGCCAATCAAGCACAAGAGCAACTTTGTTATGTAGATCCAAGAGGACTATGGCAGCCTCATAAACCCAATATGATGCAATATCCTTATGCACAGTATCAAGGTTATGCACAACAATCTCAAGGTAATTGGAAAACACCCTTGCCTTGGCAACCTTGTGCATCTCAATCCCAACCTCAAAACCAACCTTGGAAACCTTGGCCATCTCAATCCCAACCTCAAAACCAATCTTGGCAACAAAGTTGGCAAAGGCCCTATAAAGGAAATCCACCATATCCTCAATATTTCCCTCTCTATCCTCAAAACCATCATCAATGTTATTCATACCATTTGCCTCCACCACAACATCAATATCACCCTCATTTGACCTCAATTCAACCTTTCCCATTATCATCCACACAAGCACCCCAAAAATTCATTCCCACTCCACTACCTCCACAACCATTTCATATCCCCAACAATAAAACACCTCAATCAACTTACAATTCTGGGGTATTGCAAAATGATTCACCAGCTGTCATTGAAGAAAAACAAACAGAAGAAGAAGACTCAGATAAGGTCCAAGAATCATGGATGTCTGTTGATAAAGAGAAGTTATTTGAACCAGAGATTGAAAAGTCTCATGCATGCCTATCACCAGACTCTATGAATAAAGATCACATCTCCAAAGACTTGCATTTCATGATAGAGGAAAGACAAGGAAGACAAGATTACATTGAATCTTGGTTCAAGTCAGTCATCGGATCTCAATGCTCAATTATTCAACATCTTATGACATCATCTAAATCAAGACAGTTGGCATCTCATATACTGGTACATATCAAAGAGTATCTTTCAAACCTACATATGAGTTTATCTATCATCTTGTTACAGACATGGTTCCACTGGAAGTATTCATATACTTGAACAAGATTTTCTTTTTCAAGTAGAGTAGGACATAATAAAAAAATTAAAAAATTTAAAAAAAGAGTAGAAAAAAAAATAAGTTCTATAGTGAAAACCAGCTTGCTGGGGCAATTGGACATGAGCTTTTCTTGAAAACCAGGCAACTGGCGAGCAAAGTTCACAATAAGTTCTGCAATTTCATGATGGTTTCAATCTTTCATGGTTCTTCAAGTCATTTTTGGTTCTATGCTCGAGTTGGATGATGTGGAATTCCTTAAGGTCCACCTTCCAACAGATCTTGTCCAATCGACCTCAACACTTTATTTGGGATCAATATTAGAGATTATTTGAAGTGCCTTGGAGCTTGCATTCATCAATGGCAAGCCTCCTCGTTGATAACAATGGGAATACAACAATGTCTCTTGATTGTCAAATCTTGCAGGCGACTCGACTTCGACACATTCATTCGTCCCTGTCAAGATGCACTGAGGTACCTTGACACTCATTTACATTATCGGTGAATTGTCTCGCATTGGTTAATGATTTTCATTATTGATCGGTAATCCAATGATTTCTTCCCATGCTCGACTTCGACACATTTATTCGCATGGTAAGAATTGTACCATGAATGTTGGCTTTGATGAAGACTAATGGTTTTATGAAATCAACAACAAATTGCAGCAGTGAAATTTATTAGTTTCTTGTAGCAGCATGTTCATCTTCTTGTCAATTCAACAACAGCTGCGGAAAGTGGCAGTTCTTGCAGCTATTGCTGGAGCAGCCTGTTTTTGTTTTTTGCAACTTTTTCCAGAAGGCAGCTTTGGCGCAAATGTTGCAAGAGATTGGAGCAGAAATAAAAAATTCTGAGCTTCTAGGTTTTCTCAGAATATGATAAATTGAGTAAGACACGGACAGAATTTGAAAAAAAAGCATTTTTTAAGGGCATTTCAGAAGGGTTTTTCAGGCAGATTTTCATTTTTCAGCATTATGGACAGATTAGGACAGATTTGAGTATTTTTTCACAGTGATGCCTTTTCTTCATCAAAATGAAATTCTGGAAGCATTTGGAAGTATATAAGGTAAAAATACACAGTTTCCCTTTTGAATCACTCAATTCAGCCTTAAAATGAGTTCGTGGCGTACTTTTTTGTTGCAACATTGGGCAAAATGAAGGGTGAAATAGGACAGAAATTGATTTTATCATAACTTTCAAACCGTGCATCCGTTGGTCCTAAAATTTTTATGGTAAATGCATTGAGGTGGCGTGAATAAACACAAAAAAATTTAGAAAATTTCAACGTGTATTCTTTAAGAAATTGGCCACTTTCACCTACAGCCATTTCTCATTTTTCGGGAGAACCGTGTAACCAATGGTAGAGATTTTTCGTCGGAAGATGCATAATAATATTGGTAACAACCTCAGAAACTTTCAGAGAATTCTAATGTACCATTTGAGAGAAATTGAAAAATTCATTTCATTCTACAATTCCACTCCATCTCACTCCACTTTCACTCCATCTCATGCCATTTTCATTTCATTTCACAAGTCCTATTCCACTTTCACTCTATCTCACACCATTTTCATTTCATTTCACAAGTCCTATTCCACTTTCACTCTATCTCACGCCATTTTCATTTCATTTCACAAGTCCTATTCCACTTTCACTCCATCTCACGCCATTTTCATTTCATTTCACAAGTCCTTTTCCACTTTCACTCCATTACATTTCACATCCATCTTCCATAGTCATACTTCATTTCTTTTTACAGATTTCATGTTGCAGCCACATCTTATTCAGCAGTTCTGACACAATTGTACAGCCTACAAAGAGATGATGATTACAGGAAATTGAAGGATTCTGTTTTGAAGACCAATATGCTAAAAGAGGACCAAAGGAACAACATCAAAAACAGCAATTAACAAGGTCAAAAATTCTGAGGTAAATTGTGAAAATTATTTTAATAGAAAAAACATGAAATAGATACAATGTGTATAATCATATGTTTCCCAAAACAACCTATCATTCGAATTGATTAACATATCTTGGCCATATCGCTTATCCAACATTCCAACCTACTATTCCACATCTCCCTAAGATTGTATCATTCACTTATTTCACCACAAGTTCATCATAAATTCTCCATCAGATCCATAGCCACTTCATTTTCCCTTATAGAATCCATTCACCTCCATTACACTTTGCAGCCAATCCATCTCTAAGTGCAGAAAGGTAATTCTGAGGTTGAAGCATCATTCTTCAACTAATCCATCTTCAGACACATAGATACAGTTTCAAAAATAAAGCATTAGACTCTGTAGTCAATCTAGCTTCAAGCATAAAAAAGTAATTCTGAAAGGAAGATAATCTGCATAGAGGAGGAATGTGGCTAATTGTCAGGACAGAATCAGTTGAATTCAAGTATTTGGAATGATATCCACAAGTCAAGGAGCTACTACAATAAGAATGGAGGCTAAATTTTATAGAGAAATTTGATGGCTTCCATAAGGATATTACAAAATATTTTGCCAAATATTTTGATGGAGCAGAAGAAGAAAAACTAACATGGTTATTGAAAATAAACTTGACACTCCACTACAAGAGGAAGATGAAGAACTAATTTCTGAAAAGTTAACAGAGATTAGAAAATAGATTAGGGCCAAAAGAAGCAGAAAGATAAATTTGGATGTTCTAACAGAGGTTTCAGAGCACATGGAATAAAATTTTGATGAAATTTCATGAGGACATGCAATAGTCTTGCAGTGGGGGTATGTTGAGCCCTAGAATTGCCTTCTCTTTTACAAACCTTCACTTCATTTCATCATTATTTTATCACTTCATAAGCCTAAAATCAATGAAGAATGATTAGGATTGCTTAAAGGTTACATGCAATTGATTAACATATTGTATTTTCATGATTTTCGTTGTTTTAATAATTTTCTGCAAAATAGCTACAGAATACAGGCGTTCCGTAGCTGATCATGCATTCTGTAACTATTTTAGAGTTTAAATGGGTTACAGGTGTCATTTGAAGGAAAAACACATATGGGAAAATTCTACAGCACTCCCTCATCATTTGTTGCTCTCCACGAAGTCTGAGTTCGAATCTCCAAGAGGTTATGCACATGCAAGAGATTAAAATTGAGCAACAGTTTCCTATCAGGACACGGACTCCACATAAAGAACGAGGCCTTCAATAAGAGTTTCAATTTTATTAGAAGTGGGAAAGACACTTATCCCTTTATTTTCTCCAGATTAGTTATGTAATCTTGATATAAATATGACTCGGGAGACCGAGCAACGCTGGTTAGATTTTGTTTTTCCGTGCTATATTTCAAAGAGAACCGTAAATACTCTGTTTTTAAGTATTTTCTCCTTTAATGAAAGCAATATCATCTTATTGCAAGAGTTGAGTAAATCTTAAGTGGATTTCATGCTACTCTGGTGGTAGAGGGCCCCTGCCTCCTGAGCAGCCTTGTTTATACATTTTAGATAGGTATTTTAGTCTTGTTTTCATTTCTAGCTTAGGCAAGTTTTTGAATTTTATGTTCATATTTGTTTACATTAATTATCACAGCTATACTTACTCTAATAAACTCTTCCAAAATATCCTTACAATGAATAAGGCATAGCTGTGGTGTTGTAGATTTTAGTTGCAATTCCTTTCGTTAATTATCACAGTTAGACTTACTCTAATAAACTCTTCCAAAATATCATCATGATGAATAAGGCATAACTGTGGTATTGTAGGTTTTAGTTGCTTGTTTACACTAAGTGTCACAGCCGGTCTTACTCTTACAAGCTCTTCCAAAATATCATAAAAATGACTAAGAAACAACTGTGGTGTCTTAGATGTTAGTTGCATTTCCTTTTGAATTTCTGTTTACACTAAGTGGCATAGCCAGTCTTACTCTTACAAAGCTCTTCCAAAATATCATAACAATGAGTAAGAAGTAGCTGTGGTGTCTTAGATTTTAGTTGTATTTGCTTTCAGTTTTATGTTTATGTTCAATTGCATTGGATAATACAGCCAGGACTTTTTTACAAACTCTTCCAAAATATCATTCATAATGAACAAGATGGGCTGTAGAATTCCATAGACTAGCTGCATGTTAATTTAGTTAGAGCACTCCGGAGGTAGATTTCATTTAGTTCAGCTCTGTCATTTCATTTCATTTTAAGTTTGATAATGGCTTTTAGTTTAACATTGTTTACTGTAGACTAGTAGCACCCTAGTTTAGTCTTAGCTTAGCTCACTATGTTAACATTCCAATTTAGTTGCTATCCATTGCATTTTAAATTGTATTAGTTGTTAAATTCAAAAACCACGGCCTTCATTATTTACAAAACTTATTTTGTTCCAAACTCATACTAATACATAATTACTTGGACAGAAGGTAGTATCAGTCTAAGGCCTGGAGTATTTTGCAACCTTTTTACCATTTCACAAACAAGCCTTTTCTCAAAGACTATTCAAAAAAAAAAAAAAATCTATAACTTTTGAGTGAGGCCTAGTAGTGTTAAACTGAGTTGCAGAACAGAATTAGGAGCTAGTTTAGAGTAGAATTCTTACTATGATACAAATGTTCTTTTCCAAATATATTCCAATAGACCTTTAATCATGGATGAGATGTTGTAACATTGTAAGTTGAGTGTTTGATTGTTTAGTTAGGAGAACTTCATTTACACTTAACTTGGCCATTTCTCAAGCTCTTCCAAAACATATTTAATGAATGAATTGGACAAGTTTAAGCTCATGTTGTGATTTATTTCCTTGAAGTCATTATCAAGCTTTTTATTTGTTGTTTGTTAGCCATAGTTAGGCCTTGTTCTGTTTTAGTATTTTCATTTGTTATTTACCATCCATAGTTTAGGCCAATAGCTTCTTTTCACCAGCATTTAGTTCCTTCCCTTTCCAAACATAAAACCAGAAACCAAAAACATCAGAAAACACTAAACACAACGTGGTAAGAAAAAAATACCTAGTCACATATAGTGCACCACACTTCAGCAGTTTACCAACCCTGGTTGACAATTAATGAACTCAATTTAGGAGACTAGGTTGAGCACAAACATTTTGGCGCCGTTGCTAGGGAAGTGTAACTAGGTAACCTTATTTCTTACATCCAAAAAAAAAAAAAAAAACTTAAATCACCTACCACACCCACTATATCATGTGGTGCAGTAAGAGCCACACATCCACATCATGAATTCATATTTTTTTAGCTAGAAGAAGAGGTGAAAAAGCAGGTTGAAGAAATGGATGGAGATGATGACAATGAGGAAGATCCTTTTGGATTTCCCATTCAAGAAACTTATATCAACATTCAAATGAATAACATCCATCCATCTGTGCTTCCTAACTTGAAAGGTATGAGATCAAAAGACCCAGAAACCTTTCTTTTTGAATTTGAAATAATTTGTAGATTTTATGGCTACTCATTGCACATTCAAAAATTGAATTTGTTTCTGGCAACATTGAAGGATAGAGCTCTTAGATGGTTCATGACTTTAAAACAAATTCTATAAGGACATGGGATGATATGAAAAGAGTATTTTTGGAAAAATATAAATATTATCACATGCACCATGACATTATAAATGAAGTCTTTAAGATGAACCAAAAAGAGGATGAAAGCCTAGAAGATTTAGTGGAGAGATTTACTTATAATATCAAAAGATCTAAATTTCATAATTTAAGATCAGACGCATTAAAAACTCTCCTACTAAATGCTATTAAGAATGAATGGATTGATCTTCTTAATCTGGTGAGAAAAGGAGATGTCAATCAATTTCCATTTCAAGAAATTTGTGAACTATGCAAGAACATATCAAGAGGAAAATAAATGTAAGATCCTCTCAAGATCCATTTATGGCAAGAGTAAGTAAGTCGGCATCAGGATTGGTAAGTCAAAATGAATGTAAAAATTTGCTAAACATTCTTGGTAATTTAAATGAACAAACTGACATGCTAGGAATACAAAACAAACAAAAAGTTGCTTCATTTATATTTTTCCTTAAATGTAGAAAGAAACATGCTTTGCATGAATGTCCACTAGATAACATTAAAATTTGTAAAATTTTTGCAGGATCACATACTACTGAAGATTTCCCATCATTACCAGGGTTGAAGGCAGTTTACCAGAAGGATAATGGAGCAAATCAAGCACAAGAGCAACTTTTTTATGTAGCTCCAAGAGGACTATGGTAGCCTCATCAACCCAATATGATGCAATATCCTTATGCACAGTTTCAAGGTTATGCACAACAATCTCAAGGTAATTGGAAAACACCCTTGCCTTGGAAACCTTGGACATCTCAATCCCAACCTTGGAAACCTTGGCCATCTCAATCCCAACCTCAAAACCAATCTTGGCAACAAATTTAGCAAAGGCCCTACAAATAAAATCCACGATATCCTTAATCTTTCCCTCTCTATCCTCAATACCATCATCAATGTTATCCATACCATTCACCTCCACCACAACATCAATATCACCCTCATTTGACCTCAATTCAACATTTCCCATTATCATCCACACAAGCACCTCAAAGATCCATTCCCACTCCACTACCTGCACAACCATTTCATATCCCCAACAATAAAACACCTCAATCAACTTACAATTTTGAGGTATTGCAAAATGATTCACCAACTATCATTGAAGAACAACAACCAGAAGAAGAAGATTCAGATAAGGTCCAAGAATCATGGATTCCTGTCGATAAAGAGAATTTGTTGGAACCTGAGATTGAAAAGTTTCATGCATGCCTATCACCAGATTTTATGAATGAAGATCACATCTCCGGAGACTTGCATTGCATGATAGAGGAAAGCCAAGGAATACAAGATTACATTGAATCTTGGTTCAAGTCAGTCATCGGATCCCAATTCTCAATTCTTCAATATCCTCTGACATCATCTAAATCAAGACAGTTGGTATCTCATATACTGGTACATATCAAAGAGTATCTTTCAAACCTGCATATGAGTTTATCTATCATCTTGTTACAAACATGGTTCCATTGGAAGTATTCATATACTTGAACAAGATTTTCTTTTTCAAGTAGATTAGGACATAAAAAAAATTAAAAAAAGTAAAGAGAAAAATAAGTCCTATTGTGAAAACCAAATTGCTGGCGCAATTGGACATGAGCTTTGCTTGAAAAACAGGCAACTGGCGAGCAAAGTTCACAATAAGTTCTGCAATTTCATGATGGTTTCAATCTTTCATGGTTCTTCAAATAATTTTTGGTTCCATGCTCGAGTTGGATGATGTGGAATTCCTTAAGGTCCACCCTCCAACAGATCTTGTCCTATCGACCTCAACACTTTATATGGGATCAAGATTAGAGATTATTTGGAGTGCCTTGGAGCTTGCATTCATCATTGGCAAGCCTCCTTGTTGATAACAATGGGAATACAACAATGTCTCTTGATTGTCAAATCTTGCAGGCGACTCTACTTCAACACATTCATTCATCCTTGTCAAGATGCACTGAGGTACCTTGACACTCATTTACATTATCAGTGAGTTGTCTCGCATCGGTTAACAATTTTCATTATTGATCGGTAATCCAATGATTTCTTCCCATGCTCGACTTCGACACATTTATTCGCATGGTAAGAATTGTACCATGAATGTTGGCTTTGATGAAGACTAATGTTTTTATGGAATCAAAAACAACTTGTAGCAGTACATTTTATTAGTTTCTTGTAGTAGCATGTTCATCTTCTTTTCAATTCAACAACAGCTGCGGAAAGTGGCAATTTCTGCAGCTATTGCTGTAGCAGCCTGTTTTTGTTTTTTGCAACTTTTTCCAGAGGCAGTTTTGGCGCAAATATTGCAAGAGATTGGAGTAGAAATAAAAAATTCTAAGCCTGGGTTTTCTCAGAATATGATAAATTGAGTAAGGTGCAGACAGAATTTGGAAAAAAGAAATTTTTAAGGGCATTTCAGATGGGTTTTTATGGCAGATTTTCATTTTTCAGCAGTATGGACAGATGAGGACAGATTTCAGTATTTTTGCACAGCATCACCTTTTCTTCATCAAAATGAAATTCTAAAAGCATGTGGCAGTATAAAAGGTAAAAATATACAATTTCCCTTTTGAATCACTCAATTTGGCCTTAAAATGAGTTCGTGGCGTACTTTTTTGTTGCAACATTGGGCAGAATGAAGGGTGAAACATGGCAGAAATTGATTTTATCATAACTTTCAAACCTGCCCATCACTCAAATTTTACACAAATGCAATTGAAGCAGTACAAATAAACATAAAATTTGCCATGTATTCTTCAATAAATTTGCCAGTTTCACCTACATCCATTTCTCATTTTTAAGAACTCGTGTAACCAATGGCGTAGATTTTTCATCATAAGGATGCATAATAATATCGTAACAAACTTTAAAATTTCGGAAGTCTAATACCATTTGAGAGAAATAAAATTCATTTCATTCTAAAATTCCACTCCATCTCACCCACTTTCACTCCATCTCACTACCATTTTCATTTCACACAAGTCCTAGGAACCTATTCCACTTTCACTCTATCTCACGCCATTTTCAATTCATTTCACAAGTCCTATTCCCACTGCCACTCTATCTCACGCCATTTTCATTTCAATTCAAGTCCTATCTCCATTTTCACCATCTTCATGCCATTTTCATTTCATTTCACAAGTCCTTTTCCACTTATGGTTTCCACTTTCACCCATTACATTTCATATCCATCTTCCATAGTCATACTTCTCATTTCTCTTTACAAATCAGATGCTGTGTACCTACACATCTTATTCACAGCTTCCATACACCAAAGCAAAATTCTACAAAGAGATGATGATTACAGGAATTTGAAGGATTCTGTTTTGAAGACCAACATGCTAAAAGAGGACCAAAGGAACAACATCAAGCACAAAAATTAACAAAGTCAAAATTCTCAGGTAAATTATGAAAATTATTTTAATAGCAAAACGTTAAAACATGAAATAGATACAATGTGTATAATCATATGTTTCCTAAACAACCTATCATTCGAATTGTTTAACATATCTTGGCCATATCCCTTATCCAACATTTCCAATCTACTATTCCACATCTCTCCATGATTGTATCATTCACTTATTTCACCAGCGTTCATCATAAATTTCTATCGCATCCATAATCCACTCTATTTTCCTTTAGTATCCATTCACCTCCATTACACTTTGGAGCCAATCCATCTCTAAGTATAGAGAGGTAATTCTGAGGGTGAAGCATCATTCTACAACTAATCCATCTTCAGACACAGAGATACAGTTTCAAAAATAAAGCATTAGACTCTGTAGTCAATCTAGCTTCAAGCATAGAAAAGTAATTCTGAAAGGAAGATAATCTGCATAGAGGAGGAATGTGGCTAATTGTCAAGACAGAATCAGTTGAAGTCAAGTATTTGGAAGGATATCCACAAGTCAAGGAGCTACTACAATAAGCAGGGAGGCTAAAATTTATAGAGAAATTTGATGGCTTCCATAAGGAGATTACAAAATCTTTTGCCAAATCTTTTGATGGAGCAGAAGAAGAAAAACTGACATGGTTATTGAAAATAAACTTGACACTCCAATACAAGAGGAAGATGAAGAACTAATTTCTGAAAAGTTAACAGAGATTAGAAAATAGATTAGGGCCAAAAGAAGCAGAAAGATAAAGTTGGATGTTCTAACAGAGGTTTCAGAGCACATGGAATAAAGTTTTGATGAAATTGCATGAGGACATGCAATAGTCTTGCAGTGGGGGTATGTTGAGCCCTAGAATTTCCTTCTCTTTTACAAACCTTCACTTCATTTCATCATTATTTTATCACTTCATAAGCCTAAAATCAATGAAGAATGATTAGGATTGCTTAAAGGTTACATGAAATTGATTAACATATTGTATTTTCATGATTTTCGTTGTTTTAATAATTTTCTGCAAAATAGCTACAGAATACAGGCGTTCCGTAGCTAATCACGCGTTCTGCAGCTATTTTAGATTTTAAATGGGTTATAGGTGTCTTCTAAAGGAAAAACGCATATGGGAAAATTCTACAGCACTCCCTCATCATTTGTTGCTCTCCACGAAGTCTGAGTTCGAATCTCCAAGCGGTTATGCACGTGGAAGAGATTAAAACTGAGCAGCAGTTTCCTATCAGGACACGGACTCCACATAAAGAATGAGGCCTTCAATAAGAGTTTCAATTTGATTAGAAGTGGGAAAGACACTTATCCCTTTATTTTCTCCAAATTAGTTATGTAATCTTGATATAAATATGACTCGGGAGACCGAGCAACGCTGGTTAGATTTTGTTTTTCCGTGCTAGATTTCAAAGAGAACCGTAAATACTCTGTTTTTAAGTATTTTCTCCTTTAATGAAAGCAATATCATCTTATTGCAAGATTTGAGTAAATATTAAGTGGATTTCATGCTACTCTGGTGGTAGAGGACCCCTGCCTCCTGAGCAGCCTTGTTTATACGTTTTAGATAAGTATTTTAGTCTCGTTTTCATTTCTAGCTTAGGCAAGTTTTTGAATTTTATGTTCATATTTGTTTGCATTAATTATCACAGCTATACTTACTCTAATAAACTCTTCCAAAATATCCTTACGATGAATAAGGCATAGCTGTGGTGTTGTAGATTTTAGTTTCAATTCCTTTCGTTAATTATCACAGTTAGACTTACTCTAATAAACTCTTCCAAAATATCATCATGATGAATAAGGCATAACTGTGGTATTGTAGGTTTTAGTTGCTTGTTTACACTAAGTGTCACAGCCGGTCTTACTCTTACAAGCTCTTCCAAAATATCATAACAATGACTAAGAAACAGCTGTGGTGTCTTCGATTTTAGTTGCATTTCCTTTTGAATTTCTGTTTACACTAAGTGGCATAGCCAGTCTTACTCTTACAAAGCTCTTCCAAAATATCATAACAATGAGTAAGAAGTAGCTGTGGTGTCTTAGATTTTAGTTGTATTTGCTTTCAGTTTTATGTTTATGTTCAATTGCATTGGATAATACAGCCAAGACTGTTTTACAAACTCTTCCAAAATATCATTCATAATGAACAAGATGGGTTGTAGAATTCCATAGACTAGCTGCATGTTAATTTAGTTAGAGCACTCCGGAGGTAGATTGCATTTAGTTCAGATCTGTCATTTCATTTCATTTTAAGTTTGATAATGGCTTTCAGTTTAACATTGTTTACTGTAGACTAGTAGCACCCTAGTTTAGTCTTAGCTTAGCTCACTATGTTAACATTCCAGTTTAGTTGCTATCCATTGCATTTTAAATTGTATTAGTTGTTAAATTCAAAAACCACGGTCTTCATTATTTACAAAACTTATTTTGTTCCAAACTCATACTAATACATAATTACCTGGACAGAAGGTAGTATCAGTCTAAGGCCTGGAGTATTTTGCAACCTTTTTACCATTTCACAAACAAGCCTTTTCTCAAAGACTATTCAAAAAAAGGAAATCTATAACTTTTGAGTGAGGCCTAGTAGTGTTAAACTGAGTTGCAGAACAGAATTAGGAGCTATTTTAGAGTAGAAGTCTTACTATGCTACAAATTTTCTTTTCCAAATATATTCCAATAGACCTTTAATCATGGATGAGATGTTGTAACATTGTAAGTTGAGTGTTTGATTGTTTAGTTAGGAGAACTTCATTTACACTTAACTTGGCCATTTCTCAAGCTCTTCCAAAACATCTTTAATGAATGAATTGGACAAGTTTAAGCTCATGTTGTGATTTATTTCCTTGAAGTCATTATCAAGCTTTGTATTTGTTTTTTGCTAGCCATAGTTAGGCCTTGTTCTGTTTTAGTATTTTCATTTGTTATTTACCATCCATAGTTTAGGCCAATAGCTTCTTTTCACCAGCATTTAGTTCCTTCCCTTTCCAAACATAAAACCATAAACCAAAAACATCAGGAAACACTAAACACAACGTGGTAAGAAACAAATACCTAGGCACATATAGTGCACCACACTTCAGCAGTTTACCAACCCTGGTTGACAAATAATGAACTCAATTTAGGATACTAGGTTGAGCACAAACAAATAGTCCTTTCTCTTGCTGATATATTTGAAGCCCTAAGAAGTATGTCAGCTCACCAAGTAAAGACATCTCGAAATCACTTTGCACCTTTGTAGCAAACTTATTACTTAGTCGATCATCATTGCTACCAATTATTGTATCATCCTCTTTAGATATTAGACATGCTTTAGTTGCTTCATCCAGAACATATATGTCATTTGGAGCTCGACTTGATGTAGCCAAAATTTCACCATACACGCCTTTCCTGATTTCACATTTCATGGAGTTGAATAGTATTGTGTGTCCTTGATCACACATTTGTCCAACACTGAGCAGATTGTAATTCATGTTTTCAACCAATAAAACATTCTTGGCTAGAGCATCTTTAATTTTGAGAGTGACAGTACCTGATCCTATAACATTTGAAGATCCATAATTTACAAAGGACATGGTTGCGTCCTTCTTCTCTTTCAGAGATACAAATTTATTTCTATCTCCAGTCATATGCGTTGAGAAACCGCTATCAACATACCACAAATATTTGTTCTTTTGAGCCTTGAAAGCGAGAGCACAATTATCATTCTTATTCTTTGTTACACAGCAATTTGTCACTATCCTTACAATCCCCATCCCGCACATTGGAGGGCTCATTCCGTGACCTGTGAGCAGAGACAAGACTTGAAAATACTTTCATTGCATCCCTTTGAAGATGAGCTTTGATTTCCCTAAAAACATCTCCCTGCAAAAAACCCTAAAAATAGCTCTTTTTCCATTGGCGCGGTTCCACAGTTCAGCCCTCGCGCCAAGGGGGAAAATCCTCCAAAGAGGGCACGCCAATTGGCACTCTGTCATAGAGCCGCACCCGTGCCAAACATATTAAGAGGTGTTTTTTAAAAATAAAAGGCAGAAGTTTCATCCTAACAAATTGCTGGACTGATATTTATATTGAGTTGGGAGGTTTGGCTACGGATTTCCATAGAGAGGAAGTGGTTTGCCACCTCTCATGGAAGCTTCCTTGATGATAGGGCCAATCCCATAATTATAGGGATCCCAACTTCCCTTCCTCCTTCTATAAAAGCTTGCTATTCTCCATGGCAAGCTAATCTCCAAGTTCCCAAGAGCTTTCACATCCTTACGCTGCAAGAGCCTTCTTGATTTCCTTAAGGCCAAATCCAAGCAAGGAGACTATTGTCAAGTATCCGGAGAGAGAGGCTTGTCCCATCCCTGATAGGATTTATTGAGACATGCTGTGCTGACGACCCGCCAAAGGAGAGTGTTGCGTCGAAGCTATGGTTGTATTCTTCTTTTGACTCATTAATGATAAGCGACTATTGGTTATGGTTCCACTCTTGTTCTGGATTATGTTCATGAGTTATGTCCTCTTCGACTGACATATAGTTGTATATACTGGATTTTATGCTTGCGTTTGTGTTGTTTCTTACATGTGCAGGTGTCCAATGATGGAGATCGTGAAGATTGTGATCTGCCAGGGCAAAGGAACAGGAGCACCACCTCTTCTACAAACGACAGCGCTGAATTCCAGGTAAGCCTTCCTCGCAAGTCGGTTTATTTGCAATTAGGAACCTGCACTGTAGCGTGTTTGATTATTGCTAGACCCGATCTGGGCTAGTAAGGATCGCCTCTGTCCGCCGAGGGGATTTACCTCCTCAACAATTTGGCGACTCCGCTGGGGAGTCAGCTTGTTGTTTGATTTGTAAGTTATAGACGGAGCCTGAAGTACAGCCAGATAGCCTTCGAAACGCTTTTGCTCTGCATTAGCGGAGTAGATCAACGTTGCTTCAGTCAATCTCCGGTTTGGTTTACAGACTGAACAACTTGGAGTTTTGTCTTCTCCTTCCGGTTAATTTCTTGGTCTTGTTTGCTTGGTCAGCTCTTTGGGTTGGTTTCTCCTGTTTGTTTGGCTTTGTTTTAGCCTTGTCATCACTTGTCTGTGTCTGAGATTGCTTGTTTTTCATTTTCCCATAGTAAACTCGGTTGGCGCGCTTTTCAGCGTAACAGACGCGTCCATTGGCACAGGTTGCCTGTGTATCACCCACGCCATTCCATTTCTACCGCTAATTTCAAGTTCACAGTCGCGCCAATCCTGTGAGCTATTAGGGTTTGCTTTGTTTCACGCTTTCTGAGACTGAATTGTGATTTGGATCTTGTTTTTTCGGCTGTTTGAGTGCACTGGAGCCTAGTTTGACTGGTTGTAACCTTTATCCTTTGGTTGTTTGCCTATTTCTTTCGATTTTGCATTTGAGACTTAGGGCATCTAGGTGCTTTTGTGAGTCGAGTCTCCCTTGGGAGTTTTTGGTTTTCGTTCGTTCAGTCGACTTTGGGATTGTTTCCTTGCATTCGTTTGACAGTTGTCTATCATATTGTTGCGCTTTTTGAGTGACTGATTTCATTTTCATTCGAATTTCGCTTTGCTTAATTTTGGGCCTAGATTACACGGCTCATTGGTGTCTTTGGGACTTTTCTTGGTTTTGAGAGACTTTTGGTCGATTTGAGATCTGATTGTTTGTGCCATTGAGTGAAATTTGCCTGTTTTTGCTCTCTTAATATCATTTCTCGAATTTCTTCTCATTTTTTTTCGGTTTATTTAGTGCATCTAGCTATCAAACATTGAAAATAAAAAAAATCTCTTTCACTTTCGATTGATTAGTGCAAATTAAAATCTTTTCAGTGTTATTAGTAATTAGTAACTTTGAAGAAAATTTTTTAGTTTCATTAGCTGCATTAGAGATATCACTGATTGTCTTCTGATCATTTTGTTTGTGTAAAAAGCTCTCAACTCTTCTATAGCTAGCTTTCATCGAACGAAATGATGTACTGTGGCATGTAGCTTTGCATTTAGGAGATTTTTGAGACATCACATTCGTTAGGGCCTGAAAAATGAAACATAATTGAAGATAAACTTTAAAATTTACTCAATTTACACTAAGGCAGCATTGAAATCTAACGAAACACATTTAGAGGTCTAGGCTAGAGACGTGTTCCGGCGTCTTAAAACCTAGTAGCTGTCGTTCACCTCTTAGCTGTAGACAGCGCTAGTACGGACTTGTGCTCCCCGTACCGTCGCGTATATAAAGGGAGACCCCATTAGGTTTCAATCCTTTATCCATAGGAAGCCAAGTCTGCCGCCTTATACCCATTATACACCGAACACAGCATTCAGGGAGATTGCCTGCACGTACGAAAAGTCCTTGGTTGATTTCTCTTTCATTATTGAATTCAAGGTGTATATTGCAGTCCACGGTTATTTGGTACACCCTTCTGCCTAGTATTCCTGAGCAGTCATTTTGATCCTATCTGACTCCCTAAATTTGAAAGGATCACCAAGCGCTTGTCCTTTCACGCTTGTGTCAAATCTGAAAGAGATAGAGTCACCTTTTAGACCGTTTCTTGACTCTTAAAACATGAAACGGTGAAGTTTCTTATTTTTCAATGTGGTAAAAAATTAATCACCCATGATCACACGCCTTGTTAGATTCTGCTTATTGACCGTTTGATTGTGTGTCTTGACTCTTTTTCAACCCGTGTGTGGTTTTGAATTTTGATGGCGAATTTTTCGGAGTTTACTAACCAAGGAATCCCCTCAGAAGGGAATCCTGGTCATTTTCCTCCTTTTGGGGATGTTGGTGCTCCTTACATGGCAACATTGTCCCTTCCTAGGTTAACTGTTGCATTGCCCGTTTGGTTATTTTCAACCTCTCTGGTCCCGAATGTCTCCACTACTATTCAATCAGTTCCTCCACCTAAACAACATCATGTTGATTCTAAGGTGGACCTCTCCCCTTCTTCACCTGTTTCTGCATCCTCATCTTCTACTTCGCCTGGTGAAAGTCTGGATTCAATTAACCAGGTGGCTAAGAAGAAGAGGAAGAAGACAAAGAAGAGGAAGTCTGATAAGCGAGAGGCTAAATGTATGGCTACTGCCTCTGAGAAATCTCCTCTTGATATGCCTTCCAACCCTCCACGAAAAGTCAAATTCCCCTGCATGTTGTGCACGGGAGACCATCTTCTTCGAGACTGCCTTGGCATTCCCAAGGTGCTTGAAGCATGGTCCAATGGTCGTCCGTCGTTTCCTTTGACTTCCGAGAGTCAGGTTGGGGGCACATCCCCAATTGGTACTGATAAGGCTCCTAAGAAGCAGGGTAAGGTCACCAATCCTTGTAAGTTGTGTGAAGGGCACCATGCCATTCACCTTTGTCCTTATATGGATCAAGCCGAGAGAGTCTTGGACAACCTGACTATTTCTACACCATGCCTCCCGGCTGGTTATAAACAGCTTTCTTTGAGTCTTCCACCTATTGATGCCTTGATTGGTCAAGAGTCATCCTTGGTCAATCCCACTCCCCCGGAAATTAAAATTAAGGAATCCATTCCCGACCAACCATTGGTCGTAGGATCAGTTGAGCTGGCCCCATCTGCAGTGCACCAGGTCTTTTCTGTGGAGAGTGGATCTCACACCCCCCATGTTCTTCTGGTTTCTTCAGATTCTTTGGACTTGGAGAGAGATTCTCCTGTCCCTACACCTCAAAAAGTAGCTCCTCCACCTCCCGTAATGGAGGTTTCGGAGGATACTCCTCCCGCCTTCGAGTTGGAGGTCATGGAGGAGGCTCCTGCTTCCGTAACACCAAGGGAAAACCATATTGGTTCGATGGTAGCCCCTCCGAGTAGTTTGGTCGCTTCCTTTGATTGGAGTCGATTTGCAGGATTCCGCCTTCCGTCTTATGTGCCTTTCGAGATCACAGTACAGGCTCTTGGTCTGGTCGTACCCAGCACCATTATAGACGAAGGCGCGTCTGTTAGTGTTCTATCCTCAACTACTTGGTAAGCTTTTGGCTCGCCGCCACTTGTGCCTGTTACGCAGAATCTGTTGGCATTTAACAGAAGAACTAGTCAACCATTGGGGATCCTTCCAAGGTTACCTATTACTTTGGGAGGTAAAACTGTCCATATGGACGTGATGGTCATTCCAGGCCCCTTGGATTTTAATCTGCTCCTAGGACGTGATTACACCTATGCCATGGGAGCGCTTGTCTCCTCCCTTTTTCGTGTGGCCTGTTTTCCGCATGAAGGACAGATCGTGACCATTGATCAGCTTTCGTTCTTTGGTCCTAATGTGGCAACTAGCTCGCCATCACCCCCTCCTGGTTTTTATCCACCCTTTGTATCTGCCCCACCGCAGGTCAACTATGTGGCTACCTACCCCATGCCCACACTCAGTGATGACGCCATCGTGCATAGTGTACTGGGGGCATTGGGTCTTGATTTCCAAGATTTTTTCCTTCCACCGGGCATGGAACTCTTGGAAGCTATGACTTCCCGTTCATTATGATGAAGTATGAGCGGAGCATAGTTCGTCTTCCTGTGTCAAGCTCCTTAAAAAATGAAACCAGGTTCTCGGAGCATGGTTCCTTTCCTGTGTCAAGCTCCTTAAAAAATGAAACAAGGTGTCATGAGGATAGTTCTTTTAGTGTGTCAACCTCGTCAAAATAATGAAACATGCACATGTTCAATTCAACTTTTGTTTTGAACCTTCACTCCATTTTTCAATGGACTGAAGCTTGGGGGGCATGTACCTTGAATTGAGACACCATGTTGGGGGGCATGCCCGTTTTCCCTGTTTCCAAGCATAGTTTGCATATGTATTCACATGTGTGCTTTTAAGCTTGTTAAAAAATAAAATTCAATTCCAAGCATAGTTTGCATGTGTGTGCTTTTAAGCTTGCGTAAAAATAAAATGTGTGATTAGATACATTGTGTAAACTTTTTCAATGGGTCGCTTGTTATGCAACTGATACATTAGATTACATTGTATTAGGCATTTGCATGACATATAAAAAACAACATCACATGCAAAGAAAGATCCATCCAGAAATAGATATGTATATATATAGATATCGAATGTTTGCATAGTGTGCATCACATTAAATCAAAAAATATACATGTTCGCCTTAATACATCCAGAGATGACATGTCTCTCAAAAAATATGCATGATAAAAGCCCTAGGAGTCTAATCCGCATGGTGCTCATGATAACAAGTGATGGCACGCACTAAGCGTCTCAGAATTCGGTGGAGGCGACTAGGCACTCCCACCGTATGTCTCTGGTACGCCATCGATACATCCGCCAGCCGGGCATATTCTGGGATCCCTCGGGCAATGCCCTCGAGATTCTGGATTAACTCCCCCCCTTCTGCACCCTCTGCCTGAGGATCAGGTGCGGGAAGAGTCCTCCGCGCGATAGGAGACATACCGGCTGGTCTCTCTGGGCCCACGTCTGCATACATATAAAATGTGTCAGGAAGGACATGTATCAACAAAAAAATTATAAAACATAAAAAACCAAAAAGAGAAGAGGTCATACCCAACTCCTCGTCCCAATCATCTCCCTCCGGCAGTGGGAGATCTGGATCACCAGTGAAATCGGTACCTGCATATGGCCAATCTTCCACTACGATCAACTGACGCAGCAACCACCCAAAAAACTCCGGCCTCCAGGACATCTGTTGGCCCCCTCCAGCTTTGGGCATCAGTGCTGCCCAGCGAGCCATTCTTGGCTCTCGTGGAATCGGCTCAGCTACTATGGCCCCTTGGCCCTGGAAGATTGGTAATCATTCCAGAATGAACGATACCAGGATGGAACCATAGCCAAACTATTTCAGTTTGGCTTGCTTGCATTTCGTAAGCTGTCTTTTCATGTTTATCGTCACTGTTGTAGCCCAGTCAAACAATAGGGGAGTCATACACTTTGAGGCTAGCAAAATTTGGGCCTTTTTTGCCTTGTGTGGTGCCTGCGACCCCGCAGCCCGCGTGATGGTATGCAGCACCACTCTCAGTGCCAGATCAGGAATGGTGTGGATGTCCACCTTTCCACTTCCCGGTCCCAGTTGTGCCCCTCGGCACACTCGTGCCATCACTTACTCCATCTTCTCACCAGACAGTCTGCTCCCTATCAATATGGGCACCGGAACTCTACGCGATAGTCCAGTTATGAAGTACACGTCAGCAACCTCCAAGTCTAACACTTGATCCCGCAGCTTGAATACTTGTTCATCTGCGTCCCACATATTGATCAAGTACTGTAGAAGCTCAGGCTGAGCTCATAAACAAGGTGTTAGGAAGAAATTTTTAAGCCCATAGTTCCTGAGGGAATTCATGCAAGTTTCATTTTCCATGGTTTGTTCATCCTCTTCACCATGCTCCCTCTCTTTCCACTCAATCACCATTTTTCTCGATTTCTTGCATCAACATGGTCAAAAACCCTTAATTAGATCTCTGTTGAGCTTCAAAATTCATCCAAATTAATTAAAATCTCGAATTTTTACGCGAAAATCGGGGTTCTGCCGCTGGCGCGGCTATTTCCTAAACAGTTGCGCCAGCTGGCGCGAGCCCTTTGCATATAAAAGCCCATTGGCGCAGGTCCATGCCCGATACCCGCGCCAATGAGCGGAGCCCTAAAAATTTAAAAATTTGCCACAGAAATCTAATGCATGATGGAAAACTATTAAAAAATGGATTGAAATGGAGTACGGAGAAACGCCTCTTACCTGGAACTGACGGAACTCTGAATGCTAGCCCGAATCAGTCGTAATCGCTGTCAGAATTTTGCACACCAAAATGGACCACTGCTGCTCTTCGGTGAGGTAAATAGTAAAAAGTAATTCTATTTTTACCATTGGACATATTTATAACTTTTTGAACTCAAAATAGGTTTTTGAAAGTTATTTTTCTGAATATTTTAATATATTTGTGTCGAAAATGGGTTTTACACTTGCTTTTTGTGCAGCAATAGGTCTTTTACGTGACTTAGACGGTGAAATGAGTTGTATTTTATACTTTTTCGGACTCGGTAAATACATGAAAAAGTCACTCTCGAGTCATCTTTCAGCTCTTTTCTGACTCTCTAAACATGAAAATATTGTCGAGGCCCTTGCCGTTTCGATCTCGTTAAAGTGGACACGAATCGACATCTACCCAGTATACGTTTACCCCTTTTTCGGGCTGGGATGGATTATTTACGAAAAAGGAATACCCTAGCCTATCGCAACTAGGAGGTTTTCTCAGATATTGTTTTCTACCTTTTCGGGCCCGAGGAACTATCTACGAAAAGGGACCACTGGAGTTTAATTTTCTGTTGTCTTTTCAAACTCTCTAAATATGAAAAGACGCCGAGTTCTCCCTTTGTCAGACTCATTAAACCCTGATGACATTGGATTCAGTCGAAATGACGTTATTCGAGTCGCTCCTTCCTAGGGCTCGTTAAATGTACTAGGATGGATTCGCCCGAAGGGCAGACTTATATTACAATCATATGCTATCTCCATCAAGCTTGTTATCAAAAATAATTGGGGTACTCGCCAGAAATGGTGGGGAAAAAATGGAACCAGCATCGTTGTCGTGTCGGCAGTATGTCACTCTTGGACATGGCACTTTTCTGCATTCGTGTCGGGTTGGGGACATCTCATCTCGTTTTTCACTTTGCCTCCATGGGTTTGGATAATCCTTTTTGACCTCTCATCTTCTCATTTCCTCATCACCATGACCTCTGATCCGTTGATGTCAAATACTTCCAAGTCCACTGTCGTGCTGTTTACATGTTCAAGAGAAGTTGACCTCTTCGAATATCAACCTCCTTCTGATTCTCATTTGATTCACAAAAAACATCATGTTCCTCTGTCTCGTGTCGATGATGTGGGAAACATTATGGCCCACCTTTGATCAAGTTCACTTCCTGTCGACTTCAGCTCATTATCCAAGAAGCTGATCTAGAGACTCCCTTATGGTACCTTGGAGCCTGCATGCCTCAATGGCAGGTTCGTCACATTCGACGTGGGGTTTTCATCATTGGCCTCTGATCGGGTGATTCTACGGGTGTTCGACGCCAGCTCATTGATTCACATGTCGTAGATTGTACCTATAGTACCTTGAGGGCCATTGTCATTATTGGTGGTTCCTCTCGTGTCTGTTAACACCTTTCATCATTGGCTGGTAATCAGACGATGTTCTTGCATGTTCGACTTCAGCTCACATATTCGCATGCTTGAACATGTACTCTGTTCGGGTCGAGATGGAGCGCAAGACCCCGGATTGTGTCTGTTGTAATCCAGGCTGCGATATTGTGGATTATTATTTACATGACTCACTGATTGGATGGCTGCGACCATACCTGAGTCTATTTATCAATCCTCACTGGATGGCTACGTCCATGCCTTGGATCTAGATTATTGTATACTCTGTTATGGATGGTTGCGCCCATACCGCACATATATATCATGTATCTGAGACATCAGTTGCACTTTGCTCTGCAGGTTTTCTGATGGCAGTGTTTTCAGTCAGCATGTTCTCATAAATCATTTCACCCCTCTCTCTCTTTCAGGCCTCATGCTTTAGGGGGCGTCTGTTACACAGCAATTTTTCACCATCCTTACAATCCCCATACTGCACATTGGAGGGCTCATTCCGTGACCTGTGAGCAGAGACAAGACTTGAAAATACTTTCATTGCATCCATCTGAAGATGAGCTTTGATTGCCCTGAAAACATCTCCCTGCAAAAAACCCTAAAAATAGCTTTTTTTTCCATTGGTGCGGTTCCACAGTTCAGCCCTCGCGCCAAGGGGGGAAATCCTTCAAAGAGGGTGCACCAATTGGCGCTCTGTCATAGAGCCGCAGCCACGCCAACCATATTAAGAGGTTTTTTTTTAAAATAAAAGGCGGAAGTTTCATCCTAACAAATTTCTGGACTGATATCTATCTTGAGTTGGGAGGTTTGGCTACAGATTTCCATAGAGAGGAAGTGGTTTTCCACCTCTCATGGAAGCTTCCTTGATGATAGGGCCAATCCCATAATTATAGGGATCCCAACTTCCCTTCCTCCTTCTATAAAAGCTTTCTCTTCTCCATGGCAAGCTAATCTCCAAGTTCCCAAGAGCTTTCACATCCTTATGCTGCAAGAGCCTTCTTGATTTCCTTAAGGCCAAATCCAAGCAAGGAGACTATTGTCAAGTATCCGAAGAGAGAGGCTTGTCCCATCCCTAATAGGGTTTATTGATATTGTTATGTCGACGCACTACTAAAGGATAGTGTCAAAGGCCGGTTTATGGTTGTATTCTTCTTGGACCACACGATGTTTACCATCGGTTATGTTCCACTCTGTTCTCGATTATGTTCATGAGTTATGTCCTCTTCTTTGATCATATAGTTGTATATACCGATTTTATGCTTGCGTTTGTGTTGTTTCTTGCATGTGCAAGGTGTGTCCAATCATGGAGATCGAGAGGTGTGATCATTAGTGGCAAAGGAACTGAGCACCAATTTTCTACAAACGACAAATACCGATTCGTGTAAGCCTTCCTCGCAAGTTGGTTTATTTGCAATTAGAACCCTCGCATCAGAATCGTTTTTCCGATTGCTGTTGCATCCGATCCGCTAGTGGGATTGCCTCCGCTGATTATCAGTGCTACCAAATATTATATCATCCTCTTTATCTAGTAGACGTGCTTTATTTCCTTCATCCAGAACATATATGTCGCTTGGAGCTCGACTTGCTATAGCCACAATTTCACCATACCTGCCTTTCCTGAATTCACATTTTGCGGAGTTGAATAGTATTGTGCGTCCTTGATCACACATTTGTCCAACACTGAGCAGATTGTGATTCATGTTTTCAATTACTAGAACATTCTTGGCTAGAGCATCTTTACTTCCGAGAGAGACGGTACCTGATCCCATAACATTTGAAGATCCATCATTTCCAAAGGACACGATTCCATCCTTCTTCTCTTTTAGAGATACAAATTTCTTTCTATCTTCAGTCATATGTGTTGAGCAACCGCTATCAACATACCACACATATTTTTCGTTTTGAGCCTTGAGAGTGAGAGCACAATTATAAGTCTTATTCTTCTTCCATGTTCATTCATTCTGTGGCTTCAAAGATTCTTCTAGAGGATTTTCAAGTCTGCAGTGTCTGGCTATGTGTCCAAAGTTTCAACATTTGTAACATTCAATATTATTTCTTAAATGTTCAAATATATTGATGTTTCGATGAGCCCTGGGAGGTTCATATTTGACAGATCTCCTGGAATTTTATTGGTTCCCAGGGTACGTGTGACATTCTACAACTTTATGACCAAATTTTCCACATGAATAAAAATAGCCATAAAAAATATGTTGGTACCTAGATGGAAATCTTAGTCGAGGAATTGTCTTCCAAGGTTGTTCTTGTGAATCTTGTCCTATGAAGTCTACATGCATGTCAAATCTCATAGGTTCATTGTATTTTGTTTTAGAAGATCTTGCTTCTTCTTCTTTGTAACCGAGACCAGTTCTGTCATTGTAAGATCGTTGATTGTTGATGAGTTCTTCCAATGCCTTGAGTTGTTGGCATAGTTTTGGATAGTTTTTCCTTTCTTCACTTCCTCACGCTAGCCGAGACTACTTCGGATTCTAATTCTTCCCTTTCTTGGTTGCTTTATTCCAACTTCGAAGTGACTTTGGGTCATTTGTGTTCTTAAACTTCAATTTTGAGACCTTGAACTCTGCTTCAAGCATTTTGGAATGGATCTTTTCCACCTTGATCTTTTTATAAGCTTGATTGCTTCCTCATAAATTCTTCTATGGTCCATCCTTCTTCTTCGTTGTTTGATACCTCTTGCTTATTGTGCTCGGGTTTATTGTGCTTGTCCATAAAAAATACTCTCTCATTGGCTTCTTCGTCACTATCATTGTCTTCGTCGAACGATGAGCTATCTTCTTTAGAGATAAAGTTCCTTTTGGATCCTTTCTTGTTGAATTTCTTAAAGCCTTTATTTATTTTAAAGTTGCCATTACTTTTGTTTGGACATTTTGCTACAAAATTCCCAACCTCATTACAGCTGAAACATATCAATGGAAGTTTACCTTTGAATTGTCCCTTACTGATTTGTAGTTTTCTCGTGAAGTAAGCATATTCTTCATCTGAAAGACCTTCTTCATTATCTCCCTTTTCTTCACACTTGCAGGTGCATGTATTTTCAATTGAAGGTTGTTTATCCTTATCGGTTTTCTTAGATGCAAAAAACACAATTTCTAGATGCGAAGTACCCTCTTCTTCATCAAGTCTCATTTCATATGCTATGAGAGCTCCATGTAATTCCTCTTTGCTGAGTTTGTCCAGATTTTCACTGTATTCTAAGACCGATAACTTTGGGTTGAATCTCCCTGGTAACGTTCTAAGAATCTTCCGTATAATAGTCTTCATCAACCGCTCTCCCAATCCTTCCGCAGTATTGGTTATTTCATCAACGTATTAGAAGTATACAACAATGTTGCCATCTTCTTTCATTCTGAGTTACTCAAATTTTGCTCTATAGATTTGAAGCTTTACTTCTTTGACATTTGAATCACCTGCATATATATTCTCAAGCTTGTCCCATACATTTTTGGCGGTTTAACAACCCAACACCTTATGACAAGTAGATTCAATAAGTCCACTGATAATAATATTCTTTTATTTTGCATCATTTACCAAAATCTTCTTACCTTGTTCATTTGTGGTTGGTGTAAATCCATTTTGAACAGTGTCCCATACTTCGTAACCTTGCACCAAGAGATAAACCTCCATTATTCCTTTCTAGAGTACATAATTATTTTCATTGAATAGAGGTACACCATTCTTGGTATGTTCCATGACCTCCATCCAGCTGTTAAACTGCTATTGAAGGAACCAAGCTCTGATACCAATTGTTGGAAATACTTAGAGGGGTGGTGAATCAATATTCCTTTCAATTAGAGCATTAATTAATATTCAATTATTATCAATGTTTGTACAATGATAGCAGAAAACAAGAGGAACACAAATGCACACATTTTTTAAGGTGGAAAATCAATTTCTTAGGACAAAAAACCACCTAATTCTTTTCTAATAATCCTTTAATATTGAACTCCAATTACCAAAGCTCCAATTTCCTAGAATCTAGAAAAGCATTCTTCTCCAACTCCCACTGGATGGACACTCCAACGCCTGAGATTCTTCAGTAGTCAACTGAACAGATGCCCCAACACCCAATGAGCTACAACTCACCCTAGCACCACCCTACCACCCTATAGAAGAATAAAAGAAGAATGGACTCCCGTACCAGGGAAAATGGTCCACTTTACAATGATATATAATGATGTAGAAGAAGAAGATATACTAGACCATAACCCCAACTTTGACACAACCACCTAATGATGATCCTAGACCTCCCAACACTACCTCTTCAACCCTTGGCAGATAGAAAATAGTACAATTTTTAAAATAATGTATTTACAATGACTTAGTACAAAGATACCTTTACAATGATTGTATGTAGTGCTGCCCACTTGAAGACTTCATATGATGAACTTCTTGCTACTGTTATGCACCTTGGTTACTGCTCTTGTCATGCTACCCTCTATTTCACCTTTCTTTTCTTTTCTTCCGTAGAAATTTTGGTCCTTTGCAACCCTTGATAACACATGATCTAGCTTTTTCTTGCCTTCCAGGAGCTCTATATTAAATCTGGTGTATCTATGTTATTTCAGATCCTAAATATCTAACTTTTGGTCTTATAGTAGTCCTCTGAGTCTTCTTTCTAATGCCATAGGTCTGAACCAATTTGGATTCTTCAAGAGATATTTTTACCCAATCTCTCAGAATTCCCTAATTATGTTCTGTTTTGAGCAGAGTGAAATTGTACGGCATGCCACGTGTCATTGTTTCTTCATTTGGCTTTGAAATTGATAGAGAGAATAGTACATACTGTTCAATATCTACCACTTTTGATGGAATTCTAATCTGATACTGAGAGAGAGAGTTATGACGAATTTACCAAGGTCACTTCTTTGAGATTAATTTCAGGAGCCCGCAAAAACCCCGACTTCCACAGATCATATCTCCAAAAATATTGCGCACCTTGATCTGAAATTTTTACAGAAGCTTCCTCGGGATTTTGGCTTCGCCTCATAAAAATTTCATCTTCTGAACCTTTGTAGAAATTAGAACGAAAATTCCAGATGACCTATTTCAAATAGCAGGAATCCTTGTATAAGGAGGAAATGACGATCACAATTTATATAAATGCTTGTTGAGAGGGGCTCAGCAGAACGTGGGGAGGGATTTAGATCTTAAAAAATATTAATTATGACTTTTCAATGACCCATGCCCCAACCCCATGGGGTTTTAGCCCACTAACTGGGGTACAAACTTCAAACAAGAATATCTCTCAAACCATGAAGAATTACATGGCATGCCATATATCAACGGAAACATCTCGATGGTGAAACCATAAAATCAGTCATTATTGACCCAGAATATACAATGCTAGGTCAAAATTCTATGGAATATCAAGGCTCCCCGTGCCGCTTAGGTTGACATCAATGACAACTGTTGATCAACATTTGCAAGATTAGGTCTCGATTAGTGTATGACGATTCTACTGTAATGAGAGCTTGTGATAAGCTTTTAATGTTTGTAAGAGATTTTCATATGATCTCCATGTTACATAATATATAGTTGGGGTTTTCAGCTTTAGGCTTTCCCGGTTAAAAATTGTGTTATGTGCAATTGAATATTTTTTTTTATGGTTCACATGTGTGTGCAATTAATTTTTCTGCAAAAGATTAACAAGTGGAATAGATTCAGTATCTTGCACAAAGTTAAATAGTGTGATATCAGGTGGATCTTGGACATATTCATGCTTAGTGCATATAATTTCTACATGGTATCTGAGCATTTTTTATTGAAGATTGCAAATTGTGAAGTGAGTTTGTTGTGCCGATGGACAATTCGAATTTGCTAATGCATGATTCTATGTAAATTGAGGATACATTGAAAAGATGTCTTTCAACCAGTTGAGATTAGAGAAAAGCCTCCTGATGGGAGCTCAAATTACATAGCCCGAAGGATAGGATGGAGTGGTGCCGGAGGATAATGGGTTGAAGGATTTCCACTGGACAACGATGTTCCTAAGATGGGGATCTAGCGATGTCGCATTACTTGATGCATGGCAAAAGAAGACCGCAAAGACAAGGAGGATTCTGTTGGAAGGTGTGAAGGACCACATTGTGTCTAGCCTTCATGGGAAATCCACTCCATTCTTAATGTGGAAGTCTTTGACAGATTTGTTCCATAGTAGAAGTGACCAGAGGAAGTTGGCGCTTAACGACAAGCTCAGAAAAATAAAAATGGAGAAAGGCGACAGTATTCCAAAATACCTCACGAAGTTTTTCCACTGCAAGGATGAGCTAGGAAGTGTGGGGGTTATTGTTGATGAAGAAGACTTGGTGAGGTTGGCTCTCCTTGGGCTTTCGAAGAGTTGGCATAGCTACGAAGACTCTGTCAATGGACGGGAGAAACTACCAGGATGGGAGCGACTTTGGTCGGATCTTGTACAGGAGGAGATAAGGCGGGGTACCAGGGATGGATCTTCACCAAAGAATGAAGATGAATATAATTTCGATTTGGCTACCAAAGCAAGGAAAGGGAAGGGGAATAAAAATCCTTCTAAATCTGGTGTGAAAGGCAAGAAGCAGGACTTGTCCAAAGTGAAGTGTTCTCACTGTCACAAGCATGGACATTTCGCCACTAACTATCCACAGAAGAAGAAGAATAAGCAGGCTACTGGATCTGTAGCTGGAGAGGCCTTAGCCTCGCAATTTGAGCTGTATTTTTCCTTGATCGCATGCTTGGTTTCAAACTGCATGGGATCGGTGTGGTATCTTGACAGTGGTGCGTCTTTCCATATAGTGGGAGACAAAGACTTGTTTAGTGACTTGGAGGAGAAGGACCTCGAGAGGCATATAGAGATGGGCAATGATGGTCGGTACAATGCGACAGGAATTAGGACCATTACCTTTGAGAGGGAGTCTAGTAATCCATTCTTGTTGAAGAATGTCATGCATGTTCCAGGTCTGAAGAAGAACTTGGTCTCGGTCGTAATGCTGGAAGACAAGGGTTATGATGTTGTTTTCAGTGAGGTAAAATCCTTCCTTTGACATAAAATAATGGGTCAAACCAAGAAGATAGGGGTTCGAATTAAGAATATCTACAAGCTGGAGGTAGATGGTTGCGCTGTAATGGTGGGCAAAGCAGAAGAAGTGGTGAGCCGGGATGAGGGCGAGTTATGGCACAGGAGATTGGGCCATCTTCACCATGGCACTTTCAAGATTTTGTAGCAAATTTCTACTGGACTTCCCAAGGGTACTCTTACGCAGTCAGATCAGTGCAAAGGATGTACAATGGGTAATTTTGTGAAGACCACATTTCATGAGAAGGAGAACCATGCTTCGGTGATCCTGGAGAGAATTCACATAGACGTGTGTGGCCCATTTTCGGTTTCTTCAAAAGTGAAACACAGGTATTATGTGATATTTTTTGATGAATTTTCTCGTAGATGTTGGATCTTATTCATGCAGAAGAAGAGTGAAACATTCTCAAAGTTCTGTGAGTTCAAGGCATTGGTGGAGAAGGAGTCGGGGAAGCAGGTGAAAGCTCTACGGAGTGATAATGGTGGTGAATACATCTCGTGTGAATTCAAAGACTTCGTAGCAAAAATAATTCAAAGAGAACTCATAGCGCTCATAACCCACAAAGCAGAATGGGGTCATGGAGAGAAAGAACAAGAAAATCCAGGGGTGCCAGACGAGCAATGCTACATGACCATGGCATACGCATGACCATGGCATACCGATGCACTTGTGGGCGAAGCATGCAACACCGTAGCTTATGTGCAAAACTGTTGTCCTCATAGAGTACTTGGCATGAGTACACCCGAGGAAGCTTTTACTAGTAAGAAACCTGATATTTCTCATTTGAAGATTTTTGGCTCACCTGTTTACATTAATGTGACGAAGGACACCAGGAAGAAGCTGGAGCCAACTGTAGAAGATGGGATATTTTTGGGGTACATAGAAACAACCCATAACTATCGTGTCTATTTTCAAAATAGTCGGATGACTGTTATGCGACGAGATATAAAATTCAACGAGGTGAAAGCCATGAAGTTGTCACTTGAGAGGGAGCTACACTTGCATGTAGAGGAGGAACTTCTTGTTCCCAAAGATGAGCCTCTAGATGTGGATCAACCATAGGATGAGATTCATGGAGTGGAGGAGTCCACCTTGCGTCACTAGGCGAACCAAGGCGCAGTAAAAGTGTACCATGTGGCCGAGATTCAAAGGTGGATGCGCATAGAATGTAGAGCTCACATCACAAGCCAAGCAAAACAGAGACAATCACCTGACCGATTTACTAGATACATGGCTCTTATGAGCAAGTGTATCATGACAGAGACATCTTCTTTTGAAGAAGCAGTGCAGGAGCCCACATGGGTAGATGCCATGGTGGAGGAGTATGACTCCATTGTCAGAAACAATGCTTGGGAGATTGTTCCAAGGCTGGTGGGAAAATCAGTTGTAGGATCAAGATGGATCTACAAGGTAAAGCAAGCTATTGATGGGAGTGTCGAGAAGTACAAGGAAAGATTATTGCCTAGGGCTTCTCACAGATTGAGGGGATTGACTATGAAGAAAAATTTGCACCTATCGCATGGTATTCTTCCATACGGACCATCCTTGCTCTCTTAGTGCATATGGGTTGGCACATTCATCAGATGGATGTGAAGACTACATTCCTTAATGGGATCATTGAGGAAGAGGTGTACATTGAGCAGCCTGAAGGATTTGAGATCTTCAGCAGTGATTCGCATGTGTGCAGGCTCAAAAGAGCGCTGCATGGGCTGAAACAAGCACCCCGTGCTTGGTACACTCAGATTGACAGCTATTTCACTAGACTTGGCTTCACCAAGAGTGAGACGGATGCAAACCTGTACCAGATTGTGGTGGAGGGTAAGCTTTTAATAATTGTACTTTATGTTGATGATTTAATACTAACAGGAGATGAGTAGTTGATACACTCATGCAAGGCAGATATTGCAAAGGAGTTTGAGATGAATGATTTGGGCCTCCTTCACTATTTCCTTGGATTGGAAATATCATAGCGGGAAGGTGAACTATTTGTGTCTCAGGGAAAGTATGCCGAGGAGATATTGGAGAAGTTTCACATGCAAGGTTGCAAGCCTATCGACACTCCTCTTCCAGGAAAATGAACAAAGAGGAAGCTAAGACGCAAAAGAGGTAATCGATGCCACCATGGATGACGCTGGTGGTTCACTCATGTATTTAGTCAATACAAGACCGTGACATGCTATGTGGTGAACCAGCTTTCACAAGCGATGGTTAAGCCTACCAAGCTCTTTTGGAAGGCGGGAAAGCATGTCCTGAGATATCTCAGGGGCACATCTGAGTATGGTTTATGGTACAAACAGATGGATGAGGTGAAGTTGCATGGCTTCATGGATGCAGATTGGGCAGGAAGCCCAACAGATAGAAAGAGCACATCAGGAGGGATTTTCAGTATCGGATCTACGACAGTTTCTTGGTACAGTAGGAAACAAAGATCCATGGCACTCAGTTCAGCGGAAGCAGAATACATGGCAACAAGTTTAGCTGCATGTGAGGCTATCTGGATGAGGAAGATTCTGGTTGGTTTGTTTGGTTCACATTTAGATCCCACAGTGATTCATTGTGATAATCAGAGTTGCATTAAACTCTCTGTTAATCATGTGTTTCATGATAGATCTAAACATATTGATATCCGGTATCATCATATCAGAGATTGTGTGCAGCGGAAGATCATGTTGCTTCAGTACATTCCTATGGAGGATTAGGATGTAGATATTCTAATGAAGGTGCTCACCAGGAGAAAATTCGAATACCATAGAGGCAGGATTGGGGTGAAGGATAATCCCTATCTTGTTGAGATTCAACAAGATGATAAGCTTAGGTGAAAAGAGTCGCCTTCACTAAGTGGGCTCGCAGGCTATTTTTGGCGCAAGTCTATTTTTAGACATGATGATCATATTTCAGAAGTTGTAGGATGCGATTTGTGGATGGTTGATCAAGTTGGGAAAATAGATGAAATTCTATTTTTAGAATATTGGGTGAAGCCTATTTATAGATCGTCAATCTAAAAAAAGATGCATGTCGATTATTATTAACTCTTAATAATAATCAGATTCTAAACAACAACTTATTCTCTTGGAGCACTTTAGTTCAGTGCACATATGTGGCACAATAGTTGACAGATGGAATTACGCTATTCCTAAGGGTTTACTGGAGCTATTGCATGAAGGACTCAGTTAGAACTCAAGTGGCAGAGTTATGACACAGTTGGAAGAAGTAGTTATGGAGTTGTATTTAGTTTAACTCAGTTAGACTCAGTTGAGCTAGTTGTATCTAGTCTAACTGATTAATACACTACTGAGAGTGGAGTGAATTAATTAGTTAATTAATTCATAAATAAAAACTCATTAATCAATTGAACAATACAGCAGTCAACTACAGTGCATGGCAGTTTCAGTGGAGACCAGTGGAGAGATAGGTGAAAGGGAAAGATAGACTATCTGTTGTGACTATAGTGATGCATTGATTGCATCACACACACAGTGGAGATGCCAATGAGGATTTCACAGTCAAGGATGGAGTAATTCGAATTCATTCAGAGCTATTCTTTAGCAGAGATTGCGCAGTGGAGGCAGGCTAGCAGGTGGCATAGATCGGTGCATGGATTTGCAAGATTAGGCCTTATTAGTGTATGACTATTGTACTGTACTTAGAGCTTGTGATAAGCTTTGTATGTTTGTATGAGATTTTCATATGAT
The DNA here is from genome assembly GCA_034641835.2 of Pinus albicaulis. Lineage (NCBI taxonomy): Eukaryota > Viridiplantae > Streptophyta > Pinopsida > Pinales > Pinaceae > Pinus > Pinus albicaulis. The sequence continues at coordinate 999,957,139 of CM076578.1, forward strand.
CTCCATGTTACATAATATATAGTTGGGGTTTTCAGCTTCAGGCTTTCCCGGTTAAAAACTATGTTATGTGCGATTGAATATTTTTGTTTATGCTTCACATGTGTGTGCAATTAATTTTTCTGCAAAAGATTAACATGTGGAATAGATTCAATATCTTGCATAAAGTTAAATAGTGTGAGATCAAGTGGATATTGGACATATGCATGCTTAGTGCATATAATTTCTACATTTACTTTTATTTTTTAACAACTCCCACTAACCAAAAAAAAAAATCTTCTTTTGATACTATGTCTGGTCCTTTTTACCCTTCTAGACAATGTAACTGTACCTTTATGATATTTGTATTTATAGTTATTGTAATTTCCTTATTTTTTTTCCATCACTTAGGAATTATTTATTCTAATTCAGTTCTTAAACCATAGAACTTGTTCCTCCTTCTTAACCTTATAACTTAAATTTGGAATGACATAGCAAATCCTATACCATTATTTAAATTTGGTTATTGCTACATTCCCTAACATGAATTACATCATTCCATAAGTTAACCATAATCCATAACCTACCAATGTGACCCCTCGTCACCCTTGGAGAAATACGATTAATTATTGATAATTATAAAGGTTTGTATTGACCCTCATCACCATTGGAGTAATACGATTCAAATATTGATAATTATAAAGGTTTGTATTGAATTGCACTCAACCCAAGTAGGTAAATACGAAGGTCATTAACTATGGATTTATTTCACTATTCTATTCACATATTACTGTCTCACATTTGGGTCTATACGTTCAATCGTTCACATGGTTTCACGTGGGTCATTGTACCCTTTGTATACCACTTGTACATTGGAGATATAATGGAATTGGACGGTGAAGATTTCCATTGAAAACCCTAAGGCTTTCAGACTACTCCCCTCCTTTGTCATTTGGTATTTCATTTCGTTTTTTGATTGCAATAGGGTTATTCTCTAGTGGTTGCCTTCATAACAAAGCTACGATTTTGTTCATTCTGGTGAGGAGTCTTTTTTTCAGCTTGAAACATGGAGGATATTTCCATACCTTCCCCCATAACGAATACATTTGTTCCAGTCTCACTGCTCGAGGTGTATTTTGTGTTTACTCATTTGGTTTTATTTTATAGTGCTTCATAACCCTCGACAAAGGTCTCTGGTTATTGCTAAGGTACACACTACCCTTTTTGTGCAATTATTGTTTTAGTAATTTATCAGAGTTTTTCATTTTATTTCCATTACATTTCAAAAGCATACTTTTTTTATTATTGTATTGAACTATGTTATTGTCATTTATTTTGCAGAATCTTTACTCTGCCCTGGAAATCTTACGCCTAGTCTCCCTCAACCAGCATATTGAACTTCCAAAAATTTGACAACGAGAGGTAAGTTTAATCATTTTATCTACCTACTGATATGAATGGCTTGGTTTAATTTGAGACATTCTACTTGTTTTACCCAGTAATTTGGTACTCGAACTTGCCCAGTTTCCTCTTCGTGTAATTAGTTTTATTTCCTTATTTCACTATAAGAAATTTCTGGGTTTTTGGGGCATTATGAAATTAACACTTTCCAATGTTTAGATAGTTTAATTGTTAATACGAGCAGACTTAATATATCACGTCTCCTTACACATCGTAATTTCCAAAATTAATAATGAAATAGACGGAATTCGTCTTTGGGAAGATACCAACCCTTACAGAATTTTGCATCGATATTTCCCCATACGAAATTATGATCTTAATTTGTTAATTCCAAATTTGTTATTTTGTAAAACCCCTAATTTTTTTTTGGGCTTTTTCTATTAGACAGACAATTGTGTTATCAGTTAATTAAAATACGAAATTGTGGAATTTTCCTCTTTCTGCATTTTGCTAGACTTTCGTAAGATAAGAGTATACCTATGTATACTCGTATGACGTACCCTCTCTTACTCAAATTATATTTGCTGAGAGATAGTATATATATATATATATATATATATATATATATATATATATTCATTCTTAATGCGAACTTCTTGTTGTGTCTTTGAAATTTACACCGGTTTGAACTTTTATTAATTTTATACTTCTGAATATAATTATACCATTATTTCTCAGAAATTGTAATTATTTTGGTAGGGTAAATTTGATCCCTGCTTTGTCTAATTCATATTCGTATGGTCTTCTCTGTGTGAGGTTAATTTCGTTTTAATTCGAAATAACAGAAGCTTCCCTTATTTTAATAATACATTGTATTCATTTCATTTTCTAGTATGTTACCAGTTGTATTTATACACTACCTCTACATATATGAGGAGTATGGAAACGATGTAAGTTTTTATATGAGTACGTTGCCTCTACATATAAAATGAGTATGGAAATGATGTGTGTTTTTATTCAATTTTGACGTAATTATGTAGGAGTTGTCTACCGAGATGGAGGAATTTCCCGGACGGCCAAAAGTGGCCGGAATCCGGGGAAAAAAATTAATAAATCTTGTATTAGCCATGTTTGAATCATGTTTTTTATTGTGGAAATGGATTCAGCACCATCAAAAACCTCTAGGGCACCCAAAATATTGAACTTTGATAACTATAACTTGAATTTACAAAAATCCTTGCCATATTTTCTTGAAATCTTACTGGAATTTCCATGATTTTCAGGGCAAAAAAGCAGTCTAGTTAGACTACAGCAATTCTGTACTTTCATTTTTCAATTGGGTTATATGCATTTTCTTTCTCTAAAGTTCATTTCATTTATTTTTATCATTATCTCTATATCCATTGTAGCCTTTTTTATCAGCTTTTAGTTAATAAAATTTCTATTTGATTTTCTTACTAAAGCATTCGTTTAATGAATTTATATAAGAATTTATGACTATATCCATATAGCCACAATTATGGGTTTTTCCTTTTTCCATAATATAATTAGTTTATATATCTAGTATTGTATTCTTGCGAGGAATAAAATGAATTTGTCGCATTCATATTTTCTAGATTCATTCCTTGTCTTCCAAGTTGATTAAATATTTATATTCGCTAGACTCTTTGTTATTGAATATTAATTTATACCACTCCTATTTGTGGTAGTTCTCATAAATTTTCATTTACAGAATACTATTCAAATTTTATATATGTATAGGATTTTCTTCTTCCTTACACGAAGGTTTGATAACCTCTCCTTCTCTTTTTACAATACCTCACTCTTTCTGAAAGTATTTACATGTCTTATTTTATATTCAATTTGTAATTTTCGTTTTAACTTTCTGAAAGTAACACTAGAAATTTATTACCCAGATGGTTGTATTTATTCGATATTGGTTCAGCACTTCTACAATTATGTACCCTCCTTTCCCAGGTTTGAAATGAATTCCATTCAGACTTATTCATTAATTTCATTCATTATGTTTGTTACTTCAGTTATGCTTACGGTTTTTATTATTGTAGGTACAAGGATAAAATCATGAATTGAAGAGTAATTTCCAGATATCTCTTCGTACCTCATATACTCTTTAATTTTAGAATTTACTCTCGAAATTTCATTTTCTTACCTCGTCAATAAAATTCTAATTTCACTTTCACTGTTTGTTTCAGGTTTGTTATTATATCTTCTACAAATTGTGATGTAATTTTTTGTCATCAACCATAGCATCTAACAAACAATATTTCAAATTTTCAGGTCATTCATCAGACCAATGAAGACACTGCAGCATCCATTCCACTCTGTGTGACTTTTTTTTGTTGTTTAATATATTTCTAGGGCTGCGACCCTAATGTGATTTTATAAACTCATTGTACAATTAAAAACTTAGTATAATTAATAGTTCCATCTTCAATTCCTCTCAAGGATTTATGATTGACATTTATGTATATAAAATTTGAATAATAAATATTTTATGTTTATCTCTTTTATGTTGGCACATGTATGATTTTAGCTTTGATTTATTCTTTGTTTAATATACTTTTCCACTTGCCCGTCAAGGTTTGGGCTCGTGACCAACAGACGCTTGCTAAGGCATTCGTGCCAATGTTCAGGTCAAGAGTTCGAGTCTCAGATAGCCCGAGGGTCGTTATGGCGAGTGTGGCGATTCCTCCTAGGTTTATAGGGGTATCCAGCAAGATTCGACCCCGTGTCACGCGAGTACAATACTGCTGCAATTGCTTAATCTCCTAGCAAATATATATATATATATATATATATATATATATATATATATATATATATAGTTTTCCACTTGAAAGAATATATGCAAAACCTTTGTTTTACATTCATATCTGAAGTTTATATCAGCATAGTTAATTTTACAGATATGTGCTTTATTATATTATGACTGTTATTTATTGTACATATAATGTTAGTTTTCATTTTTTTTCATACTTCTATTTTGAAATAAACGGCAGATTTAGACCTTGTTAAAGGGTTTAGAGATTCTGCTTGTTTATCCACTAGACCAACCTGAGCCTATATAACAAAATGTGAGACTTAACTATATTAATTTATAGTTGAGACTCTATCAAATACATATGGCAATTAATTACTGAAAAGAAAACTCTACAATACACATAAATCCATTGATTTACTTTACATAACAATTCACAAAAGTCCCATTCTTATAACATGTAATAGAAACCTATCTTTCTTAGTTCTATTTTCCATTTATCCTCTAATTTCAATTTCAGATTTATTATAAACTCATAACAGTATAACTAAATTTTAATTGGTAATAGAGAGATAATCTCACAGAAATTACATACCACTATATAAAGACTATTTTTCCTCCCAACCACGAGCTTGTTATGCATCTCTCCCCCAAGCAGAGACCAATTATTGCCTTGTGTAGACAGCGCCCTTGTCACACTAGGAATAGATTATTTAAGCTTTATTTCTCTCAACTTGTTTCCATAACGGTGTCCTACTATTTTTGGATGTTGTTTCCCTTATCCTAAGCTTTGCTTTTGTTTTTTCCACAAAAGCTTCTTTTAAAACTAGCTTTTCCTCGGCCCAGTTTTATTCTTACTTATTATGAAACTAACTCCAAAAATAGAAGAAAGAGAGATCAACGCCTTAGAAATAAGCCACTTCGAGGGGGAAACCTCCTTTACATTACATAAATGAAAAATTCTTTGATGATACAAATGACAAAACCTCCTTCTATATATAGGAGTCCATCAGGCCACAATATAATCCTAGCCGACCTAACAAGAATAATCTAAGAGCACAATAATAATAATATTGGGGTTACATGGGTGTACAACAATAACAATAAGGGGGTTACACTAACAACAATAAGGGACCATACTAGTAATATAGGCACCTGACATGCCCCTCTCCTTAAAAAAAGTGTTTTCCTCAATGCTTGAGTAACTTCGGGTGCTTCTGTATAAAATTCTCATCCTCCCATTTAGAATATTCAGTGGATAAGTTCTTCCATTTGATGAGATACTCTGAAATTGATCAATTTCATAGCTGTCGAGTTCTTATTTTGTGACTACTTCAGATTCCAATATGATTTTTCCTTTCTCATCAAGTTCTGGAAATATTTTTTGAACTTGAATTTTGTCACCTATAACCATCTTTAAGCATGAAACATGGAAAACTAGATGCACTCTTGAAGAAGCAAGAATTTCCAATTTGTATGCCGTAGTACCAATCTTTTGCAACACCTTGTAAGGACCATATTACTTTTGCGATAATTTATTATCCTTCTTAGCTTGCTTGAGGGACATTTGTTTGTAAGGTTGTAGCCGTAAAAATACCCAGTCTCCAACATCAAAACTTCTCTCGCTACGATGTTGATCTGCTTGTTGTTTCATTCGATTTTGTGCCAAATTTAGGTTATCCTTTAAGAGTTTGAGAACTTCTTGTTGATGCTCAATTTGATCTTCCACTGCTTGAACCTTAGAATTTTCTCTTAAAGAAGATGTGATGGATGGTGGATGATATCCATAAAGTGCCATAAATGGGGTCATTTTTGCTACAGTATGGAACGATGTGTTATACCACCATTCAGCAAGAGGTAATGACTTGACCCATTGTGCTTGCTTATCATATACAAAACAACGAATATGTCCTTCCAAACATTTATTCACTATCTCAGTTTGACCATCAGATTGAGGATGATAAGATGAGCTATGAGCTAGTTGAGTACCAAACCAAGAAAATAATTTCGTCCAAAAATTTCCAGTAAAAATGGGATCTCTGTCACTTACAATCATCTTTGGGTTTCCATGTAGATTTTGAATTGTTACCATAAATGTAGTAGTAACTGTACTTGCTTTAAATGGATGAGATAATGCACAAAAGTGTTCATACTTGGTAATTCTATCAACTACCACCATGATGGCACTCTTTCCTTCAGACTTAGGTAAACCTGTGATAAAATCCGTTGAAATATCCTCCCAACGTTGACTTGGAATGGATAAAGGTTGTAGAAGACCTGAGGTCTTAATTGTCTCAACTTTATTTTTTTGGAAAACCAAACATTCCGCTACAAAATTTTGAATATATATTTAAGGCCATCCCAAAAAAAATCTTTCTTCACCCTGTGGTAAGTTTTTAAAAATCCTGAGTGTCCTCATAAAGGAGAAGTGTGAAATTCCAAAAGAATATTTTGTTTTATTTGGGAATTATTTCAAATATATGTGATATTTGTACCATAAGGAATCATTTTTCCAACTAAATGTATCAGATTTACTAGGATCTTGCTGCAACTTTTGAATGAGTGTCCACACTTCTTCGTCCTTTTCCATTCATCCCTTGTTTCGGTTATACAATCTAGTTGGATAATAGAAATGGCACAAAGCAATGCTTCAACCTCTTCATACTTTATTGAGAGTGCATCTGCAACAACATTTAGCTTCCCTTTTTTGTAGATGATTTCAAAGTCATAACCCAACATCTTTGTGACCCATTTTTGTTTCTCTTATTTTTTCCTTCTCATAAATAGCTTTTTGTAAACACTATCCTTTGATTGGACGACTTTCAAAAGCAATGGGTCTTCCTTCTTGCATTAAAAGAGCACCAATTCCATTTCCTGAGGAATCACATTCCACAATAAAGGTTTTTTTGAAGTCTGGCGTAGCTAAGACTGGTGCTAGGCACATTGTCTCTTTAAGATGTTCAAAGGCCTTAGTTTCTTCAATAGTCCATGAATATGCATATTTCTTAAATAATGTTGTTAGAGGTGTTGTTATTCTCCCTTAATTCTTAACAAACTTGCGATAATATCCTGTTAACCCGAGAAATCCACGCAACTACTTTATGGTTGTGGGAACTTTCCATTCCTTAATGGATTTAATTTTTTTAGGGTCTACCTTAACAGCCTCGTGAGATACAATATGACCCAGATATTTCACCTCTTGTACTCCAAAGAAAAATTCATATGGTTTTTCATATATTTGTTTCTCCTCCAATAGTTTGAGCACCCTATCAACATGTTGAACATGATCCTTCCAAGACCTGTTGTAGATTAGTATGTCATCAAAAAATACTAGCACAAATTTTCTAAGGAAGGGTTTGAAAATGGAATTCATCAACCCTTGAAATGTAGAAGGTGCATTGGTAAGGCCAAAAGGCATCACCAAAAATTCATAATGGCCTTCATGAGTTTGAAATGTTGTTTTCGGAATATCTTCAATATTCATTCTAATTTGATGATATCCTGAATGAAGATCCAACTTGGTAAAATAAATTACTCCATGTAATTCATCCAATAATTCATCAGTCATAGGAATGGGAAATTTATCTCTAATAGTGAGCTTATTGAGATCCCAATAATCCAGACACATGCGCCATGATCCATCCTTCTTGTGCACCAATACTTCTGGAGTAGATAAAGAACTTTGACTAGGTTGAATTATACCAGCCTCTAACATTTCTGCAATCATACGTTATGTTAGGGTCCTATAATAATAGGGACCATAATTTTGAATTGGCTATGTTAAGTCTTGTAATATTGTACATAAATTTTCATTTCTGCAAATGTTTTTCATATTAAAAAATGAAAAGAGAGTATGTCCTAAAAGAATAATCAAAGGACCAAAAGAAAGAAAGATCAAAAAAGATATAAAATATGAACCCCACAAAAAGAAACAAAAATAAATTCTAAAATTGTTGCACATTAAAATTCCACTACTCTTAGCTTACCTTATTTTTGCAAATAAAATTGTGTGCATCTTGTCCAAAATGCCGCAATTCATGATGATCATGCAATCTAATCATGATCATTCATGCCTTAAATTTTATGTCATGATAATTATTGAATAAATATCTGACCAAACCATTTAATCTTGGCAGATCAGTAGTTAGGTAGAGAATAAAAATGAGCTCATAAGTTTAATCTGAGCCATTGGAAGATATAAGGTTAGAAATAAGTTAGTTTGCTTATCAAAAGAAAATGAAAGGGTCAACAAGCTCAAATGCACCCAATAATGGAAATAAAAATTGTTAGGATGAATAAAAGGGTAGTTAGAGTACTTTTCAAATATTATATAAGCTTCATTATGCTTATCCATTATCAAAAAAACATTTTCTAACACCTTCTCCTTATCCTAATCCCTTTTTCCTCTCTTGGAAACCATTTCCCCCTTATCCTAACCCCTTTCCCCTCCTAAAAACCCTTTTCCCTTTCAAAAACCCCTTTCCTTTATAACCCTCTTTTGCTTAAATAAATTTTATGTTTTCATAGAACGCAAATACCCACTTTTTCAAAGTTTAAAAAGCGGAAGATATTAAGTGGACCCCCCTTTTTGACTTAACCCCTCCACCTAATATACTTATTAAAATTTCTTCTTAATATGTTTCATAAACCCCCCATTTCATTTCACAACTCCACATATATACTCCCCGACCCACTTTATTTTAAACCCTCTGCCTATCAATTACCCTACCCTGCCTCTCTTTGAAAACCCGCAACTTCTACCTACTGCCCGATCACCACTGGTCAAATCAAACAGTCTTTGATCACTGTCGCACTCCCCGCTATTCGAATTTTAAAATAGAGGGGGGGTGTGAAATGGGTGGTTTCATTCCCCTGATCCCCTGCCACGTGGTGCTTCCACATTCTATCGCACCCCCCCCCCACCATTCCTAAAACCACTAAACCATGTTTCGAAGTGCGATAAACCACCTACGCCATAAAATAAACTTCCAAGTTCAAAAATAATAAAACCCCACCCTATTCCGTTATTTTCCTATTTTTTGTTGATTTGTGAAAGAGACTGAAATTCATTGCTAACTAGAATTAAATCCTTGCTGCAATTCGGACCCCTTCCATGACCAAAGCACCATTTCTCCAGGTAACTCTAAGTACCCACCATCATCAATTAAAAAATTTAATTAATAAAATAATCAAATCGATGGCTTCCCAAAGCATCCAGATAGTAAACCATTTGCAACCACCCCTGTTAGATGTTGACCACACTCCTTTGGCCGATAAGGACTTTAAAATAAATGACATTGTGACTGAAAGAAACATTTTGGAGCTCCATTGTTGGAGCCATGAAAAAATTTCTAATCAAGAAGATGAAATTCATCTGTGGGACTCTAACTTTCCCAAATACACATTTCTACAGACCTACTAATTCCTTGATGTCATCAGACTGTGCCAACTCAGCTATTTTCCAAATGAAAGAGTCGTAGTCACCCCTGACCAAGAAATCTTGATTACAATTACTGCTCAATCCACTAATCAAATGCTGCAAATTCAATCACAACCAGAGGGAGTGCCTTTCTCCATGGAGACCCTTACTGAGCTTTACCTAAAGCTAGATTTCCCTAAAATGTCTCAAATCTTTCAGACTTTCCTCCCTGAATCAGCTCAATTTTCTAAGAACAACCCACCATACTCTGCTACCATGTTCCCAAAAAGAACAAAACAAATTGTGACCATGTTTTCCTGCATTTTAGGATATTTCACTGATGAACATGTAGATGAATCCATCCTTGGTTTCCTCTCTACATTTTTCCCAGGCCAGGCTCCAACTATACTATTCAATTTTTCCCAATTCCTGGCAGATACAATGCATGATCAACTGATCAAACTGCCAAAAGAAGGAGTGTTCAAATAATGTTCAATGTTATTCCATTTGTTCATATATTTTCAATTAGAAAGGTTTGCAATAAACCTACAAAAATTGGACTCAGAGGGTAATCCTCAGTCTGTTATCTTTTGGACATCCTTGATAAAAAAGGATTCCACTTAATTCAGTTTTAAAGACTTTATTGATTCTTTTGTATACCCAGTGGTTAATATGCTTAGAAAAAACATTCAACCCAGAACCAGTGATGAAATCAAAAAGGCTCTACAGTTATCTGATCAGAGAAAGAAAGGAGATTGGTATTTATACCAGAATCACACAGAAATCAGTCTATGGAAGCCAATTAGTCCCTTACAAGCTTCCCAAATTCCTCCAAGTGAGGATATTTGCTTTAGAGTACATCAGGCACATCTTGAATTCTGATGAGATAAATTTCCTTTCAGCCAAAAATAAAACTCATTTCAAGATAAAAAAAACCAACTAGGGCCTTTTATATGCAACAGTAGGAATGCAGGGAATGAAGAAGACAAATGCCTACAAGAGTTAAAGTTCAGAAACAGTTTTAAATGGTCATATGACCCCTTGGGTTTCATAAGTAAATTGAGAATTAAGTTTAAAATCATCCCTTTCATCCATGAATCTAAGCCTAAAATTGAGAAATATTCCAACCAACCAGAGTGGTTGGAAACACTCTACAGGAAGTGGAGAAGCAATTTGATACTAATTCCATCCTGCTTACTCTAGCCCCATAGGATAGAAATTCAAAAAGGGCTAGATAATAAGGCTCTTATTCAGCAGAAAATACATCTGATATTAAATTCAAGCTTATGTACAAAAATAAAACAAAGCTAAATCCAGTGATAGAGCAGGAAGAAAGCATTAAAACGGATATTCTTATTGACAAGGATGATGCACCTACAACACATTCAGAAGAAACACCTCTGCCATCAACTTCCAGTGCACAAATCATTCAAAATCAAAAGAGTGTAGAGATTTCATCATCCAGCAAACAAGTTGAGAAAGAAAAGGATATCATGGAGAAATATAAAGAGATTAAAATTAAAAACGAAGCATTGAAGTTTGTTACATATGCACAATACTGGAAGAAAACTCCTAGTGATCAGAGTAGGTTTCTTTCAACTTTTGACCTCAAGACAAGGAAGATGCAGATGACATTTCTACAAACAAAGATACAGGCCCCCAAAACTTTAGTAGACTATACTAAGACAAGCTTTTAATTTCCTGCAAGGACGTGCATCCAATTGACCAAATTGATTTCCACAAGCAGGGAGGATATATGATATATTCCACCATGACACATAAAGCTTTAAGTGTCCAGAAGTTTCAAAACTCTCTAGAAAATATAAGGTCACAGTTATAGCTAGAGAGAGCCTCATCACAAGCAAAAGACAACAGGATAAAGTCACTAGAAGATATGGTAATTGAAACTAGTTATAATCCAAAAGACATCAAAGCAACAAAAGAGCTTATAAAGAAGAAAAATGTAGACATACTTGCACTGAAGAAACAGCTAAAATTACCAACTACTGAGCATCTACAAACCAAAGAGGTTTTGGAGACAGATAATCAAAAATATGAGATGATGAATCTAATCATCCAATTGACAGCTCAACTAAAGGAAATGGAAACATAAATGGACAAACTTGTACAGGAAAAACAAGCCAGCATGGAATCAATTCCCATTACTGCTATTCCCATAGCATCTACATCAGCTCCAGCATGTACATCAGCTCTAGCAAAAGCATTAGAAATACCAACAACCCATCCCACTGATGAGGGCAACAAATTAATCAAAGCCATGGAAGATATGTCCATTCAAAATATAGAGATTAATAAGATGAACGAACAAGTAAAGAACTTAGAAGATGGAAAGAAATTGGCAGAAGTAATGCAGCAAGCTGAAGTACAGAAAGCCAATAGATTTACTGACAAAATCCACCAACTAGAAAAAGAGTTGTCACTAAAAGAACCTTTAGCCCAAGAAAAACAGCAATTGTGGGCCAATATCATTAACTCAGTTAATGATATTTGGCCTTCTATACAGATTATATTTGAGCAGAATAACTTGATAAAGGAGGTTGGTGATGCAATTCAAAAGGTCAAAGCCAATCTTGGAAAGAAACTAGAGGAAGCCTCTGAAATAATAAAATTCCTGAATTGTAAAAATAAATATGAATTAGAAGAACTCAGGATAGCTGACAGAAGAGAGACTATCTTAGAGGTGAAGAAAGTGATATCTAAAATAAATCTAATGATGCAACTTGAAGAAAAATGTCAAACTATGGAATTCGTAGTGAACAGGTTTTTTAATAAGTTTGATGTATTAAGACAAAATGGTCTGCCTAATCCTCTAGTAATAAATGATAAACTCATGAGACATGAAGATTATGATAAGAAGATGAGGGAAGTATCCAAAGAAACTTCCAACAGTTCCTTAATGAAGGGTGTTCCCACAGGCAAGATGCTCTTTCAAACTTTAGAAAAATTATTTTATCTCCAGCATGAGGTAAATCATCTTTTTGTAAATAAGCCTATGTTTGCCAAACATACAGAGGCAAATGATATTTACCACAGGATGATGAAAATCAAACTCCCAGATGAATAAACATGGGAGAAATGGTGTGATTTACTATAAAGGGTGAAAGAACGCACAAATGAAATAAGATAGATGAAAGAAAAAAACAGACAATAGCGACCAAAGAAATCAAGGCCAGATATCAGTTAGTTAGAAGGTGTCACTATCTTTTTGCATAAAGATATTTTAAGTTCCTATAATAAATCCTAGTCAGTTGACAGGATATTTTTTGTAGTGTTTTGTATAAATACTTCATCATTCAAAGTATCAAGGGTCGGTCAAGTGTGGACTTCTAAACATTTTTTTAGCTGATTAATCTCTTGCCAAAGGGTTATTGTACCAATTTCCAATCGACAGACTGAACAAGTTATAAAGAAACTTCATTACAGGATTCATGTGATGAGCTAGCTCAGTGAAGTATAAAATTTCAATTGTTCATGTTCTCTTTCTAAGTATTCCATAAACTTATGTGTTCTGAATTTGAATTTCATAATAAAATTTTTACTGTAGAATTTGTTTAAATATTACACTCTACTTTTAACTTTTATACATTTACATGTTTTCTTTTGATATCTGGTTTAGAGAATTCTTAATCGCCCTCTGATCCTGATTTAGTCCCTCGTCCTTCTTCATTATCTAGTTTCAGGAATTCTTAATTTCTCCTTCATTCCGATTGAAAAATCACTTCACCATTCAGCCTTGAGATGTGATATTGCTCACCTATCTTGCCATGTAGCACTTTCCTTATAATTTTATTTAGTTATGTTTCAAAGCACATTGACTCCATAGCCCAATGAAAATTTGATAAGCACATATTCATCTAAATCATTAATTCCACCAACCAACCAAAACCAATCAAAAATCAATCCAAATTAAACATACATAGATAGCATAATATCCATTGATTAAACAAATTTAAATCATTAAGAGAGAGCCCTCTCTGAGTTTACGAAGTCTAGGTCCTAAGCTCCAAAGGTGGTTTGTAGTTACCTCTTATATTTCTTTTTAACGCTGTTAGCTCCCTTTAATTTGTAAGATTGGCAAGAACAAATAGCAGGGAACCACATCAAACCACTTTGGTGTCCAAGACCTAGCCTTCCTGGGCTCAGAGGGGGCTCTCTCTGTATTTATGATTAACTGATTTAGCTTTATGATTATATTTTCTGATTTGTAGGCTAGTTATAATGATTGGGATTGTTTGTTTGATTGTTTGTTTGTTTGGTTGGATAGATAGAATGTGGGAAGCTTTATCCATTGGGCTATGGATTCATAAAAGGTTTGAGTTGTACATCAACTTTTCAAGGGTTTTCACAGGGCAAGCTAACTATGTCAAATGGATCTCTGTGGAAAGATGAATATGAGGTGACAGAAAAGCTGTGAGTTCAGTAAGGTTTAAGTGAAATTAAGAATCCTTCAACTATACTTCAACATAAATGCAGAGCAGAGAGTCTCTAAATTATTCATTCAGGTCCTTAGAGAAAAACATTCAAGATAACAGTTTGGTGAAATTAATGAGCAGTAAAGAATTCTTTAACTAAACTTTAGAGAAAGCCTTAAGATAATATTTTGGTAAAACTAAAGAGAATTTAAAAATTCTTTAGCTATACTTCACAAAGAAAACCTCAAGACAACAATTCAGCAAGACTAAAGAGCGTTTAAGAATTCTTTAGTTATAATTTCAGAGGAAAACATTAAGATAACAATAACATACATAGTTAAGGTGCTCATGCAGCATATCTTAATCTAAAATTTCTGTTTTATTATCAGATAAATTGATGAATAGTATGGAAAACAAAGGGAAAAAATTAACATAAAAGGGATAACATCACCATTAACATAGCTCAAGTATCCTGTGAAAGTGCTTGTATTACTGATGTCCAGCACAAAATCAGTTACAGTGCTCCAATACAATAATCTTTGCAAATCATAGTCTAAACAAAGTCCAACCAACCAACCAACAACCAAACAAACAACCCTAATCATTATAAATAGCCTAAAATCATAAAATATAATAATAAAGCTAAATCAATTAACCATAAATATAGAGACAACCCTCTTTTAGACCAGGAAGGCTAGGTCTTGGACTCCAAAGTGGTTTGATGTGGTTCCCTAATACTTGTTCTTGCCAATCTTATAAATTATAGGGAGCTAACATAATGGCGACCATACTGGGGAGAGCAGCTCCTTTAAGAGGTGTCAAGAACTTTGTAGACCAATAGCCTGATTTATTTGGTCGATTCCCACCTTGCAATCTTGATTTTCTGCAAATTTTGTGACTGTGACCTTCAAAAACTAAAATCCATGCTTATTGCAAACATGAGGTCTGCAACACACTCGATTTTGAGCCCGAACCAGCAACCTAAAATTGAAAAACTTTGAACATGCTCAAGTATTAATAGCTCCTTTGCATACCTACCTACCCTAATCTAACTTGGAGGTATATATTCACTAAGTGTGTTGGAAAAAATACTGAGAGGGGGGGGTGAATTAGTATTTAGTGCAGACTAAAAACTTTTTTACTTTTTCTTTCTCTAAAACCCATACGCTACTTTAATGAAGCCAACTCGCATATACACGTAGATATCCTTAATAAAACTCACGTATTAACAGAGATTTCATTATGCTTAAAATTATTATCTTAGATCATTGCATCATTCATTCATTAGATGTTTAGTAAGCAGTAAACATGTGCAGTAAGAACAGAATAAATCATCACACATAAGCAACACACATGAACACAGGGATTTAAGGTGGAAACCCAATTCGGGAGAAAACCACCACTGTCGTCGCCTCAGTCTTCAATATTTTATTATAAAGAAAACATCGTACAACCATGTAATGGAGAAGACTCATACCAGCACGCAGGCACCCACCTACAGAAGGCTACAACCTTCTCTCGTTTACCAGCCTCTCCTGGAAGGGAGCTACAACCCCCTACTCTCGTTTACCAGCCTCTCTTGGAAGGGAGCCACTACCCCCTGCTCTTGTTTACCAGCCTCTCCTGGAAGGGAGCCACTACCCCCTGCACTCGTTTACCAGCTACCACTGGAAGGGAGCTACAACCCCCTCACTGAAGGCTTCGACCCTCAGCACCACCATGGACCACGTTTCATCAATTTTCATACTGGATCCAACAGCTTCCATACAACACAACTTGTAGGCCACTTTTCATCATATTTTTAGACTGGACCCACTCCACACATTTAAGCTCAACATTCATCAAACTGAAACTTATAACCCCATCAATTCATTCATTGAATCATCAACCAATCAACCAATGACTTGATCTTCAATTAACATAATCAGCAACATATTCATCATTCAAATAACCTAGTTTTGTATGAATACATCATTGACAGATAACAGTAGAACAACAAAACAGATCAAGCATTTCATTCCACTTACTTCAGCAAACCCTAGATTCCATACGCGATTTTACTTCACTGAACCTGCGTATGTACGCGCTTTCATGCAGACCAACCCGCGTATACTTCTGTGCATTCTTCAAAAAACCCTATCTACCCATACGCTCTTTTCCTTAAGCAGACCCGTGTATACATGCGCTTTTACTAAAGCGAACCTGCATATACATCTGTAACTTTTCAGGACTGTGCAGCTCTTCAGATCAGATAAACAACTCAGATTTCATCCTTTACTTCAGAAAGTATTTCACCTCATCTCAAATCTAAACATTCCATAAACAGATCTAGAAAATACATATACATTTCAGATCTGGAGATCCCTCTTCATCATTTTCTTCATAGGTGCATTATTAGTTCAGATCTATCAGTAAAATGTTACCCAATCCATATAGATATACTCCAAAGTGAAGTATTCATTCCATACCTAGACACATCCACACCTTGCACTATGATTTTCTTCTCCTTAAATAGATTTAGCCTTTGTCAATACCATGAGTCAAAACTACACCACTTCCGATGGTATTCCTGGACAGGATCAAATAGATAATCCAGCGCTCAATGCAATGGGTCAATACCATGGTAATTCCCCTTGGTTTTATAAAAATAGAGTGCAAATTGGCATACGCGATTTGGCACGTACTTTTCCGCATGCATACGCTACTTCACCTTAACAAACCCGTGTATCCTTTGTAGCATAACTTATTTATCATTATTCTGGCACTTTCTGAATTCCTTTCTTCTATTACTTCTGAACTGATCTGTAGATACATCAGATTTACATTATTAACAACTCATCAAGTCAGTTTCCATCAAGAACAACTTCATTAAGCAGGTTCCATCAAAGTCAACACCTTGTATCACATTGCCAACAATCTCCCCTTTAACTCATCAAGTAGGTTGTCATCAACTTTATCAAGTAGGTTGCCATCAAGGACAACACTCTGTATCATATTGCCAACAATCTTATTTCATCAAGTAGGTTACCATCAACTTCATCAAGTAGGTTACCATCAACTTCATCAAGTAGGTTGCCATCAAGGACAACATATGCCAACAAAGTAAACTCCCTTCTCCAATGCAACCAATCAAGTAAATTACTACATGATTGATTCTTATTCAGCCTTTTGAGTATGTTGAAAAAAAGGGGGGGACTCCCATCTTACCTGCCTTTGAACAGAAGTGCTCAAAATTTCCTCTAAACTCTGCAACAAACCATTACGGGCATAGCATACTCCTCCTTTAGATGTTCCTAAGAAACCAAAAAAAGGATCTTGGAACAATCCCTGGCCTTGAGGATTTAAATAACAAACTTCCTCTAGGCTGCTCCTTGTTCCACTTTTCCATTCCTAGGATCCTTATGAAAGAGAATATCTACACATTCTTCATGGTTATTTGACATGGCATCCTCAAAATATACTACTATGATGTCCTCAAGAAAACCTGATATGCCTTGATTGAGTTGGCTGAATTTTGTTTAAAGGCCATCATTTTGATGAGTAAGATCACTCTCTGGCAATAGGCCTTCTTGATAAGGTATTACAACATCAGTATCAATCTGTCCTTTTGTTTATTTATGAGGAAATGCTTCAGTACATAAATCAGCAGTAGAAAAAATAGAAATAATTTCTTCATTATATAAAAATTTAGAGGCTAGTTGCATGCTTAAAATATGATTGATTTCTTCTTCAGTTAAAGGAGGAGACAGTATTTTTTTTCTTCAGATAGAACCACAATTGTTCTCTTTCTCTTGTGAAGACTGGTCATAAGGCTGAATGTCTTCTTGAGCCTCACACAAAAGAGCAGATGAATCATCATTTGTCCCTTCAGAGAGATCTTGTGGATCTTCTTTTGTTTTTTGATTTCTTTCATTCTCAACCAACTTTTCTTGGTTTTCATGACAGTTAACTTGAGCATGAAATTCATGAATTGCTTCTAATAGATCCTAAGGATGCCAATTTCCCAAATCTTCATCAATTTTTACAAGGTATTTTATGAGATCCTCAGATTGATCACAACAATTTTCAGCTAATGATAAAGATGGAGAATTTTCTTTATAATGCTCATAAAACACCTTGTGGAAATATTTTAAAGAAAACAAACTACTAGGGTTCAGACCCTCATACCATCCCCTTTATTTCCCCTCTAATGTTAGCATGAACATCTTCATGAGGCAATCCCCATGCCATTCAATCTTCAACCTCCATGAGTGTATATGAAATTTAATGAGATATAACAAGGGGTATCAACCTTTTCATCCTGAAAAATAGGCAAATTTTTGTCCCAATTTACCTGAGGCATTTTGTATGGGAATCCAGGAATGTGATCTCTGTTCATTGGAGCATACTTGTGTTGTATCCTTGAATCCATATTTGTCAATCTATTAGAGGATTTAGAGACTGTCTGCTCTGCATTTATGTTGAATTATAGTTGAAGGATTCTTAATTTCCCTTTGGCCTTACTGAACTCACAATTTTCTATCACCTCATATTCATCTTGCCACAAAAATCCATTTGACATAGTTAGCTTTCCCTATGAAAACCCTTGAAAAGTTGAGGTACAACTCAAACATTTTATGACTCCATAACCCAATGGATTAAGCTTCCCACATTCTATCTATCCAACCAAACAAATAAACAATCAAACAAACAACCCTCTGTACCTATTTTCCCTTTAGCAACACTTTAGTATGTTGCGTTGATTTCTCTTCTTCTGTCAGCATATCAGTATGTTGATCCAAACTCAAAGAACTCTTGAGACTGTCAGCTAGTCTCCCCTTCTCATCAACTATTCCAATGATGTCTTCCAACATTTGTCCACTGTAGTGAACTGATTCTTTCCCAGCCTCTGCTTCAAAACTTTCATCTTCTGGAAGGTACTCTTTCACATCTTTGACAACTTCAAAACACTGCCTATCTTCTTCCAAAC